>WBMV01009431.1:539709-581461 GCA_013396655.1 Campylorhamphus procurvoides
GAAGGACAGAGTGGGGCAGAGCAGAGCAGAGCAGAGGCACACCTGGTACATTATAGCACAGCTCGGCTCGCACCGCCAAGGGCAGCTGCTGTCCGGGGGAGCCTCCCTGCAGGGCTGTCCCGGTGCGCCCCACCCCAGGACAGCGTGGGAAGCATCCGGCTCGGAAACACGCGGGACGCCGAGCTGGAACGGGAGGGCGGAGGATGTGCGCCCCGGCGACCCCGAGCTCGCTCCCATTCTCTGCCAAGGAGTGGGGGTGGGAGTGAGAGGCGTCTCAAATGGCCCCAGAAAAGGAAGCCACCAGAACCGTACCTTGCTGAGGTGCGGGTGGGCTGATGAAGTATGCATTGTTCCCGCAGGTTACTTCTGTTGGGAGTCTGCAGTCACAAGTAGGTACTTCACATCTCTGAAATCGTTGTTTTGGACTGTCTGAGGATCCAGACAGGTTTATATTCACTGTCGTTGTCACAGTTAATACTGTGAGAACCATCCGAAAGCCTACCACTAGCACTCTGAACAGAAACGATTTCATCGTGTGAAAGCCAGATTCCTGGAATCTGATCAAGACCCCCTGGAAAGGCAGGCCTGGGGTGGAAAGGGACATCGGATTTCATGTGAATCAACAAGGCCTGCTCTCACTCCCTACACACCCACATGCAATGCTGCTGTACCAGGAAGGACAAAGGGAACTACTGAACAGGGAAGGACCAGGGGCCAGAAGGATGAAGGCTAGAGGGATGGACTGGCTCACAGAAAGGCCGTGACTCTCTGTGCTGCTCTAAAACAAGGACAGCTGAGGCCGTGCCCACATTGCTCCAGGCCCTGCTCATTAGCACTGACAAGTTTTCAAAGCCCTGAATGAAAACTCTGCAAATTCAGGCCGCCAACCTGGCTCTCACTGAATGATCTGGGACAGGTTTAGAGTGGGAAAGGACGCTAGTCCATTATCAATATTTGAAGTGCCCAGTACTGCGGATTTAGGAAAGGATCTTTAAAGCCAGCAGTTACCTGCCTAGCGAACCGGCTTTCAAAAGGTGGAATTTCTCTTGCTGTGGGCAGCAACTATTAGCTAGGTGGCAGCATTAGCCATTAGGAGTCTAGGTTCTGCCGCTGGATCTCTACCAGGGAAATGAGGTGGAACACTGAGAGAAAGTCATGCTGACAAACACACTGGCTTTCTTCAAAGTTTGGGTGCCAAGTGTAGCAGTCATGTAAAAATAAGTAGGTTATTTATATGGTTGGCTTGTCTCCCTAACGTTGTATAACAGTAGGCAAAATTTGTGAAATGCAGACAGACAGTTATGGAAAAGCATGAATGTCAACCTACTGAACATCTGTAGTCACGTTTCCATTAGCGCAGTAATTGCTAAAGCCAGTTTTTGTGGGGACCACCGTCACCAGTCATATGACAGAGTTTATGTTTCCGGTGTATCGTTGCAAGTAGTGCTGGTCCCGTAGTAGATAAGAGGTAGTTCCATGAAAAATATGGTTACTGTAAACTCCTTTTTCATCGAGAGGAATGCAGTGTCCGCTCAGATTTGTGGGTGCCTTTTGCAATAACTTGTTGTCATTCTAATGACAAATAAAATTTAAATAAAGTAACACTACAAAAATCTTGCCGCTAAAGATATGCAAAGCACCAATTGGGATATGAATTCTCTGAAACTTCAAAACAGTCAGATTTCAAACACTTTTGAATGTAAAAATTGCTCAGTCCAGCCATGTCATCTCACAACGAAGGCCAGAGTGGTCATGTTATCATACGTAAGATTACATTACTCTTCTCTTTAGAAAAGATTATGTGTCCTCTACTAACTGCCTGCACATTTTTGGAGGGAAGATGTCTCTTGCTTCCTTTCATGCTTCATATCAGATTCAGAGTTGTCGAGATGAACAGGAACATTCTGAGTTCACCTAGTCCAACCCCTGGAGCAGGGTCACCTTGAGCAGATTGCCCAGGGCTGAGTCCACTCAGGTTTTGAACATCTGCAAGGATGGATAATCCACAGTCTCTGCGGGCAAGGCGTGCCAGTGTTTGCCTACTCTCACAGTAAAAAAGCTTTTTCTTATGTCTAAACAAAATTAATTTCCTGTCTTTCATTTTGTGCCCATTACTTCTTATCCTTCCCTGGGTATCATTGAGTAATGTCTGGCTTTGTGTTTAGTCCACTCCATCAAGTATTTATATATTGATAAGATTCCCCTGAGCCTTCTCATTTCTAGGTTGAACAATCCCATCTCTCTCCACATACCTCACATGCTCCAAATCATTAATCATCTTCTTGACCTTTTGCTTACTCCAGTGTGTCCATGTCCCTTTTGTATTGCAGAGCTCAGGGCTGGACCCAGCACCCTAAATGTGGCTTCTCTAGTGCTGAGGAGAGGATCACACCCTTGACCTGCTGGTGACACCCATCCTAATGCAGCCCAGGAGGCTGTTGGCCTGCGTTGCTGGCTCATGTTCAGCTTGGTGTCCACCAAGACAAAACTTTCTGAAAAACTGCTTTCAGAAGCTATCTACCAGCCTGCACTGACGCATGGAGGTTTTCATCCTGAGGTGCAGGACTTTGCAATTCCATTTGTTGAACTTCTTGAGATTCCTGTTTGCCATTTTGTCCATCCTGTTGAGACACACAACCTGAACAGTCACATCATTGTGTGGTGTATCAACCGCTCCTTCCAAGTTCATGGTGTCTGCAAACTCTCAGACGGTATGCTCTGTCCCATCATCTGGAGCATTAACGCAGATGTCAAATGGCATTGGTCACGGTATTAATCCCCGGGTACACCACTACTGACTGGTGATCTTTGTGCCACTGATCACAAACTTTTAGGCCAGTACAGTCTTCTCACCTAGCTAGCCTGCACTTCATCAATTTGTCTATGAGGATGCTATAGGAGACAGTGTTGAAAACCTGATTGAAGTCAAGATAAACAACATCCACTGCTCTCTGCTCATCCACCAAGTGAGTCATTCAGTCATAGAAGCCTATCAGGTTTGGTCAGGCATGATTTCTCCTTCACAGACCCATGCTGACTATCCCATCACTTTCTTGCTTTGAATATGTTTGGAACCAGTTTCCAGAGTTCTTTGCTCCAACACCTCCTCAGGGATCAAAGTCTGGCTGACTGCTTTGTAGTTTTTCTATTTTACCTTTACTGAAGATAGGAGTGCTGTTTGCTTTTGTCCACTAGTTAAAACACCCATGTCTTCCCTAGATATACACGCAAAGGACCTCTAGCAAGACAGCAAAAGTTTTGTGCTTTGCATTCAGGCCTCAGCTTGTCTCACTGTATCTCCTTATTTGGAGAAAAAGATTAAAACAAGAACAATTTAGATTTTCTGTTCCATCAGACCAGGCTCAAAATAGAATGTGCTCAGATTGGAACTGACTACATTGATAAATTGAATTGACAATATCTCTCAGTATATCTATCAGCTTAGGATGGACACTCTTACCTTCTGCAGCTACTTTTGTCACAAACCTTTATTTGGTATTGTGTGTTTCCATTCTGTAAAGCTACTGTCTTATATTATTTGCATTTTTAGTTCTGATCCCTTGTTGATTCTTGATGCTGTTTTTTATCTGATGCATTTAAATGTAGAGTATAATTTTTATATGTACTTTGAACATTTCTGCAGAGCACAAAACCACCTTTCTGGAGCCCTTTTTTTACTTTACTGAAAATGCTACCATCAAACAATGGTAGTATCAGTCTTATAAGAATCAGTCAGAACTTGCTCCTGAATTCCTCAGATACTTGTTCAAATGCTCCTCAGCCAGTTCAGTATGAAAACATCAATGCAGAATGTTTATATTCAAATACTTTTAAGCTTAAAAAATCCAACTACAGCAATGAAAAGTTATTCTCATTAAGATGATCTAACCAAACCCATTTTATTTGTATTTACTCTTCACTTTGTCCAACCCCAGCACAGATTTATTTACAATTGCACTCATTTAACTGCAATTTTTTCTGCCTACATATTACATTCTACCTAATTTAGTTTGTAGAGTATATTAATCTTAACAAAATGGTGTTAAGAACAGAACTGTTTTATATGGCAATGAAATGAGGATATTGTCAATAAGATTTTCTATTTAGGGCATAAAAGAAGCAGTAAAATAGTGGTGAAAAAATCAGTTTTGAACTGATTTAAGATTTTTTTCAAGACATAAAAAATATAGCCATATTTTCAAATCCTTCATTTGGGAAAACATGACTAAGATGAAAGCATATAAGAATATATTTATGTGCAATAAAGGTTTCTTTGTATAGAATTGGCACCTTGTAATTCACTTGTAACTTTTTGTAATAAAATTCATTATAATTTTGCGGCTCGGTAGTTCATAATAATGAGTTTTAGCTTCACGAAGCGCATTGTCATTTTAGACACTTCTTGTACTATTTTTGTCTTATGTTTTGGATTACCAAATCATGTGACTAAGCAAGAATCTCACCTTCTGTTATTTTTAAGCAGGTCACATTCAAAGCCAGACAAGACAGTGTTGTTTCTAGGGTACTATATAATTCCTTTTCATGGGAATATACCACACCAGGCAGCATTAAGTGGTGGGTAGTGAAGTACTGCCTCACCCATTGCCTTATCCACTGTGACCAGCTTTGTTTGTATACCATGAACTTGTGGAGGACTTGAAAGCACGAAAGAATACTAGAATACTTCTGCAAATGTACAAAACCTAAAAGTAGTTTGGGTTTTTTTTGTTTGACTTTTTTGTTTTGTTTGGGATTTTCTTGTTGTTGTTGGTTTGGTTTGGTTTGGTTTGGTTGGTTGTTTTTTTCTAGTAATAGGATGGCTAAGCTGAACATGTATTTTTTTTGGTGGTCTTGCTTACCACTTCTGAAGGCATCTGACTGTTGAAACTATTGTCCTTTTATATGTGTTTTTGCCTAGGCAAGAACACATAACAGAGATGCTGTAGGGGCCTATGGTATAGCTAATACCGATTTACAATCTACCTGGAAGAATGTAAGTTTGAAAGCACAAAAGAGCTTGTATTCTTTTCCTTATGAGCTGTGTACAATAGATCTTAAGAAAAATAAATTCATCAACATTTGTGTACTACCAGTGCGTAGTGCTCACCTGTACAGTCTGAAAAGTTTGTGCATAGCTGATATATTTCCCAGTTCTCCAGCTTTTCCATGCAGTAGATTAATTTAATTCTTTGAGAAGAGTTTGCAGGAGGTACTAAAATTTCTGGAGGTTTTATTTCTGGAATTTAATATAAATTCCTTTTATTTCAGGAATGCATTTCACCCAGAAGCATATCAGATGGTCCCTCCCCATGAATTTCAGGTTTTCTGTGCAGATTCAAGCATTTGGATGGAAATTTATAGAAGGAATATGTGTTGACCACATGTAAAATGGGTTTGGCAGTAGTAAGTGACTGTTGCGATGAACAGAGCTCTTGAGCTTGCACTGACAAAGCAGAGCTTTCCTTGAAAACCAGGCTTGCCACTGATTTACTTCATAATGAGTCTCACTATAGCACAATACCAGTGGTGGAACTCTCTGCATTAATATTCAGGCAGCTTCTTTATGATGCCTGAAAAGATAGGATTTATTTTTTTTTGTCCTCTCAACCAGGCAAGCAAGTGGCAGAGCATTCACAAGCCAAGAAGATGGAGAGGTTGTGCTCTGGCAGCCATCATCAGTGTTACTCTTGCTGCAATCTTTCTTGTTCACCACAACCTTTTGTATTCATAGACAATGTGTAATATATTCTTCCTCTCCTACTTATAGCAAACACCTTTGCTCCACTGATCTATACCAGAATTGCAGAGTTTGGGGCAGAGTTCCTTTCAAACTACTCCATTTGAGTTGACTCCCTATGAGTCACCATTAAACAAAATGGCTTTTATTTCCTCATATTCCTTTTTGGCATGCCAGAACTGGATACCAGTGTTCATGAGCTAGACAGGTCTCAGAAAAGAGCATAGGGAGGCTCAAATAACATCCACTTGCTTGATTCCTAGCTAGCTTTCCTAGCCTTAAGAGAAATTCCCATTGTCTCCTCAGTTGAGTCCCCAGGGGCAGCTGACCAGCGTAGGTGATAGCAATAGGTGATCTATATAAAGAAAAAAACTAGGATCAAAGTATTTCCACATTTAGCTCCCAGTTTTGTAGTTCAAGTTTAGTTCATGCATATGTAGGTAAATGTATGAAATATATGAGAAAATGCTAATAATTTGTCCTGCTCTGACATTTTGGTGGCACTGTATTACTCAAAAGCTGCGCAGCAACAATATAATGAGTAGGTTATTGCTAAGAGGCCATATAAAATTTGTGTCACATCATCACTTAGTACTAACAGCTATTCTCTAAGATGGAGATTTTTTAATTAATTTGTTCCAGGGTAGTCATGTGTTTGAAATGTAGCATTCTCTTTAGCTTAAGCTCAAGTAGTGAAGGCAATCTGATTTTTCAGTATGGGGTTGGAAAAGTGACAATAATATCTCCTTTAAAATTCTAAATAAGTATCTGTATTCAGGTTTCTTAAAGGAATGCTTCTATTGACAGGAAACCTCTCTACTTCACAACTTGTTGCTATTGGCAAGGATGCTAGGACCATGTACACCACAGGGTCTTTTGGCCTGTTGGCTTAATAATGCCAGTGAAAATTCTAAAATTAGTCTTGTTATAGGTTAATGAACTTCTGAATTAGAACATGAAGAAATGCACAGAGCCATCAAGAAGCTGTTGTTTAGTTATACTAATATAACTAAATATATATGTTGTTTAGTTACATTAATGCTTTTATGTAGTTGTCATTAACATACAGGTAGTGCTACAAGGGACTGTTACTATTTTTTTAAATACTTGGTTTCTTAGCAAGCCCAGATGACAGAGAACTCGCTGATATGAGTGAAGTCTTGTCAGCAATATAGTGGAACATGTTAACATTTATGGGATGATGCAGGTGCGGCTCGTGTGACACCACCAGACATTGCTAGTGAGTTACATGCTATCCCGTTCTGTTGAATCTCTGCTATCCAGAGAAATGTATTTGCTTAAGCCCTGTTCAGGTATAAAAACAATAATAGGAAATAGACTTGGAAAGGATCTGATGAAATTATTGTGATTGTATTTCTGCTCCAAAATAACATCTGTTACACCTCAGTGATTTGTGACTGATGCTTGTCTAACACTGGTACCTTCTGGTATTTCATCTCACTAGGCAAATAGTTCCAACACTGAACTTTTCAATTCAGAGAACTTGTGTTTATGTTACCCTGAGCCTCCCATTCTGGGAACTTGTGCCATGCAGCCTACCCTGCGTTTTTGATGCTCCGAAGATCCCAAACCCCATCCCTGCTCACCCTGCGCTGTGTTTGCTCAACTCCTGGGCACTCAGGAGGACAAAAACACTTTGTCTCCACTCCTGTTCTTATCGGAGCTGTTCTGCTTAGTTGAGACAAGGGCAGACCTTAAGAGCTTTCCCTGTATTTGAGGGAAAGACCCTGAGAGGCAGCTGTCCAGGTGTAAGACAGGCTTATCAGAGAAGAAACCAACAGTGTCCAACATTTTGTGCTGGAAAGAACAGGCACTTGCAAAGGGGGCCTTGCCTGGTTCTCCACTTGATATCTGGGCTTGGCGAAGGAAACACAGGGTGGGTTTCAAGGGAGGCAAGTAGGCCTTATCCCTCTTCCAGGAGCCACTGCAGGGTGTACACTTGCCGAGAACTTGTGGTGCTTTTTGGGCCTGGGCAGACAGAACCAAGTACTTCATTCATCTGCTCCCTTCAGCATTGCCTCAGAGCTTGGTCCCATTCCTGAAAAGAAGAGGACTGGAACAAGAGGAGGTAGTGTCTGGGAGATGCTTTGGGCAAGAGCAAGAGCAGGAGTTTTCAGCCTCCTGCCAGGATTGAGCTTGGAGCCACTAAAATCTACACCAAGTCCCTGAGCAATTTAAACCTGTTAATCTCATCTGTCTGCAGCAAACATGGAAAACAGTTTAATACTTCCCTGTTTATAAAGGGCTTTTGTATAAAAAGGAATTCTCTTCCTCCTACTGAACTTTCTGTGGGCTACATGATCCCTCAGTCTTTCTGTGTAGATGATGGGTACACTCAAAGTACACTTTTCCTGAAGTGGCACTCTCAGAGGTAAGCCAGTCTTACCACATTATGCTAAACAGACAAAATATTTGTGAGTTTATATATGACTGTCCTTTTAATAGTTCCAATGGCAAACCTGCCTCAGGTCCTTAACACGATGAGCTGAACAGCCACCAATGTCATTTTGCTTGTGTTAGAAATGTGGCCCTGCTCCTGTCAAAGTAGGGGGTTGGTGTGGTGCTATTGATGGTGAGACCAGCTATGTGATCATGAAAGGAGTAGGGGCGAGGTGGAGAGACTGATAACAGGGATGCAGGAGGAATCCAGCCTTTCCAATTCTTTCTACTCTCACTATGCAAGCCTGCAGTTTTGCATACCAACAACTTGAAAATATTTTGAGGTCATTATTATCCTGTTCATTTTGTTTGCTGAGTGAGCTCAAATTCCAGGCTATGTACACAATTAACCAAAATTAGCAAAAAATGCAGTTTGTGTGGACTCTTACCACAAACTGGACATGTAACTGAATATCATGATGGATGACTGCCTGCATAGTTCAGGGAGATTCTTTTGTGTTTGTTCTGAACTCTGGACTTGAGTCTCAGTCTAGTCACTTACAATGAATTTGTCTTCCTTGAAACTGTGTGTTGGAACTCAGGTGGATTGACACTGTCCCTTTCATATCTTCCATTCCATTTGTTATAGAAATGAACTGTCATTTAACATGGCCCTATTTTGCACTCTCCTGACTGATGAGCTGAGAATCAACTTTCTGGAAAAGAAAATAGATTAACTTTAAACAATCATGCCCTGATGTCTAGAAAAACAGTCAGAGTCAATGTTTGTTTTGTCAAATTTTGGGTAATGAAATAAATGGTACAAAGCATCATTAACTCATAGACTAAATGATTCGTGTAAAGGAAATAATCCTAGATGGCAAAGCAAGATTAGCTACTTAATCAAACCCTTCCGCTAGGATGATAAGACTGGAAATTTCCTCAAGAGTTTGGCAACAAGAGAACCTTATGGTTCTGACTACATCTTCCCACATGCATGTGAGGAAACTAGCTTGGTTCATTGTGGTCATTTTCTGTTTGGTTAGAGTGTTTGAACACATTGTTAGGCCTTTCACAACATTTGGTCAAAACAAAAGAATCCCTACTGTCACAATTGAAATCTGCGTTTTGAGTACTCAGACAGTCATAATCCACTCAATTGCCTATGTATGAGCTTGAATTTAATATATCTTCCAGAAGAATTCCTTGCGAACAACTTACATACTTTATTGCACAGAAAATTGTTGCAGAGGATACAGATAGAGGCAGCTGTACTGATCATATCCAAGGGCTGTGCTCTGGGAAGGGCGGAAAGCTCATCACTGTGATTATGCCTCTTTGAAAAGTCTAATCGTACTCACTTGTCTATGTTTTGAACGTAAATCCTGAGAAGTTAAGACAGGATTCAAAGTCCACTGCTGACAGAAATAGTACCTTTTTTTCTCTTCAGTGGGCTTTTCTCCATTAGTTTTCCAAAGGCTACTGAACTCTGCCCTGCATTTGAACTTTAAGGGAGTTGCTAGTTGAATATGCCTGAATATAACAATTTTTAAGCCAGGGATAAAAGAAGCATTGTTAGTGTTTGTGTTTATCCTTTAGAAGACGTCCTTATAGCCTTTCTGAAGGGGGATATTTTTAGACCTAGCAAGCTGAAACCACTTTTTAATCTCTCGGTTTTTTTAATTACTATTCGATGGCTAGACTTGGATAAAATATTTCTTTAGGGTTTATTTTGAACCAGCCCAATAATTTCAAACGTGTAAGTGGAAGTGACATGGCACTCTCTTGTCTCCATCACCACATGAAAATTTTCTACTTTCTCATGCTCTCAGCCTCTTGGTCTTCTAACACAATGCCTTGGGTTAGCTGAAGGTCTGAGTGAAATATACTTTTAATACAGTTTCAGTGCAGTTTTAGTACAGTTCATTCCTCTTACAAGTGACCTGATGATCCTTTTTACTGGAAATTTTTGGTTACAACATGGAGTTGCATTGTTCATGCAGTTTGCCACAGTCTAACATCTGGGTATGTGTTCTTTAACTTCATCATCTGCAGTTAGTATATTCAGTGAGGATTCAGCTTTTGTATTCCTCCACCCCCTCCTGAAAGCTCCTGCCCTTCTGCTTGTGGAGGGAAACTGAAGTGGCAACACTCCAATTACTTGTCTTAAAGGAGGTAGTTAAAAAAGGTGCATTGTGAGTCTGTCTTTTTCCAGATCTGCTGACTTTAAAGGCAATATTATGGTTTGGGATCCTGTGCTTCCCAGAATTTTGGCTTGGTACTGCTGCTTTTGGCTGAATGTATCTTTTTATAGTGTCATGTTGGCTCTTCAGCATTTTGTCATCTTCTGTTATCTGGTGACTGTGTGAGGAAGGCTGTCATAAATTCACTCATAAGTCAAGAAAGTTAAAACTTTGATTTGTATCTTGAATGAAGCTCTGACATGATTTTTCTCAGACTACCAATTTTCTGTCTGTCAGTAAGCTGAAAGGAGTGCTGGAAACCCTTACCAGATCAGTAGTACTTGCATTACCTTCTGAAGTAAGAACATATGCATAGAATCATAAAATACGCTGAGTTGGAAGGAACATATCGGGGTCATCAAGTCCAACTCCTGGCCCTACACAGGACAGCCCATCAGGAATGCTAATATTGTATTTTAACCCTTTTTGCAACTTTTCATATATCTAATAGGTATTTTAAATAAAGTGGATGTTTATTAAGTATGCACTTTGTCAATTAATTCCACTGTTTAAATTTAATTGGTTTTTTTTTTAAATTATTTGAAGCAGTAGGGTCCTAGATGAAGACATGTGCTTCAGTTCAAAGTTACTGAAATATATTTGTCCCCATAGTAGATAAACAAGTAGAAGGTGACACTTTCTTTATACTGAATGTGTTTAAATATTTGTGTTAAGCTAATTCCAAAGGCAAACAACAAATACAAATGTAATTTCTTTTTGCTGTCCTGCATCTTGCAATCAGTTCTTTGGATAACAGCCTTTGGGGATGGTTGCTAAATCTAACCTGAGATTAGTGTTAAAGGGAGAGTTAACAAAATGAAAAGGCAGGAATTATGCTAAATTCACCCACTATTTGTCGCTACTAAGTTTTGCAACAGGGTTTTTGCTCTCCAGCAGCACCTGCCTGATCTTCTGATTGCAAAGTTGATACAGGTGAAGGTGTGAACATACTGCTCCAATGTGAAGCCTCAACACTGCTATCAGGGTACTGCACTGGCTGTCCATTTGTTTCTATTGGAGTTTAAGACATTTATTGTAAATCAGAAAGCTGTAAGTGACCTGGAATAGGACAGTGTGGGAGAAGGCAGTGACATGCTCTTAATGACCTAAGACAAAGAAAATCTTTCTCCTTCTATGCTGCTCAGTGGTGATTTTTCAGGAAGGCAGCAAGCATACAGTCTATGGGATTTTTAGAGCCTATGCTTCATAGAGAAACAAAATCCCAGAAATAAGTTATTCTAGAAATCAATTAATGTTTCAAAGCTCCTAGGATTTCACTGTATGCACTGTATCATTGCCAGGGTGCCTAGAATTTTAGACTGTATTTTAGATGTACTTAAAATAAAATTGATAATAATAATGTAATTTAAAATATTTCAGTACAATACACACATATCCATCCATCCAAGCTTTTTCTACCATTCAGGAAGGTATTTCATTTTACCTGTAAGCTTAACCTCGGTTAAGTTAAGCAAATACCTACAAAAATTTTAGACTGTTGAGATTAATGAGACTGAAACCTATATTTATGGTTAAACACATACTTACATGGGCTCCCAAAGAGGTGTTTGGTTGTGTTTTTTTAAGATGATAATATGTTCTTTCCCTATAATCAGATCTATTTTAGTAGAGGGAATTGATTGTTGTGTACTAAGTCACTGTTGATGAGTTGAAGCATTCAATGCTCCCATGCTATATTTAAGACTTTAAAAAACAAAGCATTAAAGTCAGATAATTCTTTGCTTGCCAAGTGACAAATCACAAATAAAAATTAGTTGAATCAATTTTTTTTTTGTAGTGCTGATGGAAGTCAAAAAAGTAGAGTCTGGCTTTTATTTTTACAAAAGTTTCTACTTGACATTTATGGCTAAAAATGCACAAAATGAAAGTGAACATTTACATCTCTGTTAATTTAAGTAGTGAGGAGTTAAGATGGAAAACAAAATTCCCAGTCCTTACTATTAGAATGTGGGGGGCTGGGGTTTGGGGTTTGGGGTTTGGGTTTTTTGGGTTGGGTTGGTTTATTTGGTGGGGGGGGAGGGGATAGAGAGTGAGTTGGTTTGTTTTGGTTGGTGGGTTGGTTTTTGTAGGGTTTTTTTCTCCCCTGCAGTCTCTGGAATCACCAAAATAGGAATTAACTCAGACTGTTATGGAAAGAAAAATTATAAAGATAGTATTATTTAAAATTGCAGTAAAAAAATCTTGAAAATGTGACCCTACTTCATAGGAATGACCCTAAACCCAAGACACAAATAAAATGAGATTTAAATGTATCTCTTAATATCCTGATTAAGAAATTTCAAGTGTTTTGTGATCTCTTGCATGAAATTTTAGTACGTATTGGAAGCTGTGATACTAGAATACTGGAAATACTTAACATTTTGACCAGCAGCTTGGTAGTTAAATGGAAAATTTGCCAATGTGAGTGTGCCAGAACAATGTCCTTTCACATTTCCAGAGCTCATTCTGGCTTTTCCCATATATAGAAAGTGCACAGTGGTGGATAATTCTGCCTTGCTACAATTTATTTGAAAAGAAACATTTTTGCCAGCAGATAAACAGTTGCGCTCATTAATCTATACAGAAATATCCATAAGATGGTGCTGTATCTTAAATCTGACCAGAGTCATTTGCATTGAAAAATAAAAATTATGCTGCAATTGTAGCTTAGAGCTCCTGTTGTAAGCTGAGTGTTGGTAACAATTTCCTTGGCAAGCATATTGCAAATGTTAGTTTCCAGTCACTCCAAAATGTTAATTTACATGTATTGGAGTATTAGTCACAGTATCTTTTTTCAAGCCTGAAAAATGTAAAACCAGCTAAAAGGTAGTATCAGTGGTGATAGGGTTATGAGCTTTCACAACTGAGTTTCACTCCATCTTTTTTTGCTAAGGGGAAGTGATGGTGTAATGACTCCTCCAGAAATGACTTTAATGAAAAACAAAACAAAACAAAACAAAACACAAACACAAACCAAAACCACAAAACCAGTGCAGTGGGGGTTCTATTTAAAGGAGTAAGTTGGTCATTAAAGATAATGGCCTAATCTGGCCAGCAAATGAAAAGACTGTGGGAGAAATGAATCTGAGAAATTATAACCACCCACACAGGTAACAAGAGCAGAAATTTCATGTGCAGTGAACACATAGTTTTGTGCAATTTTGGTGAGAGCAATGGTGTCAAATGGAGGACTGGCTGGACAGTGGCCAAATACAGCATTATCCTGCTGGAGCCTGGGCAGTGGATTATAGCTCAGTAATAGCTTTTCACCACATCTCATGTCTTGGAGTAATGCACAGCCAGGGCTCAGCTGCCAGTGCTACCATGGCTCCCAGGCCAATCCAGCCACATTGCTGTCAGGAGAAGGGAAAAGAGGCTGTTAGAGAGGGAATAGGCTGTCACATCTGCCGAGGTTCCTGCAATTCCAAATGCATTCAGATAGAAGGCTACAATCCTTCAAAGACCTTGTTTCACTGAGAATGTTACCTTCATGAATCATTCAGGTTTGCCTGTACATTTTTCTCCCTGCTCGTTTCCCTGAAGAGGTGAGATGACAAGAGCAACTGATCAGTTGATAAATCTCTGTTTCTAAATGCAATGTATTTCAGTTTTTCATTTACTTTTTGAATTACTTGTACATACATGGTCTCAGTCAGTTTTTCTCTTGTGAAAACGAGGCATGGAAGATGCAATATGCAAAATAGGTAATGCAGAAGGAAAGGAAGAAGGAAAGAGGGGTTCAGTGCATAATGCTGCAGGCAGTAAGGAAAAAAGAAAATGGTGAATGAATTATCATTGGTGAAGAGAGAGAGCACTTAGTGTCAGCAGTGTACCTGAGCTTATCCAGGCTGGTCCAGGAGATGGAATATGCCACTAAGAGACTCATAGCCTCTTCTCTCTCTTTTTGAGACATTGGAATGATACTATCTGCAGACTCTGTATCCTCTTTTGCTTTTTTGGATAAACCTGTCACCCTGTTGATTCCAACCTGGTGAAACTCCAATTGCCTTATTAGGTAATAAAGGTAAGAAGGGTTAAGTAAAAGAGTATAGAAACTCTTTTCAGTTGGCTAAAGGATTTAATTCACTGGTAAATGTTATGGAGAGCAACCTGTGTTCTTACACTCCTAACATCAGTCCCTAGATTGAAAAAAATCACTACTTTTGGTGAAAGGTAACATAAACTTGAAAGGTATTTTTCACTTTTTCCCTTGCTATTTAGCTGTTAAGGCAGAAACTGAAATATCATTCTTAACAGTGTGCCGCCTTATGATAGCACCTCTCTCCAGATAAGTTGTTTCTTAAGCTGGTTCACATGATCAAGAAAGAAAAGAGGGAAACATAATGGAGCTTCTTTAAGGGAGCTGATATAATAGGCTAAAAATACACGTATATATAAAGCAAATATAGTGTATGCCTGATTATTCATGAGATGCTCTAGGATTGGTTGCAAGAGGTTGCTTGCTAATGTAAGGCTAGAACTTCTACCTTGTATCATGTAACAGACATTTTCAATATATTCTGGTTTACTTTAGTTCTGTGAATTCTTGTTAAACATGCTTCAGGGTTTTTTCTTCCTTGCTATAGTATGATCATTCAAGCAGCATTCTGATTGCTTTCAGGTGTAATGATGCAAGACCTGATCACAGAGACAGCTAACTCTGCTGATGTGCTGTGTTATTATAATGCCACCTGATACCTCATTCATTTGATACATTAGGTAGTGTACTACATCAACAAAGCAAAGTGCTCACATCATTTCTATAAAGATGGAATGTTTCAGTGACAAGCATGAATTCACAGTAAAAGCTATATATTTGAAGCAGTGCCGAAATGCCCCTTGGCTTTGTCTTTTTCACTTTATGAAACTTGTTAGATAATTCAAGACCAAGAAGACCTATTAAAAAATATAAACTCATGAACTTATTCATATTATCTCAACACAACAAAATTTTTGGTTTATTTTATATATATGCCATCATCAAAATAAGAAAATAAAAAGAATAAAGTGTTACTGGAATGTATTTATTTTATTGTCTTATAAAGCAGTTATCTCCAGCAGATCTGATGACTAAAAGCTGTGTTTTCAGTAGGTTTAGAAATTACATATAAGTGGAAGTAACTTCTAAAATGAATTCTAATATATGTCATAAAAGCCACAGATGCTTGCAGTTAACAGTCTTTCTGACAAGTGAAGACATCAGCGCGTCTCATGAGGAAGAAGTTCCCTGAGCAAAGGTCACCTCTGGAGAGACTAAGTCCCATGCAACAATAACAGCAAAAGCAAATCTCTTCTCTTAACTTCAGTTCTGTGACAGAGCATAAAAGGGAGGTAATGAATCAAGCAAACAGATCCCCTAAGAATATTTAGGTATTGTCCTCCATTTTTTATGTGAAGTTCTTGAAGACATCTGAGGCTGTAATACAGCCTGCATCTGTTTTACACACTTTTACAGTGCCTCTCTAAATCCCCAGCTGTTTATTGTGACCACAGCTGGGAGACACCTCATGGTATTTCCATGAGGTTCCATCACTTGCACCATTCCTATTGTGGACTGCACTGTTGTTTCTCTGCTTGGTCCTGCCTTGAAGAGATTCCACCTGCGTATGGGACAGTGAGCTCCATTCCTGCAGGTTCATCACTGTGGCCCTGCCATCCTCAAGCAGTTCTGATTGGTGCCCTGAGCAGCAAAGAGAGCAGGTGTGCAGGAGAGGTGAGACAACCTCCTAACTGATGTGCACACAGTGTACCTGCAGGTACACAACACACCTTTCACACACCACTACTACTTTTCTCCAAGAGGTTCCTGACTCACATTTTTTATTCATCGTGTCCTGGCTTACTGCTCAAGCTTGTCCAACAGTGCCCTTTCTTCTGTAGACACCAGTGGTTTGGTGCTGGTGGAGGTCACTGCCATCCTGCTGCTCCCTGTTTGGCATCCTTAGCAGGTTGCTTGTAGAAATCAAGACTTCTTGCTGCATAAAGATGTATGCTGTTGGACTCCCATCCTCTTTGGAAGTGGACTAGGGGCTGAAGTTTGGAAATCTTTCACAGCATCTTTTCTGTACACATATATATGAGTGCTCTGTCACAGTTCTTCTGGGACAGGTAATTTCTGAGATACATTTACCTCCTCTGCAAATGGAACTCTGCAATGGAAAATTGCTGGTTTTGATCTGACCACAGGCTTTCTCTATTTTTTTTTTCAGCTTTACCTACCATCACATTCTACTTCAGTTCTCCCCCCACAAGGTCATTGGTGGTCTCGTATGTGACAGTGGTGGTCCAGTTTCCTGAACATGCTTTCCTAGAGGCACTCTTCCCAGATGGATAGAAAGTCACTGTCACTGTCGCATCCAAGGGGCACTGTGGGCAGAGGGCTCCTGAGTGTTGCGACAGGGTGAACAGCCCTGAGCCTTTTCTTCTTTCCCTCATGCTATCATGCCTGACTATTCCTGCTGTGTTTGTCAGTTTAGATAGTGAGGATGAGGAGGGAATTTACCTTTCAAATGGTAATTTGGAGGCAGCTATAAATATGGATGCATCTTTGAGCTAATCTCCTTCTGCATTAAGTTAAGATCATCCAGTGGAGGTGGCTGCTGATCTGATTGTCCCTGTGAGCTTGGCAGTCAGGGCTGCTGAGACTGGAGAAGTTCTTGATGTTGCCAACCAACAGCAGTTTGATATTGCTAATCTTTATGGACTAGTTCAGAAGTTTCTGACAAACTATGCATTGGTGGTATGTCTTTATGTGCACAGAAGATGCATTAAGAGTGGTGAAGAATGTTCACAAAGAACAACCAACAACTACCCAGTTCTACTAGGCTAGCAAGTACTGTGACAGAGTGGAGGAAATGCAAGTGCTCAATCAGTTGTGAAAAACCTGCTTAAGATTAGAAATACTGCACTGATGATTTTCAACGCATGGTTAGACTTCCTTAAGGAGGTGTGGGAACTAATGCAGCTTAATTCCTGTGCCACATTATCTTTGACAAAGTGCAATCCTCATCTGAGATAAGGCCTACATACTGCTTATGAATCAAAACCTGCCAGAACAAGATTTACAGAACACCTGAAAGGCAGACTTTGCACTGTGATTGCAGTAGGGAATTTCAAAATCCTTTTGGCAGACTCAGTGCAGTGGAGGTTCTGTCAGGTGCAGTGTGGGCCTGGGAGTACATCAGGGCTCTTGAGAGACAAAGGCTACAACAGGCAAGGGAGAAACACCTCTGAGGAGCAAAGCCTGGTTTGGGCTGTGGCCAAGATGTCCTTGTTCCATCTCTTTCTTCATCACAGCCAATAAGTGTTAAAGCACAGTTGATGCTGAGAAGCTCAGGGGTGTTTAGTGCACAGAAAGGAAGTGCTCAGCACAGTGCAGGTCTGGAAGGGAGTCTGGAAGCTGCTCTTTGTGTGTTTTCAGTACATTCACCTGACACCTCCAGCTGAGAACTAATTTGCATGGAATTTAGCCTTACACAGGGAAATAAAGTGAAAAGCAGATTTTGTGAATTGCTTGGAGAGCACACTTGAGCAAAACTTACTGTGCTCATTTGTTAGCTAGTTCATTAGGGTTCACATCATGCTGTCAGGCTGCTTGGCTGTGTTCTGTAATGGCATTTTTTTCCTCTGCTGAACAGCAATTTTGCAGTTGTTGCATCAATTATTACGATGTAAAATATTTGATATACTGTTAGATGAAAAGTAAACTTGTACCAGGATTTGCATCAGAATGTGATAAATGCACTTGATGCTCATTGTGCTTTACAGAGATAGGTACTCAACAGAGCAGATTGTCTAAAATGAAACTACCATCTGGGAATTTTGTCTGATTATAATTAGGGTTTAAAGGGCCACTTAACCCCCACCCCTAAAAAAAACCAAAACAAAAAAACCCACCTTCTTTGAAGGAGTAATTTAAAAATTTGAGTATTTTAAAGGCCTAATTAAATTTCAATAAATTCTGATAAAGTGGAGGTGTAAATAAACCAATATTTAATTTCTATGTGAAAGAAATGATCCACAGTATATCAAATAACTATATTTACATGTAAAGATTTTTACTTGTGATAACAAGTGACATGCTTTTTATATTTTTCAGAGTTTTGGGTTCTTTTCTTGAAAAGATCTCATGCAAATTAGGATCTTCAGAAATATAGTCATAATCCTCCCTAGAAACTGTGAACTTGAAGAAATTTGGTTTAGAAATAAACAAGGCACAAAGATTCATGCAATTATGTGATGGGCTATTACTTAGAAGCCAAGGTCTGTCACAAATGTGTGGTTTTTTCAGTATGAGATTTTAACAGGAAAATGTGAGACACTTCCAAGCTCTCCCAGTTTTTTTTGGCAGTAATTCCTTAAATGATCCAACTGGCCAAAATTACATGTGGTTCACTCTCTTCTTCATCTGTTCTACAAGGAGAAGAAAGGTGTGAAGTACAGTGTTTTGCTTTGACGGAATAATTGATTATATATTTATTGCTTTAATTTGTATTATATTAGCTGCTGTTTATTTCAAAAGAAGGTAGATTTGAAGCGGTTTTCTTTGAAGTTGAAGCAACAGGGTCAAGTTTGCACCTGACCTTACTGCCTCCAAGAATTCATATCACACTTCCGTATGCTTGAAAAATCTGAGGTCTCTGTAATAATTTAGAAATAAAATTGTTTTGTCCCTGAGGTATAAGGTGTGGTATTCATCCTGGATTTTCCAGCTGTTTTGGGCCTGAATCATGGGGCATTTTTAAGAAAAGTATGGCTCCTGTGGACCCAAATGGTACTCTGTGGGAAATCTGTGCTGGACATGTATGCAATGGTGGTGTTCCATGGAGGGAAGGGGAAGTGCACTTTCTGCTGCTGACCTGACTGCTTTGAGCCGAGGCAGGTCACTGTAGCTTGGAAGAGACCCCATGAAAGTGTGCAAAAGGGAGGGCAGATGCTGCTCACTAGGGTGGAGTGGGGTCTCCCAGGCAACTGAAACGGTTTGGAGATGCTGTCTGTGAGAGTTTAGTGACACTGAGAGATGAGAGAGCATGCCTTAGCAACAGGCTCAATTGGCCATAATGAATATGTACCTCTAACCACAGATGGCTGTGCAGAAAATTCCACAGAGTGATTTCATCTACCTGCTAACCTTCTCCTGCCTCCCCTGGACCCAGAGCCAACCTGCTGGTTCTTATGCTGGAAAGAATACACCTAAAGACAAGGCAATTTACTGATACTGACATGATCAAACGTTTTGAAGGATAGCTAGAGCTGTGTGTGATCTGCATAGCAGTGCAATGCAGGTCTGCGTCGTTCACTCACCTACTGCTAGTGTGGACGAGCTGAATTGCATTCTCAGTAAGCATTGTTTTCAACAGCATCAATAGGCCTCGTTAGGGATAGGAGACAGGCCACAGGAACAAATAGAACACAGATTAAATAGCAAGATGTGCACAGGGCTGGCTTAAAGAAAATCTTTAATATAGATTTCTTCATACTACTATTATCACCTAGAAGGTAGATAAGACTGCTCTGAAGTATGTATAGTATGGACAGATGCTTTAGAAAGATGGACAACTTAAAAAAAGGTTTTAAAAGAGATTTTTTACTCAGTATTGTGCATACCTGTTTCAATTATTCTCTGAAAATAGTACTATTCTCTCTTTCCTTTATCTGGTTATTCTCTTCCTCTACATTACTCTTCATCTATCTCTGAGCTCTTTACTTTTGTACATTGTCTTTTGGGGGATAAGGATGCTAGAGCCAGATGCATCATTCTGTCAATCCAGAGAATGGCACTATTATACTTTTGCTATTACTTTCCCACATGCTTCTTTTAAATTCTAACAATTTGTTTGCTTCTTAACCACCTCACAGAGAGATCAGAGATTTGTATTGCACAGTCCACAATGATTCACAAATCCATTTCCTGAGTGATTACAGTTAATTTAGAAAAAAGTAGAGCGGCTGCATGGTTCAAATTGCTCCTTCTACTGCTCATTAACCTCACATTTATCAACTTTTAAGAAATGTTTAATCCTTTTACCTTTGTCAATTAGATAACATGAACATAAGAATGGAGAAAATATATATACTCATATCATTTTAAGAAAGAAGGCATTGAAACTCAAGTTTAAATTAATTCCCTATCAAATCAAAATGGAACTCTGATACTGTGTGAAGGCCAATTACTTCTGTTCACCAGCCTTCAGAAAGACTTTGATTGACAAATAAAAAAGAAAGGAAAAGAAAAAGGTAAAGGGAATTACCAGATTAACTTCAAGAGACTGTTTATTTAGCCCTTCTAATGTAATAGGAAGGGCTGATAAAGATATGAGAAAGAATGGTAAAGAATATTCGGAATATAATGTCTGAGTTAAGTACAAATATTCTTCAGGTAATATATATAATTTAGGTCATATTCCCTAATGACTGTCTCTAGTTCCCCAAGATCAATGTACTTTCAAATTTCAGTTGCTTTTTCCTAATTCACATTCCAAATGCTTTCCCTCTCCATTAAAATTCCTGCCCAAGGCAACTTAGTTGCTCACTCTAATACTCTATCTGTTCACAGTCATTTGACCAAAAGTGTACTCCAAAATTCACCTTTATCACCAGTCTTTCTAGTCATATTATTCCTAAATTACTATCTTTTCTCTTACTATACAAAACGGAACCTTTGTTTTGGAGCTCTACACAAATTTTGTCCCAAGATTGCACAAGTTATTGCTTATACTGTGAGTTATATCTTGGCTTTTCTGCTCCTGACACTGTTCCAAAACATTGCAGCTGCACAGGCATAAGCAAAGCAGAATCTGGCCTGCAGAAACATTGCCACCAATCAAAGTGGCTGGAAGAAGTCAAAGGGATCATGGTGTGATTCCCAATTTACTGTTGGCATTCCAGAGGCAGCCACTTGAAAAATTGTCCATTTCATTGTAGAGGAACACATGATGTAGAAGTTGCTGAGATGCTGTAATTTTGCAAAACTATTTTCACTGGGATAAAATGATGTATAAAAAGGTAGTTAGCTCTGTGAGCTTTCCATTCTTAATTTTTACCCGCTTGATCTGACTTAACCCATTTGATTTGACTGCATTCTTCCAGACTACATTAGACTTCTTTCATTTCCTAGGAATAAAAAGGCAATCATATGAAAACTATGTCATTATTGCTTCAGTAGACTTTGCTTTTAAGATAATAATATAAAAAATAAATAGTGACATTTCTGTGTTGCCAGGGCTAACAAATGGCTTATTAACTTTTCGTAAGTGCCACCCATGGAAAGAAAGAAAACAAAAAAAAAAGCTACTCTGATTTTTAAAGTAAGAGTTGCAGGAAATGAAGAATATTTTTATTTGTCAGAATTTTTTTATATTTTCAAATGTAAAAATGTCTTAGTTTGATCCACACAATATTCTTGATATATCTTCTGTCATATTCTCCACTGGTAGAAATTAATTCAGCTCATGGACTGTAGCAGGTCTGCATTTTTTCACTCTAGTTGTATAACTTACCCAAAGCAAGACTATGAATGCAGAAGGAAGACAAAATGTCATTATTATTAGTGCTGTTCTACCTGTTGAAATTATGAGCTAACCAGTAGCTGTGGAGGGAACGCTAGAGTCTTCACTTCTGGAGTTCGTGAAACACCTCTTGGAGTATGTGTGACTAGTCAAACCTCTTCATATCCGTTTTCAACGGCCCTGGTTATGATTGTGCAATGTAAGAGTAGTTTGATCAGATGAGTAGTTGAGGCACTCCAAATGCTTTTGTAGAGGATAAGCAACAAACTCTTGTAGGTCCATTTTCATATCTTCAATCAATTACACAAACTCTCAGCTGAATTTCTGACTGTCCCTAGGATTAGTTGCTTAGACAGGTTAATAGGCTTCCAAGCTTCATTTGTCAGCATTGCTAAAATGAGCTAAAATACCCAAAATAAAGATTATGGCAGACTTTGAAAAGGTGAAACTGGAAACTGTTGTTTTAAGGGAATGCTGGGTTCCCATTGTATCAGCTGCAGCAGTGGCAGTAACCCACTGCCTGAGTGTTGCAGGCTTCCTGTGTGAGGTACTGAGCTCATTTCTGGGAATTTACGTATTTTCCCTAGAAATTCTTTGGAAGTCTCTGTAGCTTTTGAGGTGAGCTCTCAGAAGCACGTCAGTGAGCAAGAGGGCTTTGAAGGCCAGCAAGCAAGAAGGCAGTGGAGCTCACTTCTGAAGAGAGAACACTGCTGTAGACATATACTTGCTGTCCTGCAGGGAAGTCTCCGATGGCCATATTATGTGAGCATTGGAGCAGTTTAACAACTGAGTGCTTTTGGTTTCAATAGGCCATTCAGCTCACTATTCTCCTGGAAGGATTAGGGGAAAGTCTTCCCCAGGAAACCACACAGGTTATGTTTTCCTAACCCCTTCTTTGCTCACATAGGCTTTCCCCTAAGTGAGAATGATAGAGACTGTAAACCTCCCTGCAGATCTATCCCTAAAATAAACAAATAAAGAATAACAATATTGTCAAACAGGCATGTAGGAATTGGACAGTTGATACTGGAATTACCTCACAGCCATCTGACTCTGAAAGGAGGAATTGGCTGGAAGTTCATCTCTAAAAATATCCCAAACAGTACTCGGTATTTCCCCCTCACCTTTTATTTTTTATCTGGGGGCACAAGGAAAAAAGATAATTAATGCATGTGACTATGTTGAAGAAATCTGCCTCAAGGTAGAGAAAGTCTCAAAGTATCTCAAGGAAGTAAACAACCACAGAAGACTAAATTCAGATTGAGATGCATCCTGTCTTATTTTTTTTTTAATGACTCTTTATGAGTTAAGCAAGCCTCTTTTTATTATATATCAGTGATATGCTCTCAGGCCTATACTGTCCCCTTCTCCCAAGGAAACTGAATGACAATCACCGTAAGACTCTCCCCTTCTAGAGGAAAATTCCCAGCTTTTCTGTATGGGGTGCGCAGCCGCACAGAGCAGCATCCTCCACTCAGCTCATGGCCCATGCTGTCCTTTGAGGTGGCAGGCCTTGGCCACGGGTGCCTGTCAGGCTGGCTCTGAGGTTTGTTTCCTAGGGGCTGAGAACTTGCTCTTCTGCTTTCTTCTTGATAGTTTTTGACAAAACATCTACATTTGATAAAAAAATCAAACTCACACCTCTGTATCCACATTTTATGGTCATACACTGGTTTCACACAATATCCTTCAAACATTGGGCCTTATTCAGGCATTAAAGAAGTCAAAATCTTTTTACTGACTCCAGAGGTTTAAGGCTGGGCTCCTTGCTTTGGTTAAAAGCTGCTCAGATGAAATGTGGAAGTAATAAGGCCTGCAATGCTTTGTGAGATAATTTCTCTTTCTTCATGTGTGGCATTCTTTCAGTGTTGTTGTTTTGCTATTTGCTCAACCTGCATGTCACTTAGATTGCTTGAAGCCATTAGACTTGATGATTTCTTTGCAAAATGAAGTGGGAAAACATATTCAGTCAAGGCCAGCCCCTAAAGAAACCCATTGTTTGCAGTGATTCAATTTAATTTCAAACATATCACATCAGTATCTATTGTTAAGTTTGGTATTTCAGCACTGTGAAACCTGATGAGATGAAATTGCATTTTCACTGTAAAATCAGATTTAGCTTTTTGAATGATGAACTGGTGAGTGATTGTATTTCATTATGAATATTGCAAAGAAAAGAACATGCTCTGCCACACAATAATAGCTTGCAGCCAGTTTTGGGTTTGTTTCTTTTTTTTCTTTTTCTTTTAATATATTTTTGTGTGACAGAGGTATTTGTGCTGGAAATTGCCAGCCTTTCTAAGTTTTAAGCTCCCTAACTTTTCCAGTGACTTGAATCTACAAAATGGTTATTATATTCCTTTGAAGTGTAATGTTGTTTCCATAACCTTAGGTTTTGTAGCTGAATATTGTTGTTTGTTTAAGTGCAGTATGATTAGCTGTCCTTGAAAATATCATCTGTGGCAGTTTGATTGTGTAGCAGAATGCCAGGAGTCGAAGGACACAAGAACATGCTCTACCTCCACCAAATTTACTTACACATTCTGCAGCAGGTATATTATTTCAGGCTTTGATTGGAGAAAATATTCCTCAAAAAGACAACTCAGATATATCTACTTAAAAAAACCTGGCCTTAGAAATGTATGAGTTTATGTCTTTGCATTTGCATAAAAACTTAAGCATATATATTTTCCAGTATCATGGTCTTAGATTTATTCTGACTGAAATCCAAGAACTGAACCAATGTTAAGACACCTAGACTTGAGAGGCCCAGTAAGCTCTATAATACTTTGAGTCCGTCCTTCAATTAGGTTTACAAACCCTTTGAACTATTGCATGTTCAATTTCGTTAAAACTGCAGAATACTCAGTTTCGAACAACAATATGCTTTCATTTAAAAAAAATTAGGAATTTATTTTTTTACACACAATTTAAAATTGAGGTTTTACAGACTTTAATGTGGAAGATGCTTTTCTATAGGTAGAACTTCTGCAAGCTCATTTGCTATATATGGGAATCCATATTTTTAATCATTTTTTCTTAATGTAATAACACGAGCCAACAAATCTATTCAGATATGAACAACATGGTGATATTACTGCCTTTGTATTTGCAAGAATTCATAAAAGTTCAATGCAGGTTGGAAGAATTCAGTCTTTTGATCTGCTGGGTAAAAATTAAGTGTGGAAAGCTCACACAATGTAAGACTGGTCAAACCAGCAATTCCTTTTTCTGTTCCTACTTGAAATATTTTGGAGGATTTTTTTTTAATGTTGCAGTTGCCAAAAAGACTTTAAAGATTGGACTTGAGGATTAGAAAGATTCCTCAAAGAATGAAATCAGCTGCTACGGATTTAGGGCTGTTTGCCTTAGACTAATCTATTAACAAGTTTGTAAAATATAGTGCTGATAAGCAGACTGAGAAATGTACAGTTTGGAAGTCTGTTTGAGAACACCATGGAGTCTAACAGCTATGTGCACCCTCCCGCCAGCTAGTTGGGTTTGACTTATTCCTCCTTTCTCTCCTGTAGCTGCAGCTGTGAGTCTCTGGACTCTTGTAAAGCACAACTTGCACAATTATTTAGGTATGTAGAAACATACCATGGGCAAAAGTATAAATTAATAGAATACCTTGATTTAAGCACCTCACTGTCATTTTGCACAGCTTTTATTTTCATAGAAGCAGAAAAGTACTTGGAAAACCTGCTTCTAGCTATAAGTTGCTGTGGAAGATTTCTGGGCTGAAGACACCTTCAGCCTGGGAAGGATGCAGCTGTGAGCGTGGGAAAGTGGAGAAAAACAAGTCTATGGTCTTGTAGCTGAATGGGAAAGTAGAAGAAAGAAGGAAAACAACTGAAGAAAACAAGATATGTATTTGAACTTTACCAGCATGAGGAGAGATATGAACTATCTATCAGAAAATGGTCTAAGACTCGTGGAGAGAAGTGCTTGGCTAATAGAGTGTGATGTATGCAAGCATGGACAAATAAGAAAAAGTATAAAAGAGAAGCCTTCTGTTAATAAAGGGGTTCTGATTGTTGCCCTCTGTGTGTGTCCGCATCTGTGTGTGTGTGCTCACCGCTGCTGCAACCTGCTTTTTGCACAGTCGAGTCCTTTGCTTTAGCATCTACCCAATCTACCAAAATCTTGTGGCTGCAGTCACCATTCCCATCATCCCATAATTAGCAGAAGAGAGAAGTTGTTTTGTTCCATATTTGTGCCACCCTTTTTGTAAATAACCATTTTGATTTATATATGGAGACCCATAACCTTCTCTCTCTGCAACCAGGAATCAACCACACTCAGTTTTGATGCAAACATCTGTTTTTAATACAGTACCTTTGCGCAACCAGCTGGCTAAGTGGTGGGCTGTCAGGAGATTCAATTTATAAGTTTTGACAAGTTATAAAACATATGACATTACTTGTAACTGATTTATTTTGTCTTTACCAGATTTTCTATGGTTGTATTGATTGCTGCTGCTCTGCTTTTTATTCTGCTAGTTTCTCCTCAATAGCATTGTCTACACTGCAATGATACTCCTCAGTACTGAAAAAGCATATATGGAGAAACTCATCATTAAAATATAAAGAAAATATTAAATAAGATAGACAGACTGCATTTTTATTCATAGAATTGCCATGATCATTGTCTTGGAATATAATTCAAAATGGTAAAATATAACCAGAAAAGGGAGACAGTTGTCTTATCTGAGTCTGTATATCCTTCTAACTTTCACATCTGGACTGTCATTTTGTTCTATGCAATTGTGATACAATTCATGTATCACACAGGTACAAAGTGATGGTGACAGATACAATGGCTACTTGACAATCTATCCCAGACATTAATTTCCCTCTGCATTAAAAAAAAATAAAAATAAAAATTGCATTTGAATATCCTCTGGACTTAGTCTTGCAAAAATTAATGTTTAAAGTGGTCGTTCCAGAGAAATTCATACCAATGAATCATCATCCTTAAAATAGCTTAATATAGAAGGCATTTCACAAAAGTCTTTTCTCCAAGATTGTCCCCTTTCTAATCCACACCCAAATGGCATTCTTTAATGAACACTTTAAGAGAATAAAGTAATCATGTTCAGGAGTAAGGATTCACCATCATATCAGAAAAACAATTAAATAAATTAAAACATGACCGCAACCAAACAGGATGTCTTACAGAACTTTAATTTGAGATATAGAACTGTATTTCCTAAGAATGGTTCAGTACTATTTTATTTCAGGAAAGCAAGGGCTTCTCCAGCCTGGTTTTGCCATAGCAGGAATTTCTCTGCTGTCTGTCCCTTTCTCCTGAACTGAAGCTTTTTACATATCTGATGGTTTCTATGTTTATTGCACCATCTGCATCCAGCTGTACCTTTTGCACCCCTGCTCTTGGTTAGCTAAGAGTCAGAGACAACTTTAACACAAGATTGTTGTGAAAAAAAAGACCAGATACAGTTATTATCAAGCAATTACAGGCCCGGATGTCCCAGCCAATTACCATGATCACAACCCAGTTCTGCCTGTTGTATGCAACCATGCCACCTCAAGCTGTGATCTTGTCAGAGCTCATAAGCAAAGCAGAGCGGGGCTCATGAGGCAGCGAGATGGATTTACTATAAGGCAGAAAAAATAACACAAAATGAACTGATAATTAAGGAGGTAGCATCTCATACAGTCAATTTTGCCAGTTTACAGAATTTTATCCTGAAGCTTCTAGTAGTGATTTTTATTTGACTGTCTTGATTTTCTAGGCTACTAAGGAAAAATAGGTTTATATTTCTTTAAAGAGATTCTAGATAGTGAAAGGATATCCCAGATGTAGATATTAGGAGATAAACAATGTTTTCCTATGTTACTCTTTTAAATACTTGCCCAGACTTGATATTTGACTTATGATCTTTGAATACTTGGGCAAAAATGGAGCACTCTGCAGTAGTACCCTTCTGATGACACACAGGGCAACAGAGCTCACCACCATAAGGGCAGTTTTATTTCTGACCTTGACCCCCCATCTCTGCCAGGAATGAAACACCTGACCATCCAGTGGTTCATGAGGACCTTGGGCAACAGACTCTCCTGTGCTGAGTAAGTCAAGGGCCTTATTCTACAACATCAAGCCAGAATAACCTTTCACTGCCATAGGAAAAGCTATCCCTGCCACTGTTTTCCATACCCGCTGCTTCTTATCCTCACATCATTAGGTCCCTTGTACTAGGTTCAACCTCCTGTCAGCTGTACGACAAAGGATTTAGGATCTGAAGTGGGTTAAAACACATCACACCAGGAAAAAAAAAAAAGAAAAAAAAGAGAGAAGAAAAATCATAGTTAAAGAGCAGATAATTTAGTATTAACACAGTTGAATGGTGCCAGAAATCTTATGGATTTTACAAACTCTCCTCCCAAACTTCTCAAACAGTAATAACAATAATGTTTTAACAGCATAAGCTATGCATAGCAGGATTGCAATGAAAGAAACAAAGCAGTAACTGAATGCTCCTTGGAACACTCAGGAGTGACCCATCATCTAACTGGGTCTGACATGTGGGATCAGGAACTGGAAAAGAGGCTGCTCTGCATAAATGTGTGTGCCCCAGCTGGGAGGCAGTATGAGTGGGTTTCTCTGCCTCAGACCTGATGGGCCTGCTGAGAAATGCTTTGCTCTCAGGCAAAATGCTAGAAGCATTCTATCAGTTTTATGGAATTGATTTTAAAGGTCTTTGAGTCATAATTTCTTTCTCTTTGCTGCAAGGCAATTCATTCTGTGGCTGATTGTGAGCATAGCTGAATAGTTTACATTAGTCCTATAGCAATAGTAGGGCAAAGGTTTGCCAAAGAATGTAGCTACTAGAAATTGAAGGTGCCTTATTGTAAATACTGGAGGGAAAAGAAGTCCCAAGGCAAAAGACGATGAACTAGACACACCCTTTGTCACATAACAGTCTGCAGCATTCTTTAAGATTGTAGAAAAACATAATTCAGAAATCTGAGTAAATACAAAATAAAAAGTCCTCACCCACTGTTTTGGCTTTTCTATTCCAGATGAAAAGAATGAAGTGCTAGAATGATGTCATAAAAGTTATCTATTTGGCATGTGTCAGATTATCCCTTTGCCAAACATAAGTACATATAGCTTTCTGCATAGGCTTCCTCACTTTGGCAATAAAGAAAAGCTGAGTCTTAGCTGGAGGTGAGAGAGGTATGAGATTATTGCATAGTGACAGAAGCAAACCAGAAAAGGCTGTGTTACTCATTAATATCTTCTGTACTTCACCTATGCAATCTGAATTACATTAGGTCTCCAACCCCTGGACAGACAAACTCCATACATTAATAAAGAAGTCAAGCACAGACATTAACTTTGCCAAAAGCTACTATGGTTTAAGAAGTTCTTAACCCAAGAAGTTCTCGGAACCTCTCTTCTGGGGATATTTGCTTTCCAAGCTCTTCTACTGAACAGATGGGATCACAGAAGTATTCTCTTTGGAGCAGCTAAGGAGGTGAGCTAAGTTAATTTGCAGGAATTGGATGATGAGCAATTCACCTCTTATTCCACCAGAGCTGGAAAACCCATCAGCTCCAGCTGGTGCATCTGTGCACACCTGAGGCTTCAGCTGGCTCTGCAGGGGCAGGCCAGTTCTGGGTTTTAAAGTGCAGTCCACAAATTCACCATAAATCATTAGCAAAGCACAGTAAAACCCCGAGAGAACATTATTTTGGTTCAAATACTGCACTGAGAAAGGTTATATATATAACTGGTTTTGAATCTCCTTCTTGAGTGACAGGGAATGTTGCTTTCCTCTTAGACCACCAGTCGTATTAAAATTAACTTATCTTAAAACCATTGACACTTACATGAAAAATATGTTTTAAATATAACTGTCATTGCTTACTGCAGCCTGATTTTAACTTGGGATCTGTAACCAGTAAAGCATTCAGTTAATGATAGCATGTCCAAGACTACCAGAATAATGTAATATATAATGTAGTCTGATATGTAAATACGGTGTAGAACTACTTAAACCATTTAAAGCTACAGTTTGTTACAAATTATGCTTCTGCTTGGATTTTGTACCAGTCTGCACTTGAGTGTATTGACCTGTAGGTAGCATCTGTTCATACCTAAAGTCTATCTGCCCAATTATATATTTTAATGCATAGTTTTCTCTAAGTACCCTTAAATAAGTAAGGCCTTGAAAATTATTGAAAAAAAGAATAAAATGCATTTAATTCATATAAAAGATTCAAATCTCAGCTTTGCTTTCTTTTGTGTTGGCACTGACGATGAAAGCGGCTTCAGTTAGGTCTTGGGGTGTTTCAGTAGCCAAGCAAACATGTTTCTGTTTGCTGCTGTGCTAAGCAGAACAGTGCCATCTAGTCGCCTGCAAGAAAGAGATTCCTGGTGCTGCTGTGTGACCTGTCCAAGTGCAGGCTGTAGTTCCCTAATAGGTCAGTTCATTGCTGTTGTGACTTAGTTTTATGGAGGACTTTATTTAAACTGCTGTTATTTAAACTGCAGTGATGGTGTTGTTTCAGACTAACTTCTCTTTCACTATTTTTTGCAAACCCTCACCCCAAAGGAAACAAGACTGCAAAACTGGTCACAGATTTTTGAATAGGTGATTCACTTTATAATCCAGCATCATCAGGGACCTGCCACCCTGATAACACAAACTAGATTTGCTCCAGTGAGCTTATATAAAATCTGACTTTTTCCCCTCGCCTTATTGGATAATGTACATTCCTTTAGTTAGCAGTGACCAGTCCCCCACATCACAATGTATTACCCTAGTACAGAAACTAGGAATAAATTACTTAGGGAAGCCTTAAGACTAAGGCTAGCTGCATGGCAGAAGTGCCTTTCAGTTTCTTTTGCTTACTCTATCTTATTTTTATCTTGTAGATTTAATTAAGTCATCCAATATTGAATTTGATGAATACTTCAATGGATCTATCCTGGATAAGTTTTATAGAGTACTAAGTGAACCTAACTGCTGACTCTAAAAGCCTGGAGTAGAAGTATCTGTGAATAAGCCCAAAATCTGGAATCACTAATATTGACACAAGTGCAGGTATTTATTTTTATATATAACGGTGTGATGCATCATAACAAAACTTTATATATAATTTGTAGTGAGGAAGTGATCCTGTGATTAAGTGGCAACACTTCATTTTTTATCAGCTAAAGATGGCCAGGGCAGGAAATAAATGGCCCGTGCATGCTGTAAAACCATGCTCAGACCAGAGATATGAATAAAGATTAATACAAAACCTACAATGCAAAAAGTGATTCCTGCTCTCCTTTGATCTGGTTTAAGTTCAGAAATTCTACTGAGACCATCAAATTTAGCAACAATGGAGTTAGCATTCAGATCTTGAAACATTTATATTGCTTCTATCACCGTGGTACCCAGGAGCCTGAAGCCCTGGTTCAGACTTGTTTATCCCAACAAACAGAACACATTAGAGGGGGCCTCTCAAGTATGACATAAGAAACAGCAGATTTGATACAAGCAGGGCAGTGCAATAGCCAGTGCTCACTACCATTGCTGGAGACGTCTAATGGGAGATTTGTGCAAGTCTTGCAGGGAGGCAACCCAAAGGCCTCCTTGAAAAATTAGAAAGTTCATAGTGGAAGCTGATATTATGGGAATGGAAGCTTTTGGTTAACTCCTGACTTTGAATAAGAGAACAGATGGATCAGGTGGAACAGATAAAGGCTGTGAGGAATAAAAGACACACATTATGTAGATGGAGAGCAGCAGAAGGACTCTATGGAGAGACAGAGAGACACTGCCAGAGACAAAATCCAAGAAGGTCTTCCTTAAATAAGAATTGGGCAAGAAGACACATGTCAAAAAAAGCAAAAAAAAAAAAAAAAAAAAAAAAGGAAAAAAGGAAGCCACAGCAATCAAATACTGGGATGATAAGAATCTAGCCAAATATTTAACTGCAAGATAGTAAGAAATATAATAATTTAGAAATCTTATTTAGAAAAACTTTTGGTGATTTTGAGTTCTTGACAAAGGTGCCAGCTGTACTGTGAGCTTGTCTGATGGACTAGATGAAGGCAGTTTCCATGGTCATGACAAAAGGTGGAGGAGACAAAAACACGGACACAATCAACTGCACAGTAGCAAATTAAAGGGCAGTTGGAGTGGGCAAGAATCAAGTGCTGATGGGAAGTCAAGCTCACAGGTTTGAGGTCACATAGAGGTTGTGCAGAACAAGTTGATGAGCCCAGTATGGGCAGCCACACTGAGGAGATGAAGGTGATGGAGGAGAATCCCATCACGAGGATGTCAGAGCAGAGCCCCACTTCCTGGGAAAAAAGGCAGTTGTGTGGCCACCATGGCAGCTGGGAAAGTTGTAATCAAAGCCATGGGCTGAGTGAGGAGCTGAGGGTAAAGCACTGAGCATAGATGAGTCAAATGAGAAGGAGAAAGCCCTGTCACTACTCAGGTGAATTTGTCAGATTTTTAAAGGGGGTGCAATTCAATATCAAGACTATTGTAAGTTCATGATGTTCAGTGAGGAATATTGACTGATTCTTAATTAAAATGGAGGGAACTTTAATGAACTAGATAACAATCTATGGTATTCCTCCTAATGGATTGGAAGACATGGTGGAAAGTCTCTGGGTGTCAGGCTGACAGGCAGGTAGGGCAGGGCACTTAACTGTGGGAAGCTGATGGGTGAGGCCAAATTGACATTTCTGCTCAAGTAGAGATGCTATGGAAGAAAGAATAGAAATGATTTTAAAAGAATTTTCTACTTAGGCTTCAGAGAGACTGAAAACCATACATACACATAGGTCCTCTGTGAAGTCCTCAGATACAAAAGCAAACAGAATTGTAGCCCTGTACCCTCTGCAGGATTGATGGGTGGGTAAATGTCATTGACTGCAATAAGGCTTTCTGGCCAAAAAGCTTTGTGGCCTATGAAAATTCAAATATCCTAGAAGTCATTTTTCCCTATATGTCTCCAGAAGGTGAGAGCTTCTTTAAGATTAAATGGAGAAAGAAAAAGAAACAAAAACTGCCTTAATCTCTGTAAAGGCCGTATAATAACTAAAGAGCATGGCAAGGAAACCGACAATAATAATAGCAGTACATATAATCTATCCACCTATCCAGCTACATATAATATATGAAAAGTGAGATAATGTAGTCCTGTGCTTATAAGGGACCAACTCATCAGCTAGTGCAATTTTATCAACATCCATCAAACAGCATGTAATTATATGAAGAGTGTATGGCTCTTGTTCTTAGTTTTTTATTGCTCATCTTGAGTAGAGGGATCTATTCTTTTAAGCACAGATTCTCATTCCATTCAGGTAAACAAATAGAGAATGGCACTGATAAGTCACTGATATTAATGGAAACTGCTTCTGTGGCTTCTCCATTCATAAAACACTTCAATAGCAGAAACTCTTTAACTCAGTGGTATTTGTTTTGCAATCCATCATATTGTGTTGTCTCAAAGTATGTTTTGTTACCAACAGTAGTTCACAGAATTGTTCTAAGCCGAAACAACACAGATATGTTACATTCATAATTGTTTTATATTTAGACAGAAGTTCATTTATTTTACCTTGGGTATCTTACAATGGGAGAAAAGTATTAAAAAATGTTATTTTCAGGTATATAGTTACTTTTTTCTGATATGCTTTTTTTTTCAGGTGGTGAAAATATTTCTCACAATGATTTGCTAACAGGTAGAGGTTAAAAACATTCTTAGTTCTGAGATGGGCCAAGCATAATGAAAAGTCAAGAGATATGGTGGTCTGAGGCTTAGCAGCCATGTACATACTGTAAGGCTGTAGTGTGGTAGCCATGCCTAGTCTGGCCCCCTGCAGACTTGACATGAGGGAAAACCTGGTCACACCACCCTTCTGTGCACCCTGGTTTTCTTGGAAAGGAAAAAGAGTGACCAGGTGGAGCTCTCCAGTGGGTCCTTCAGTCTGGCATCCAGGTGCCTGTGTAACAGGGATCTCTGTGGGTGTACAGATCACATTGTAGAGTTCACATGTCCAGCAACAGATTAAACTGGTAAATAACCTGCCAACATCCTTTCATCTTTCAAACCTGTGGCCTTAGGTCTAATTAGGTAATGCTCCATGTTCTGCTCTTTAAGAGCAAGTGGTCCGTTGGTCAGACTATCTCTGTGATGTATTTTATTGTTTCATTTTCTTGCTGCCATATTATTCATGGTCATGATCTTCCTAGATATAGAGAGTTCAAATGAAAAAACTCAAGGACCACAGATTTGAATGAGGAAAAAGTACTAAAAATTTCATAATTAGCCAGTACTGAACCAGTGCCCTGACATGGGCTTGCCTCCTGAAAATGCTGCCTCTTCAATAGATTAAGTTAAAGGTTTGCTACATGCAAGAACAGCGCTGTACAAACCTTCTCTCATTTAGTTTGAAAGAGTGTGTATTCCTTTGATTTCAGATATGCAGACTTAAAGGTGAGGGCTGATCTTGTGAGAAGAACTGGGGACAAAACCAGCAGTTCTGGTTTCATTTCCCGCCTACATCTCAGACTTTCTATGTAACTCAAGATAAGGCACTTAGCTCTTTATTCGTTATTTGATGTTCTGTTAAACTGAGATGCTAATACTTCCTTTCCCTTTGTATGTTCTTATTCTTGCCTAATAAAATATTATGCTTTCTGGCTCAGTGTAGCTGGTGTTGCATTTGTGTGTTAAATAAAAAAGCACATGAATACAGAACTCCCTTTCTTCATATCTATGTATATTCAGGAATAGGTCATAAATGTAAATTGGTCTTGAACATGGGTCCATTCACAATCTGCTTGTTCAGCTGGTTGCAGGTATATTCAGGTCTGAGTACTGATCCAGAATTTTTTCTAACAGGACAGGATAAATAATGTAAGAGTTTGATAAGAATTAAGCTATGTAGCGTTCATTATCAAGTAATGAGGAAGATTCATTTCACTATATATCTCTATGACTTAGGTTATTTGGTTAGAATCCTTAGAATCTATTTCTTCCTTATTTCTAGTGCATTATACTGGAGATCCAGTAACTTTGGAAATCAAGAGGTTTTTTCTCTCTCTCTTCTTTCCTGGAAAATCTAGTTAATTCTTAACGTAAATAACAGTCAACATAACAGGTATTTTCATGGAAAACTGTACCAGCTGTGAATGGTGAGACTGCCCTTTATGATTTTTTCTCAAACAATTCCCTTACAGCCTTAAAATGCAGAGTAAAACATTTATGCCCAATGTTGGTGAAAAGCTCATAAATATGATTACTGTCAATTAATGAATAGGAATACATTTGGATGCAAGGTCAATAATGAGACTGAGATGAGGAATGAAGTAGTCTTATTTAGATCTATTTACAAAAACCATCAGAAATTAAGATTTTTCTCATGTATCCTGACTTATCCAAACCTGAGTAAATATATTTATTCTCTTCCCAAAGACTCCCTGCAGTCTTAGTGCTATGACTTTACTCTTTCTGTGCTTTAATCTCCAACAGCCACTTAGGTGTTCATTTATGCATAAACCAATGCTGTATCCTGTATCCAGGCTTAGGTGTAGGTAGAGGGATTGATTTTTTTATGCAAAGTGATGCTGCTAGGATAAACGACATCCAGCAGGTGTGTCAATGGCAATCTATCAGCTTGTGCCAGAGAGTGGGAGAGAAACAGGGCTGTGCAGTCCCACCTCCTTAATACTGTACTTTTATTCTGGAGCAAAAAGGTGCTTGTTGGCTCTGATCATTAAAACAATCACAATTTTTCCTGTGGTTGGGATTGGAGACATTTGGTCCATAAAAAATTTAGCATTTTGTTTTTTTATTAAGCATGGGCCTGATCTACTGCTGGCATATTCTAAAATTAAAAATGTCCAAGTTTCTCAGCACTTGAGCCTAAAATATTAAATCAATAGCTGTTGATCTTTGGTATATCTTGCCTTTAAGATTTATGTATTAGATTTTTATAATTTTATTTGCTTATATGTTTTAAGGCTTTGTTAATACCTGCTTTTTTGGGCTGATATCAAATTTCAACTAGTGTCATGGAGGCTACTAGGAGAGCTTAGTTCAAAATTCTTATTGCGTGCCACAAGTATGGTTAAATATTCCCTAAATCCCAAGTGCAGAAGGCATCTTGTGGTTTCCTGTGCAGTAGAACTGCAATTCCATTTGCTTCAGATGGACCTAGTTTCTTACTGTATTTTGCTGTGAAAGCCATAACCTCTGTTCTCTTCTTCATCACATTTAGAAACTTAATCAGTACATAAAAACTGTCAGCATAGATTTAGATACTGTTGTTTTCAGCCTCCAGCAGTGCAAGTAAGCTCCCTGAACTCAGGTACCTCCAACAACAGAACTGTGATGGGAAGGAGGTAGAGGGTGCATCTCTAAGACACTGTAAGAAGAGCAGTCATCTCTCTTGATGCATAAAAACACTAGACCAAGGTAATGAGATTGTGCCATAGCAGGTTTTGGATCAGTCTGACTCAGTGCAACTGTCCACTTTGATACTTGGAGCCTGCCCATTTTGAAGTTACTTATGATTGCTGTGTGCTGAATGAGGACTTGGAATTATATTGTCAGAAGTGCTATTTAGTTTTGCTTTGATGTCCTTTCTGGTAGCCTTACGATCTGCAGGTGTATAAAAGTAACACCTGTTCAACGAACTTAGAATAAGGACAGTTCATGGAGGCAGCCACACAGAACATTACTGGTAAGCTGGAATATTAAAAGGAACATCAAGAGATAAAATACTAGTCTTATTCAAAATATCTAAGCATTGAAACACAGACAATAGTACTCAAGGTCTAGGAAAAAGATTGACTGTGTTCTGGGGGACATGAGGCAAAGCATTGCCAGCCAGTTGAGGGAGGGGATTGTCCTGCTGTGCTCTGCGCTGGGATGGCCTCACCTTGAATATTGTGTGCAGTTTTGGGAGCTGCAATATAAGATATTAAGCTGTTAGAGAGTGTCCAAAGGAGGGCAGTGAAGATGGTGAATGGCCTTGAGGGGAAGCCACATGAGGAGCAGCTGAGGGCACTTGTTGGTCTGTTCAGCATGGAGAAGAGGAGACTGAGGTGGGACCACATTGCAGTCTAGAATTTCATTGTGAGGCAAAGAGGAGGGGCAGACACTGATCTCTTCTCTGTGGTGTCCAGTGAAAGAACCAGGGGGAAAGGCCTGAAGTTGTGCCAGGGAAAGTTTAAGTTATTTAAAATACTAATTAATATTAAAAAAGGTTCTTCACCCGGAGGGTGGTTGGCCACTGGAACAGACTTCCCAGGGAAGTGGTCACAACACCAAGCCAGACAGAGTTCAAGAAGCATTTAGACAATACTCTCAGGCATATGGTGTGACTGTAGGGGATGCCTCTGTGCAGGGCTAAGGTCTGGACTTGATGATTGTCGTGGGTCCCTTCCAACTCAACATATTCTGTAATTCTGTGATCTTTCTGACACTGAAATTTCAGCTTCACCAAAACTGAGGGAGCTTCTTTGAATTTGCACAAAAGTGAAGACAGAAATTAGTCTTCAATCTTTAAATTTTTTAAATAATCCAGTAAATGGGTGCCTGAACCCTTTTTTTTTTTTTTTGTCAGAGGGCTTTTGATTTAGGTCACATTTCATTTCTCAATGCATCAAGTTGTTCTTGGAGAGACAGAGATTTATCTTCTGCTTTCCTTTGATTCACTTTGCTGGAAATAAATGTTTAGCCTTTATTTGCCCATTAATCTGGTATTCCGGGATGCATCTATTTTATGCATTTGAATTTCTTCTGCCTGTATGTGCTCACATGTTGAAACAAGATACTCTAATATGTCAGTAAACAATCCCCATACAGTCTTCAAAGACTTCTCCTTTAGTTTTTAATGCACTGACACTCATTACTACAAGCTTTCACTGCATGAAGGCCTTTGCTGCTAAGATTCATTATGTATGGACAGGCACAGATCTCTATTTATCATGGTGAAGCAGGTGGAATTAATCAGTATGTAGATAAGTATTTCCTAATAGAGTTATGTTAACCAGGACAAACTCCGTGTTGACAGAGTTTTGTCATACTAAAACCTTATAAAATTGATACATAAATATGGTCTTTGATCACTTAACTGGCCAATATCTTTATTATTTTGATTTTGTGGAAAAGTTCAATTAAATGGAATAAACTGTAAATATTTTTAAAAGTCTGAGGAAGGCTATAGTACTTCTACCACTGATTTTTACCACTTCTTTCTGTAACAGGTAATAGCATTTTTTTATAGTTTTCTATTACAGGACTGGAAAAGGCACAGGGACCAGATGACATACATTGTTCAGGGAACCTCCTCTGCCAGACCCCTTATGATTCTCGTCATTCCTGATTTTATTCATCTCGGCCTTGAAATGTTCAGTTTCCAGCTTAGGAATAGGGTCTGGAAGTTAACTTATCAGTTTGCTTTTTAAGATGCGGCCTGCTTTGTGTTGGCTTATCTGTAGCACTGGGCTTCAGCTGTAGGCATGGCAAAAAAAGTAGAAGGCATAATTACTTTCACACTCATGCTACTGTAAGAGGCATCCAAAGTAAATGAAGATGGAGTGATAAAAGACTGTGAACAGTTTCAGATTCTTGTTATAGTGTTGGGCTTAGACTGTGTTTCTTCTTTTCCCCACAAAGAAGGATGGAAATGAAAACTGTTGGCCAGGTCTGTTTTTTCTCTCCTGAAAAGTGTGTATTTAAGCACAGGGAAAGTACCACCAGGGAATACTGGCAGGACAGCTTACAGTTAGCCACAGCCTCAGTCTTGGGCAATGATCGCAGACCTGTTGAGTAATTCAGGTTGGCAGGGAAAAAAGAAAGGCATATTTAAAAGTTATTATCTAAAAGGAAGGTTGATTATAATCCTGTCATTTTAGTCTAAAATATTAATAATTTGTAAGTAGGTCTTCTCTTTTTGCTCTGTATATGTGGTAAAAGTACGTATTAACAAATGTTGGTGACACAGTTAGTGGAAAAAGTTAAAAACAGGAGCAAATTCTGACTTTTAATTCTTTCATTTCATATATGATTGCAGATGATTGTGATAATAACACAGTTTATATAAGGAAGATATTCCTAAAGATTTCTCCATTTTGAAGTTATGCACATATAATTACCATGTCATGAAACATAATGATGGTACCCGCAGGAATTTTCCATCATCTTTACAAACTTGACAAGGAATTGATAAATTGCAGGAAATAATCCAATAAAACAATTTGCATCAGTTTTATCTCACAATATAAATTTAAATACAAAATTGTTCAGATATAATAACAATGCTCTTATAACAAATTATTTTACAATGTGTTCCTTAATACCTGTAATTAACTACATGTAATAACAAATAAATGTATTCCTCACTAGGGAGGTGGTCTTCTAAAGGCTCAGAGATCATAGAGCTATCTAGTATAACACCAGATTTTACTGCTTGGAAGTAGTTGTTTTAAACTCATCTTTTTTAGATATATAAACTTAGAAGTACTTATTTTCATCACAAATCTTAAGTTACCTACAATGAATTTCCTCTGTCTTTTTTTTCACCCCAGACTATAAAGTGTCTCTGCACCTCTTTACAGTGGTAGTTGTCTATGTTACATTTTGTGCCCTCATTATCTCCAGGATTGTGTCATTATCACTGTCATATATGGATCCCATTACAGAAAAATGTGTATGGGATGACACATGTGAATATGTAAGGACCTGTATAGGAAAAAAGAACCATGGTCAAGATCTGCAAAAATGGAGTTCATCCTTAGTAGATCTGGGAAACAGAAAGCTCTTCTCTCTCTTGGGCCTTTCCCCTGTCCTAATGTGAAGCTGCACTGGGTCACCTGGATTGATCTGGCTTTGCACAAATTACATTGCAGTCTGGATCCAGATTCAAAGAGATAAAGGGGCACATGCATACAGGTGAGGTTCTTGTCCTCAGCTGAGCAGAAATGCCCATGCTATGCTTATCTGTGTGAGACCCTGGAGAGGAAGGCTGTCCTTTAGCCTCCTATGGTCTGTGTGCTTCTGCAATGAGTGCTGAGTGTCCACAAGCAGATGCTGCAGCCTGAGAGCCAGATCTTCCTCTTGACTTCCTCAGCCATTAAGGCCACAGTGGATGTAAGGAAGAGACTTTATTGCCTGTAGCAATCCCACGGGTTGCTGAGCAAGTACACATCTCTGTTGTGATGCAGGAGCAATGGTTCACAGAGTATATTCATGTGGCTAATGCAAATAAAAAAAGACAGGAAGAGATCTTGAGGTGTGCACATATTGTGGTAGGGACATTAGTTGATACAGTGGAGGGCCCTCGAGAGCTAGAAGACATGCATTGGTAAGGTGGGGAGAACCAAGCAGCACCATCTTATTTCTTTCTGCCCCACACAAGCCCCACAGAAGGGTGTGTAATTATGGTTTATTCATGAGAGATTTTTCACTGTGTTTCATTAGAAATCACTCCTGCTACAAAGACTGCTGATGACTGATTAGAACACACACTTCACTTTGTCTATTCCAGCTCCACAAACACTGTTAGTGGTACAGATACTGTGTGAGCTAGTTCAGAAAGAATCCTGGGACCCACACTGTCAAACAAGTGCTTTGTTAAAAACAGGACAAAAGATAGGCTCACTCCCACAAACTTGTGCTCATTCTTGCCTTAATCCACCAAACACTGTAAACGTGCTTATTTTGAAGAGCATAAAATACTCTTGAATTTCACTCAGACTATGCACGTGCATCACATTTAACATAGCTTTAAATGTTTTGCTCTTCTCCACGGATACCCCCTTGTCGCGGGGGAGAAGCTTGCATGCCCTTATGAGGTTGCAAGCTGTACTGGCGGTGGTACATGCCTCCAGTACGGTCTCCCATGCTAGTCAGGTCTCAACTGAAGGGTAGGACAAAGTGTGTCCACGGGCATGATGGGCTCGCTAGCTCCCCAGCAACCATCCTAGGAGAAGAACAACTCTAACTCCAAACCGGGGCAGATGGAGCTCGCTTAGCCCTGTAAGGCCATCCATCTACGAGAAGGATACTCTAACCAAACCTATGTCCTGAGGACTTCGCTGTCACCGTCCAAGCTCGCTTGGCCCTGGTAGATGAACCTTAGGAGTAAAGGGTGGGGCCAGTTCTGCGCACGCTGCGCATCACCTAAAAAATCCATTGTGCAGGCTCTAGGGATCTTCCCACACTCACAAAGCCCTGTAGCAACAGGTGAGGGGTGAAACGGCAGGTGATGAGGTGCACTGGAAGCCACAGCCCCAAACCTGCATGCAGGTGGTTCAGGACATTGGTCCCTCAAGACTGACCCGGAGATGACAGTCTGGTTCGGAAGCATCCTGAATGACCAAGCAGCCTTTTTCAAGGAGAGCACTGCTTGCTGCACATGGAGAGGGGCCTAGAAAAGGTGGCCTAACCAAAGCTTAACTCCACCCTTTACCCAGTTGGCTTGCCACGGCCAACGGGCATCTTCCTTGTGGTCAAACAAAAACAAAACCAAGAAGACAAAGCCTTGCACCTGCCTCCAAAGGTGTGTCCAAATTAACTATAGCATGTTGGAACATCAGAACCATGCTNTCACCTGTGCCGCCTTACCCAAAAAGTTACTGCAGATGACAAGATCATAACCCTCGGTGACTTCAATGCTAGAGTAGGAAAGAACTCTGAACCCTGGAAAGGAGTACTAGGGAAGCATGGTGTTGGAAACTGCAATGACAACGGACATCTGCTGCTAGAGTTTTGTGCAGAGCAGCAGCTCACCATCACCAACACTATCTTTCAGCAGAAAGACAGCCTGAAGACAACCTGGATGCATCCTAGATCAAAGTATTGGCACCTCATTGACTA
>WBMV01009434.1:0-55278 GCA_013396655.1 Campylorhamphus procurvoides
TTTTTTTTTTTTAATTCCTGTCTATACAGAAAGGATTTACAGTTAAAGTTTTCACAGCTTCTTCATGTTCTAGCTTTACAAATCTATCATTCTGTTTAATTCCAGTAGAGGTATAAGGTATGTATAAAGTAGGTGTAACTGGCAAGTGTGTTTACATTATTCATGGAGAGACTCAAGAATCCTAATGTCTTAAATTGGAAATATTGATTAAACAGTGCATTGAACTATGGTCCAGTACAGTTTTGAAAGGTTACACCTTCAGATCAGAAGCTCCAATAAATTTTACATAATCTAAATTAAAATATCGTAAAATATGTACACAACTATGTAAAAATCCATATTTAGAGAGTGGTTTTAAGTAGTTCTCAATCAAAGAATTATTTTGCTGAAGTTATGCAAAGCTTTGCATTTGTAAAAGTGTACAAAATGTACAAGGAAGACACAGTTTCATTTAGTACCTAAATGATGAAATAGAGAGTATGATTATTAAGGTTGCAGATGATAACACTCGAGTGGGGAGAAAAAACTCAAGGGAAAGCATTAGAATTTAAAACTTTCTTCAAAAATGGATGATATATTCTTAAAACTGTTGTACTATACTAATCAAAATGAATGAATTCAAGATAATATATTTAAGCTGCCAAGTGAATGAGAATTTCAGCAACTTATCTAGTGGAAGGTGTCCCTGCCCATGACAGGGGGATTGGAACTAAATGATTTTAAAGGTCCCTTTCAACCCAAACCATTCTATAATTCTAAGACAGAGTAAATATAACACTCTACATAGAGAGTAATTAACTATCCAGTTTGGTGCTGTGTATAAAAGGAATCTAAATATTTAACAGACTACTTTAGAATAGACTATTATAGTTGAAAAGAACCTACAATGATGATCTAGTCCACCTGCCTGACCAATTCAGGGCTGATCAAGGTGAAAAATGTTGTTAAGGGTGTTGTCCAAATGCCTTAAACACTGAGAAGCTTGAGGCATCGCCCTCCTAGGTGCAGAATCCAATATTTTGTCTTAATAAATTTCATCCCATTAAACATTGCCCAGTGTTCCATTCTATCTAGATCGCTCTGCAAGATCTCTTGTCCCTCAAGAGAGACAACAGCACCTACCAGTTTGGTATCATCATCAAACTTGTTAATGCTACAATCAACTCCTGCATCCAGCTCATTGATGAGTATGTTGAATAGAAATGGCCCTAGAATTGAACACTGGGGAATGTCATTAGTGATCCATCACTAGACAGATGTAGTTGTGTTCACCATAACCCTTTGAACTCTGCCCTTCAACTCTACCCAGCACACCATGAACTTGGTAATCCCATAGATGGATCGTGTGAGGGACAGTATCAAAAAAACTTACTAAAATCTAGAAAAAACTATTCAGGTTAAAGACAGATACAATATTTCAAAATGAAAAAATAAAAAAATTTCTGAGTGTCTTTTAAAGAGATAGAGGTAAGATCAGCAGTGATGTCATGAGGTATTTCCCAGGTTACTGGCTCCTTGAGAATAGAACATCACAAAATAACAGATTCTGCAATTAAACCATTAAATTGTAAAATCCTGAGAGATAAGGAGGCAATGTTGTCCCAAATTTTGCCTCAATGTATTATAGTCGTGTAAAAGTCCCAGTTACAAAATGATTCACCCTCCATACATAGCAGATGGAAATACACTGATCCTGATTTGCTGCCTGGAAGACAGCTGAGGACATTGATAACTTTCATCAACTAATTTTTTTTTTTTAATATTACGCATTGTCATGGTCACCTTTTGAAGTTTCATTTGTTGTATTCCAAAAACTTGATTGCTGAAGAGAATTTTTTCTTTGGCAGTATATTAATTGAGGTTGAAAGACACAGCTGTGATTCCTCCTAGCGAGTTACAAGCACTTTAGTTTACCTATACTTACTCAGATGTATAGAAATATTTAACATTATGTCTGGTGTATTAGACTTCTTTTTAAAAAGTGATAAAACATTTAAGCTCAGGTTCAGAATTAGCACCTCACCTAATTGCCTTCTCTCTAGTGTTTTTGATTGACAAGTGTGTACGAAGGCTCAAACTTGAAATATAAGATAACTGAAACTGGGTTTCAGGCTTTCTATTGCTTTCTAACTTCATTTTTGTATCAGAAAAAATCCCCCAACCAAACAAACAACCCCAACCAATCAATAAAACCCAAATGCCCAAAATCAGTTTCTTTGCCTCAATTAATGCCAACAGGCTATATGGACTAATACATTTTTTCCAAAATGAAAGGTTTCGTAATCTAGCTTTCATCTAACTTCCAGTCAAAATCTCTTCACTATCCTGTAGGTAGGGTCTCACGTTAGCTCAGTCCTGTCATAAGCTGAGCTATCACGGCTGACGGGGTTCGCTCCCTCTCCCCTGTCCCCTCCACGTGGCCGGGCCACCAGGTCCTCCAAAGTTTCAGTAAGGAGGACACATACACACCAAGGACAGGAAGCAAAAAGAGGGATTTATTCACCTGGCCAGGTCATTTATAGGCCTCACAGACAGGGTCAAAGGGAAGGGATACAAAAAGACCAATCGGGGAAGGTTTCACACAAGCTGGGGCTTGCATTCTAATTAGGAAGGTAAGGGGTTGTTTTCCAGGGGCCTGGGAGAAAGGGGAACACAGCAATAAACCTCATGTTACAATACAGTAAAAAACTCAGGTTTACAAAACATTTGGTTGGTTTCTTCATCTTCACAGGTTCATTGTTACATATCTGTTACACTGAGCGTTCTCAGAAAAGGCAGGAGGAACTGTGCTTTCCTCCCTGTTATCCATTTTAGGATATTGTTGGCATCTGCTTCTTTGGAATTTGTATATGGATTTTGGTAGCATTTAGCTCTATTTTCAGGTGTTAAAAGTGCTGGCATGTCTGTCATCATTCAATGAGCAGTGACTGTTGGCAACAATAAATGGATGTGAGACAATACAAAATAATTGTGAAACAAAAAACTGACGATGAATTTATGGCACCTAAAGCTCCAAATTAAATGGCTCAAAATGAGGTATTAACATGAAATGCTGCCTCTGCTAATTTCTCAGGACAAGATGCACTTGCAGCTGTTTCTAACAGGTGGAAATGATATCACTTCTTTGTGTGAGAGCTGCCTGATGGTGTTTATCAGGAAAATGGTACCAGGTCTTCCAGGTCCAAAACTAAGATGCAAAATATTTAAATTGTTAGTGTGAATGTCAGAAAGCCGTTTCATGAAGACAGGAGCAAGTGGGAGTGGAGTAAAGGTAGGGGGAAGTGAAAACTACTCAACACAATTCAGAAGACTTTTTTTTTTTTTTTAATATGCAAAGGATATAATTCCTGGTTTGTCTGAGAATAACCAAAGTGTTCCTCTGGAAGAATCAAGGAAAGACTAAATTAAGGTTTTCAGTGAAAATCAAAATAATTTTATCACTTAGAAACAAGCAACTGATGTTACACTCAAAATCTTGTTATGTACAAAAGGGAATATGTTGTGTATACAGAGTGAAGAATTTGTTGTTTGAACTCTTAAAATGTAATCAAAATACAGCCGTTTTTCAGTTACAACAAGATTACTACAAGCCCAAATTACTATGCAAAAACCTCATAAGTAAAATTGTTATACATTATACATTAATTGTTATCCATTTTTATCTGGTATTATGCTCACCTTCCCAACATTTTTCTCCATGTTCATCAAACAGATTGGAAATTGAGGGGTTTATGGTAAGTCAAAGCCATTGAAATTTCTTTGATAAAAAGTGATATTACATCTTGGGATAAATTTATTTTTTCTTTTTTTTTCCTCAATACTGCTGCTTTTGTTCCTTCTTATTATTGGTTTCCCAGTTACTCAGGCTTTTTTTTTTTTTTTTTAATCTTAAGAGTGGGTTTATGTGGTGCTCAAGGTTGAACTTTCTGGTAATGACAGTGGCTTGTGTTTATAGTTTGATGTCTCTGTTTGGTATCTGCACTCTTCCATAGCACATTTTATTATAAGGTCACACCTATACTCTACTACAGCACATTATATTCTCAGATAACAGACAGTTCAATCCAGACAGATAAACTGTTCTTCCTACAAGCTAAAACTAAACTAAACTATATTTCGCAAATAGCTGACAGTTAAAACTAGTTAAAATCATCTCAGGACAAGACAAGCCAAAAGAAGGCCTGAGAACTGTGCTGTCAGGTCATTATAAAGCCCTTGAGCTTGATGGGGTTATGCTGTCAATTGTAATAACATATGCTGCAAGAAATCTTGGTGTACTCTAGAATATGGGAGAAAATTATATTTTCCAGTCTTCAAGTGTGAGGTGTGTAGAATTGGCCTGCGTTCATGAGTAGGAGGAGCAAGTGTCCAATGCAAAGTGTTTTGATAACAGATTTGGGCTGATAGGATCAAAATAATTCATAATATTGACCTCAGAATATCACCTGAATCCAACATTCTGCTCAAATGGGGTCAGATATGAGGTAAGACATGGGCGCTTAGGGCTTTATCCAATTTGGAATACAGTATGCAGATGGGATATGTAAAATCCTGCAGACATCAGGATGGAAGGTATTCAAAATGTTTAAGATGAACTACCCTCTGAAAGTGTCTGCCTTTCGTGATTATAGAAACTTAGGTGGTTAACTGAGACTAGGTGCCTGACATTTTCACAGCTTAAGATGAGTACTAACTATTGCAGACACCTTTTTTTATTCTTCTAATTTAGCACTTCTTTTTTGTCTTCTGAAAAGCAATGTGTTTAATCAATCTTTCCCAAAACCAATTTTTTCTTACTCTCACTTATACCACAAAAATGCATATCCTCTTGGCATACGGATCTAATGTGCTCCATATACATAAAGTTCATCATTCAATTTCTGTACAATTTGCTTATTCATTTAAATGGCTTAGTAAACTCACAGTGGGGTCTCTTCTAATTTTTGATCAGAATACAATCATCCCCTCCTTTGGGCATCACCATTTGATCTCAAATTGTCTTTATTTTTCCTGTACCTAAGTTCCTCTTTTGCAATAAAACTAACACCCATTTATAAAGTTACTGTTTATGTCGAACATGATAAAAATCTGAAAGTATGTTGAATTTATCCTAAGTGAACCTTTACAGAAGGCCTTGAAGAAATAGCACCATGCCATTCCGGCATGCATCGGATTTTCTTCCATAGGGAGAATTACATACCTGAGGTTTTTAAATGGCAAAAACTTGCAGGACAGGAGCTCCACATATTTTTTGGAGTCTTTCATAGTGAGGGGTTGTTCCATTACACTTAGCTCAAATAAAAGGGAAAAAAACCCACTTTTATTTTTAAAATGAAACTTGAAATGGTAACAGCAATAGTAACAGTATTAGCACACAGTAGTTTATGTATGCACACTAAATCTTAACTGTGAGAAGTATAAAACCCAGATTTTTTCAAATACTTTTCTAGAGGAGTAGTCCACTCATCTTGATAGACTAAAAAGCACTCTGCACTATCAATAGCCTAGTTATTGAAAAACATTATAGAAAACTGAAGACTTGGTTTAACTGTTGTTCCAAAAGACACAGAAAAGCATTTAATGATTCTCATGTTCCTAGTGAAATATTACTGGACTATAGATTATTGTGGGGCAAGCACATTTCTTCATGGAAGAGTTCATGGTTCAATAGTCTATCAGACAAATAGGAAAATGGGTTTAAACAATAATGCTTTGCTTATTTCTATAGTATTTGTTTTCTGGTTAATCAAGGTGATTGTTTTCAGTTTTCCTGAATAAATTGATTGAGACAAAGAGGAACACAGCATAGTAGTTACACAGATTATTCCGTGGATGAATCTCATGGCCTCCATAACTTAGATATGCATGATAGGTTGACCCTCACCAGCAGCTAAGCACCCAACCTGCCTTTTATTTACTCACTCACTCACTCACTCAAACTCATCCCACTCTGGGAATGGGAATACAAACAAAAAGAATATGAACAGATCTACGGATCAAGGTAATGAGAGTTTAATCAGAAAAAAAAAAACCACAAGCACAAGCCAAATAAGGAATTAATTTACTACTTCCCATTGGCAGATAGATGTTTACTTGTTTCAGGGAAAGCAGGCCCTTAGCACATGTAATAACTACTTGGGAAAACAAACACCATACCAAACATATGAATGCTTCCCCTTCATTCCACTGACTTTTATTGTTTAGCTTGATGTGATATGGTATGGACTATTCCTTTGGTCAGCTTAGGTCAGCTGTGCTGACTCTGCCCCTCCCAGTCTCCTGCTGACACCCAGTCAACTCATTTTGTGGGGACAATGTGGGTGAGAAGAGAAACAGAGGAAGGCTTGATGGTTTGCAAGCATTGTTCAGCAGCAGCCAAAACTCTGGTGTGTTGTTAGCATTCTTTCAGACCCAAAAGCAAAATATGGTGTAGTGTGTTGACCCTGACTGGATGCCAGGCACCCATATAAACTGCTCTATCACTCCCCTGCACAAGTTCGAGGAGAGAGAAACTATAACAGACTCATGAGTGGAGATAAGGATATAATCTAACTCTGCTTTTCTCTGGCCACAATTACATCTGTGCAATAAGTTTTTTTCCTCCTTCTTAAATATGTTATCGCAGAGGCATTACTACCATGTCTGACTGGTTTAGACTTGCCCAGTGGCAGGTCTGTCCTGGAGCCAACTGGCATTGGCTCTGTCAGACATGGAGGATACTTCTGGCAGCCTATGACAGAAGCTACCCTTGTAGCCCCCATACTCCCAAAACCTGGCCACGCAAGCCCCAAACACATGGCACCATGCAGGCTGCCAATGAAGAGAGTTAATTTCCTAACTTTATCCCAGCCAGACCTAAAACAGTATGATTACAGAGGAAATCAATAGGAGACTGGCATACTAAACTATAGGAATCACCTGTAACAGGTGAGAAAATTAACTTTTAGACCATTCTATCTTTCACATCTGTATTCAGATGACTTTTTTGCTACTTAAGTATCTAAGTCTATGTTAAAAACATCAGACATTCCTTTTTTATTCTTGTAGATACATGAAAACCATCATTCAGTAATGATAACATCTATGTCTTTTTTCAGCAAGTATTTCTTAAGATTGTGCTGTTTGCATACTTAAGCAAATATGAATTCTGAGACCTGAAATAAAAATCCCATAAAACAGTTACAAGATGGTTCAAAATAGCAATTCTGATTTTTGTTTTGATTCCAGCATGTTATTGACTTGTGCATTACCAAGGCACAAGATTTCTTACACTGGCTTTTCTGCCACTTGCAATCCTGCATCCCCTGCTTAAATAGAATAGGGAATTGAAACAGTGTATTAACTATTTTTAACTAATTTAAAATATTATTTGACTTTAATAGAGTTTTGTCAATGTATAGTAACAGCTCTCTGAACATTTGAACATCTGAAATGCCTATTGTACTGTTAGAAAACACTTCCAAGATACAAACTGAATTTGGGCTACATTGAAATTAATTTTTTAACAAGACATGTAAAAAGAGTAATATTAGTGTACTATATTTTATTTTCATCTGGAATTTACGCAGAGTCAAAACTATGTAACTTCTTTTATATAAAAAATATATATCAATTCAGAAAATCCTTGTGCTAAAGGTTGCAAGCTATTAATATTGTACACTGGGACTATGTAGTTACTTGAGAATAGCGATCTGCTTTGGATTCATTTCAAAATATGACTGCATAAAAGTATTTCTAACCTTCAAATATAAATATTGTTTGGGGACATAACTTCTATTTAAATTGGAATGACAAGCTTGATGCTTTGTTGTATCTGGTCTTAATCCTTATGGTATACAGAAGATGTTCAGCCTCTTATGAATTGAAACGTTGTCATCATGGGGTGTCTTGACTCCATAATGCTGCCAAGATAATGTCATTAAGACGTTGTAGCTAAAATTACCTGAAAATAAAGTATGCAAACTAAATAATTTTTTTTTAATTTCTAGTAAAGTTCAAAACAAAAGTTCAGATTAACTTTTGATTCAAAACATTAATCCTATTTTGGATATGAATTAGGGAATCAGACCTTAGAATAATAATTAAAGTTTCATTCAAGATAATGTTTTAAGAAGTTATGATTTAAACTATTTGCTAGTTCAATTTTAGTTTGTCTTCTTTCCAGACAGAATTTTTAATAACCTTTAAACATTTAAAAGTTGTTCACTGAGATGTATATGAAGTATAGAAAAGATAACAACATAATTCTGTTTACATTAATTTAAATTTATGTGAAACTCAAGCAAAGCCAGGAACACAGAACAATGTATTCTTCTTGTGATGAATTCACAGCCTCACCCTGGGACAACAATTTATCCTGACTGCAAATAGGACAGTTTTCACGTATCTACTTTTCTCAGCAGGATTACTTATTGAGAGTTCTAATATTCTCTGTTCTTAGTTGAGAATTTAATCTCAAACAGACTTCATAGTAAAGCAAAAAAAAAAACCCACTACTATGAACATGGCCAAAAAACTGAAAAACCTGGCATCTAGGTTGAGAATACTCACTCCCAGAAAATTATTATTTAAGTATTGAATGAAGATCCTCCTTATCTCTAGAAGCAGAGATTCTTTAGCCAGGCTTTTAACAACTTTACTAATAACACCTTAAAAAAGCTTTGCGCTTTCAGCCTATATTTGCAATTAGCAGTCTCTCAGGCAGCCTTGAGAAAACAAGGCATTTTCAGAATGCCTTCATCCTGGGGGAAAGAAAAAAAAAAGTCTGGACCTAATTAAACTGCATCTCAGTAGCTCAGGGGCAGGATTCTTGCCAGAAAAATGGGAAGTCCTAAGAGAGTGTCAGTGTGCTTCATCCCCCCATCCACTCCTTCTCTGCTAAATCGGTAGCCACCAGTGGTGGACATGATGGTGCATCTGGCTTAAGGTGGACTCTGGGAAGACAGATAACAACACAATAGCTAGGGGCCATAAATCTTGCTCAACAACTGAGAGCTAGTTGAGCATGCACCAAATGAAATATGGCTGGTATGCAAATAATGAGTCATTATTCCATCATCTTACTCCATAAACAGTAGATAGCCCAGGGCCCACTGAGCGATCCTGCATGGCAGCAGGCTGCATGCCAGTATCTCCTATCTCCTCTTGAGTAGGGACACCTCTCAAGGTTACTCCTTCAGGCTGAGAGAATACTTATCACATCGAATACTCATAAGTGAATTGTGAATAAACGTGCTGAAACTCTGAAATCTTAGCTAAGTCATGTAAAGTACTAATTGTACTAGATCCATCTGGACTTAAATTTTCCCTCGGAAAGGAGTTTAAAATACAAGGAAATGCTTTCTGAATCTCATGAGTCAATACGAGGGTCCCCCTGCAGTTTGTCTGACCCTGTCATCCTTGCAGTAAATAATCAAGTGTACATTGCCGTCAGATATTGTTAAACCAACATTACACTTACTATTCATCTTTCTTAAATCTCCATTTTATGTAAATAAACATATTGTTCAAAGAGCTGTGATGAATTAAGTTAAATCCATATGGAGACCAGTCATATGTAGTGTTTCCCAGGGCTCAGTACTGGGGCCAGTTCTATTGAATGTCTGTATTCGGGTAGAATTCCATATGGGTATTTTTGGACTGTGTTTGGCCCAGCCATCTGTGAGAAGCTGGGTTTTCTCACACCAAGTTATGGGAAAACAGTCTGATAATGATGGTCTATAGCCTTGAGAGAGAGATTTCTGTGTAAACTAAAATTAATTGGTCTTTCGTGATTGGTTGATGGCCCTCTAAGGGCATTTGAAGGAAAAAGAGAGGAGGAGGAGAATGAAGTAAACCCCCAGACTCAATTAAGGGAGACCCTTTGAAATGGACTGCGCAGGTGCGGAGAGACTCATGCCAGCACAGAGAAGTATCAGTTATGTAACATTAGGGACCATGATAAATACCTTTGCCTGGGCGGCCCTGGCCACGCCGCTCAGGTAAATGTCATTTGGCCAAGTAGATAAAAGGCAGATGGCTCATGTTTTGGGGCTTGCTTGCTTCACATGGCAGGACAATGTTGCCTTGGCAGAGATGCCCGCTGTTACCTGTGAGGCAGCTGACCCTTGAGGATACAGCCACTGCTAGGGGGGTCTGGGCATTCCAGGAGTTGTTGAGACAACTCCATGGGGGACACCTGGGCAATTTGTGTGTTTACACCTGGGGGCTTATTTTCTCTTCTCTCCCTCTATTGGGTTTCTTTCCTGTTTATTTGGCTACCTTTGGTAATAAAACTGCTGTTTGGGTTAAGTTTTCTGCGGTGTCTCAATTTCGGCCTCCACATCCCTTTGGACTCCTATTTTTTTTCCCTGGAACAATGTCTTTAGCAACAAGCTGGACAAGGGTGTTGATTGTACCCTTAGAAAGCTCCCAGTTGAGACCAAGTCAGGTAGGGGTGTTGATCTGCTTGAGAGTTGGAGGGTTTTACAAAGCGATCTGAACAAGCTGGATCAAGGGGCTGAGGCCAATTGTATAACATTCTACAACACCAGTTTCTGAGTTCTGCCCTTGGGTCACAACAACCCCACAAAACATTACAGGCTTGAGGCAGAGTGGTTGCAAAGATGACCAATGAAAAAGGACCTGTGCTGGTCAACAGCTTCTCAACAAAAGGTAGCAATGTGCCCAGGTGGCCAAGAAGGCCAATGGCATCCTGTACTTTATAAGACATAGTGTGGCCAGCTGGACTGGGGAAGTGATCATCCCCCTGCATTTGGCACCGGTGAGACCACACCTAGAATCCTGTGCTTTATTTAGGGCCCATCACTACAAGAAAGGCAATGAGGTGGTGGAGTGCGCCCAAAGGGTAACGAAGCTGATGAAGCGTCTGGAGTGCAAACCTTATGGGGAGCATCTGAGGGAGCTGGGGTTGTTTAGCCTGGAGAAAAGGAGGCTTGTGAGACCTCATAGCTCTTTAAAACTGCCTGAAAGAAGGTTGTAGTCAGCTGGGCGTTGATCTCTTCTCTCAAATAACAAGGACAAGAGGAAATGACCTCAAGTTGCACCAGGAGAGGTCAGATTGGATATTAGGAAAAATTTTATCAGCACAAGAGTTGTCAAGCATTGGAACATGCTGCCCTGGGAAGTGTTGGAATCACCATTCCAGGAAGTGTTCAAAAATATATGGATGTGGCACCTGGGGACATGGTTTAGTGGTGCACCTGGCAGTGTCAGGTGTATGGTTGGACTCAATGATCTTAGAAACCTTTTCCAACCTAAATGATTCCATGATTTCCATAAAAAACCCAAATAAATTTCAATTAAAGTAGTAGAACAGGAATAATTTTAATTGAAAAAAAAATCAACCAGTGATATTTACTTCTTCAATTAAATGATAAGTTTGATTGATAAAAGTGGGGCATAAATGTAATGCAGTGGGATGTGTACTAAAGATTTGACAAGAAATTGATTGTCATACTAATGTGAAATAAATTAGTAGCAGTATACAGTGCAAATAAAATACAAAAAGGAAGAAAATCAGTAATTTCACTGATATTGAACATTATCAATAAAGAAACCTCACAAATTCATGGGAAAATTCATAATGGAATTCTTCTGGAAATATGATACTGAGATACTAGTTAAAATTGTCATTAGTGTTGTAGAATTTTCATCAGGGCACTAATAGGATTTATTCATGATAAACTGCAACTATGTCTGGAAATTTGTATCAAACAACAAGTGATCCCTTTAAAACTAATATTGTTGTCAACAAGTGCAAAGGTAAACCAAAAGTAAGTGGAAAGAATGTATAGTAAGGGATTATAAATTAGAAAACAATCACACTGAGATGGATTCAAGAACATAGTGTATAGTCAACACAAACTTCATATACTAAGACATCAAAATGGCTTAGATCTATAAAGCCAGTTATCAATTATATGTTGCAATGTAGCAATTATAGTCAATTAGAAATTTAATCTTAGAAAGACTTACAAAAATGTACATCATCTAAGTCCAGTAAGAACATATCTGAAAGGGCAAAAAGTCAAGCAACCAAAATTCAAGTAAATTGTATAAAACATTGACAATTCTGAACACTGAGACTGATAAGCATCTGAGATTGCCAGAAAGAACAATTATTACAGCATACTAAGAAGTTTCACTGGTACTTACAGGGCAAGTGCTTGGGGCCTTTCCCAGACAGCAGAAACTCTTCTGAGCAGTTTATTTATGTCTAAAGATATGAAGGTTGACCAGGATTAACTAGCGTGTATTCACCAAAGGGAAATCATGCTTAACAAACCTGATTGCCCTCTACAGTGGGACAACTAGCTGGATAGATGAGGCGAGAGCAGTGGATCTTGTTTACCTTGATTTCAGCAAGGCTTTTGCCACTATGATATCCTCATAGGTAAGCTCAGGAAGTATGAGCTGAAAAAGTGGATATGAGGTGGATTGAGAATTGGCCAAATGGCAGGTCTCACAGGGATGTGATCAGTGGCACAGGGTCTAGTTAGAGGCCCACGGCTAGTGGTGTCACCCAAGGGTCAACACTGGGCTCAGTACTGCTCAACTTACTTCTCAAAGACTTGGATGAAAGGGTAGATGCCTCCCCAGCAAGTCTGCTGATGACGGGAAGCTGGGAGGAGCAGCAGATACCCAGAGGACTGTGGAGCCCTTCAGAGGGACCTCCACAGGTTGGAGAGGAACTTTATGAAATTAAGGATTCTGCATCTGAGGAAGAATAACTCCATGCACCAAGACAGGCTGGGGGCCAACCTGCTGGAAAGCAGCTCTGCAGAGTTGAACCAGGGGTACTGGTGGACAACAAGCTGAGCCAGCAGCGCCCCTGTGGCCAAGAAGGCCAATGGTGTCCTGAGGTGCATTAGGAAGAGCATTGCCAGCAGCTTGAGGCGGAGACCCTGCCTCTACTCAGCCGTTGTGAGGTGCACCTGCAGTGCTCTGTCCAGTTCTGCGCACTTCAGTACACGAGAGACAAAATGCTCCTGGAGTGGGTCTAGCAGAGGGCAACAAAGATGATTAAGGGATTAGAGCATCTCTCTTATGAGGAAATTCTAAGGGGGCTGCATTGCATTTGTTTAGATTCAACATGAGAAGACTGAGTAGGGATCTCATCATAGCATAGAGGTATTTGAAGGAAGGCTGCCAAGAGGGTGGAGCCAGGCTCTTCTTGCTGGTGTCAAGCAATACGAAAAGAAGCAACGGGCAGAAACTGTTTCACCTAAACATGAGAAATAACTTCTTTACTGTGAGGGGGACAGCACTGGCATGAGTTTCCCAGAGACATGGAGTCTTGTTCTCTGAAGACATTAAAAAACTTTTGTACACAATCCTGAGTAATGTGTTCTAGGGGACCCTCCTTAAGCAGAGAGGTTGGACTAGGTGACCTCCTGTTGTCCCTTCAAACCTTATCCATTTTGTGATTCTGTGATTCTCTCTTGTATGGTAAGGTCCAGAACGAGATGTAGAACTCCAGTTCTGTGACCTCAAAAATATTGAGGAGAGGGGAATATTCACTCCCCTCAGCCTCCTGGCTATGATCCTATTAGACCTTTTACCAGCACACACTGCTACATTATGCCAAAACTTCCATATACCAAAGAGAAAAAGGAGAAAAATTATGTGAATTAAACTTATGGTTTTGTTCACATTTTATTTAAACAAACAAACAAACCACACACACAAAAATAAAAAAAAACCGAAGCAACTTATGCCAACAGAGTTCAAGCTTTATGATATTTTAGGGAAAGCCAAATTTTCAAAATCCTCAATAATTACCCAGGGCCATCTGTCTTAGTTGTTGAAGACACAGTAAGTTGGCAGTTCTCAGCATGTGTTCTCATTGATATGATTGTTATGCTTGATGGACTGTTTTGATTCACCAGTTTAAGAAAGACATTGAACAATTGGAGAGGGTCCAGCAAGGGGCTGTCAATATGATTAGATGGTTGAATGACTTGGCACATGAAGAGAGGTTGAAGAAATTGGTTTTTTTCAACCTAGAGCAGAGAAGGCTACAAGAATGCTCCTAATCGCAGTCTCTGAGTAGCTAAAAGGGAGTTACAGAGAACTTACAGAGGTAGTCTTCTCACTAGGCTGCAAGGTGACAGGACAATAGGTGACAGGCACAAGCTGCTTCAGGGGAAATTTTGCCCAAATACAAGAGAAAAAAAATTCCTTGTCATCTGAAGAGTCAAACATTAAATGTTCCACAAAGAGGAAGCAGAAATTTTGTCACTGGAGTTGTTCAGCTTGATAGGGCCCTTGATAAACTTGTCTCTACTTCTTTTACAGGAGGTTTGGGACCAGAGGATGTGCAGAGCTTTCTTGTAATCTATACTTTCTCATGACTCTATAACTGTTTTGATGATGAGAGTTTTATGGCATCAATGTGTAAACCGAAAGTAGCTCTGTGAAATATTTTGTAGATTAATGAAATGTTACAAAAAGGTTTTTTCCCTCGCTGCTTGAAAAATTAAAAATTTGTCTCCATATAACTTTTGATGCCAAAATACTGGGAATATAAATCACAGAAAAAGTAATTTGAACAATGTAGTGATAATGTTTGTTATTTACTAAGTTGATCTAGAAGGAAATCAGAAATCCTTTTGAAGTTCAAGTTTGGTTTCCCCCGCTTTAGCAGTGAGAATAGTAGCCTTGAGTCAGCAGGTAGAGAGGCCACATATCTGGGATGACTTTCTAGGGAAGGGGGTATTGACAAGGCAGTTGGAAAAAGGGCATAAGTCCTTAGCCTCTGGAGACAGCTCCCATCTAGCATGAAGGAAAGGTATTCTTCAAGGAAGATGTTATATGCCAAGGTGGTAAGTGGACCACAATGGAGAAATGTATCCAATACCTGAGGGAATTAGACAAAACATAAATATGGGGAGGCCTGGCAGACTGACTGTATCACACTCCAAAAAATACACCGAAGAAAGCACCATGAGTTTACAATGGTGGAAGCAACCACTGGATGCTTGGAAAGATGTTCTGTGCCCCATGCCACTGCCTGAAATACTATCCTGGGCCTTGGAAAGCAATACTTATGGAGACATGGTGACCCAGAAAGAATTCAGTCAGACAGTGAAACTAATTTCCAAAACAACTTCATAAACAATTGGGCCAAAGATCTTGGCATTGAGTGGGTGTATCACATCCCTTGTAATGCATCAACCTCTGAAGAAATTGACCAAAACAGTGTACTGTTAAAGACTACACTGAAAGTAATGGGTCACAGGACATTTAAACTTTCATATACAGATTTATCCAAAGCCACCTGGTTAGTCAACACCAGAGGATACGCCAATCAGGCTGACCCTGTGCAATCAAAACTTTTATTGTCATTACCCACACTATGGGGACAAAAAATTTACTACTTCTACAGCTTTGATTGACACTAGAACTCTTGTATTCAAGAGCTATATTATAAATATCAATTAATTTGAAGACTTACTTTCAAAAGAGAAAATTGAAATGTGTTATAGTGAAGCCCAGAAATTTTGTGATACCTAGTCTCCTGTTTGGCAACAGAAGAATAGTTCCAACTATTTTTGTGAAGGAGGGCTGATTCCAACAAATCAAAAAAAGTTGTATCTTCTTGATTGAGAAATGCTGATTATTAGGGTCTCTGTTGGATTGTGTCCTTCTGCAGCGGGTTACACTGAAGAGAACAGCCTGGAAAAAGACTACTTAGCAAAACATGAAAGCTTTGGACCAAAAACCTGGGTATTTATGTGTTGTTTAATTTTATGTTATAGATAGCTTTCCTTGTTTTCCACTCTCCTGGGAGTAGTTAATTAATGTAAATGGGTACAGATCAAAGGAAAAAAATAAAATTATTCTTAGAAGTGAAATTGTCTAGGAAGGAAAAGGCAGCAAGTTGAAATTCATTAGACATACTTCTAGCCATCTAAGAATTAGGTTCTCAGTCTAAAATCATGTAGTTTTCTCTATAGTCACTGTAAAGTATGGAAGACTATTTCACCCCATGTACTTAGACATTTATCTTAGCTTCAGATTAAAAGTATAGATTTATATCTATTTACAATAGAGGAAATCAGACAAGACAGTAACTTTTAAAAAGCTTCACTTACATATCAAGAAACATATACTACAAGACCTAGGAAATCATTAAATAACCCTTCTTTACAATAACAAAACTTGAAAATTTGGTTTTGAAGATTTGAAGCTGCTTTTTTGTCTTGCTCTGAAAAAAAAATATTTCATCTGACAGCTTTAAATTTCAGCAAATTTCTAAATCCAATTCCATAGATAAAAAAACAAACAAACAAACAAACAAAGCCTCTGAAACAAACAAAAACCCCCAAAAGATTGTAAATTAAAATCACAGGAAAAAAAATTACAAGAATTTTCATCTAATTACGATGATACTGTTTAGTATTAAACTATCGCCTCATGAATATTAGAAAAAAATTTTGCTACTGACAAGTTGATTCAGTAAAACACAATGTTCAACAGTGACAGTATGAGACTGCAGATGATATAATGCATTCATCATATAGATGAAAAAAGAATGTAAATGGAGAAGAGTTTGTTTCTGGGTTTTTTTTATATTCTCAAGTCAATCTTATATTGCAGATATCTGTATGTGGAGACTGAAGCTTTAAGAACATTTGAAATGGACAGAATTGTTCAACTATTTGCATACTAAAAGATAGAAACCTTGATAGTCATGGGCATTTATTTTATAACAGAACCAGCAAGCAGTAGATATCATTACTATGTCATTGTTTTAAACTGTCTCTGGAACAAAAGAACAACACGGCAAAGCTACAAAGAGAAATTGGAGCCTGAGGAGGTATTGCTAGTGTGGAAATATCATCATAAATTTTAGTTCCAGTTTTCAATTTAGTATTTAATATCTTTCAGAGTATGTTCAAAGATCAATATTTCTCAAAGGCAACTTTTGAAAGCAATTTTGAACGTTGTTGGTCTTGAGAGTCCAGTTTTAGGTGGCTTGCAGGAAACCTGGATTTCAGTGACCTGGTGAAAACCTTGTTTCCATTAGTCCTCAGCTTTAAAAATGAAACTCAGAATCATATTTTAAAGACATTTATGTATAGCTAAACATCTGGTTTGATTTTTGGAGGAGTCAAATGCTTAGGTATTTATAAAAAAGTTCACTTGTCCTCTCTGCATTATTAAATACTTCCTTGTATAAGATGCTCCCCTAGGACTGGGAACATATTTTAAAATTAGCACATATATTTATAATGTAACTGCTTTCTCTTTATCTACTGATGTTGAATACCCCAAATAATGGCATTTAAGCCTCTACTTTACAGTCTAGCTGTTAACGGATTTGGTTTGTTTTGATCAGTTTTTCACCTGGTAGTGATTTCTGCAATAATCATGCTTGTCTATATACTTTCTCTACAAATTATGTGATTTGTTTAATTAGTTTCATGGTCAGGGAGAGTGCCTTCCATCTTGTGTTACAATTTGTCTCTTACTCTTGATGTTCAATGTTAAGGGCTGAGGACTTGTCATAAATACCACAGCTAGGTCTCCCCCAAAAACACTGAATATACATAACCAATTACAGAAATGTCCATAACTGCATTGAACTCAAAGGCCTACTAAACCTAGGAGGAGCATTTAAAATAAGTGATCAACAGACAGAAGCTTCAAGGAGAAGGCATTTTCACTAATGAGTGAAAAATATAACAGAGTTGCAAGTAGATTTGAGTAACTTCAACTTGAGGCTAACATAATTATTACCTAACTTAAATTGTAATTTGGCTCTGTATATGTTTAATTCACCCAGTGTGTCCGTATTCCAACTGTTAATAAATTTTGCTAATGTTTCCATAGCTCAATCCTTTAACAAGGATGCTTTTCTTTACTGAACCATTTTAAGATGGTGTACGAAGTAGCAATGACAAATACCAGAGCACATAAACTTGATAAAAACTGGAGATCACTAATAATTAAAAGTGTACTTTTTATGCTATCACTCTCAAAATTCATACCTTCATCTTAAGGAACTCCTAAGATCATCAGTTTTGTATCATGTACAAAGCACTCTTTCTGAAACTGTGCAAGAACAAAATACTTTCTTTTTATAGTACCACAGTAATAAAAAGGTTGATGGATACTACAGAAGTTTTAAAGTTTCATGACCATATTGACTTCAATTAAATTTGATTTATGCCCACTGAGAATCTCTTCCTTATGTTTAGTAAGTTTTAAAAACAATAATGTTATGTTCTTCACCAGTAAACCAAAGGACATACTTGATATTGTTTATATTTTCACGCTACATTTTTTACAGAAAAGTTTGAGTCTCACATAGTACAGAAATAACCTTGAAACAGATTAATATAATGCTTCAGATTAGAAACCTAGGGACATTTTTCTTTCTCTCTTCTATTTCATGGGAAAAAATAAAAAGAAAAAAGTACTGAGGTTATGTGTATATATATATATAAAAATGAATTTGTTTATAAATTTAAGAGAGTTTGATACCAGAAGGATGGAATGAATAATTTCTGTGGGTTGAACCCAGCCAGCAGCCACAGAATCACAGAATCACAGGATGAGTAAGGTTGGAAGGGACCATATCAGATGATCTGGTTCAACCTCCCTACTCAAGCAGGGTCATCCTACAGCACAAAATTGCATCCAGTTATTGAATATCTCCAGTGAGGGAAATTTCACAGCTTCTCTGTGAAACCTATGCCAGTACTCAGTCATCCATCCAGTAAAATTCTTCTTCATATGCAGGTGGAACCCACTCCAGGAGTTCCATGTCTCTCTTGTACTGGAAAGCCCAGAACTGGCCACAGTACTTCAGATGCGGCTTCACTAGGTCTGAGGTGCAGGATCACCTTCTTCAACCTGCTGACAATGCTCTTCCTAATGCACTCCAAGATACCTTTGTCCTTCTAAGTCAAAGGACATACTTCTGGCTCATGGACAACTTGTCCACCAGAAACCCCAGGTCCATCCCTGCAGACTTGCTTTCCAGCAGGTCAGCCCCCAGCCTGTACTTGTGCATGGGGTTACTCTTTCCCAGGTACAGAACCCTGCATTTGCCTTTGTTGAATTTCAGACAGTTCTCTGCATGTTTGCATATATTGAGGTCCCTCTGAAGGGATGCACAGCAATTGTGATCTTTTTCATCATCTGTGTTCTCTAGCAAGGTCAAAGGATTCACCTTCCTAAGTTAGAGTAGCTGAAAAAAAACCCCGTGAATGATCTGATGATTGTGATGTAATGGAGATGTTAAATATAATGGCAAAGGTTCCTCAGTCGTGTGCTACAATTCTCTTATCTACTATTTTGTTGACCATCTTGGGAGGAATAAAAAACTATGTTTATGTAAGAAGTTATAACATATGCAACTGAATAAGATAAAACACTAGTATTTTATTTCCTTTCCATAAAATGCAGTGTTTTCACAAAGAGACCCCAGAGTATATTACGTTCTGTATTATGGGGCTTTGGATTAAAAATATTTTTGAGAGAAATACTGAAAAAAAATATTTACAATAGTTGAATTATTGCATATGCATATGTTACCTATACCAGGAGGCAAAATAGAAGAGGAGAAAAGCTTTCCTCAAAGTATTCCAGTTCCCACAAAGCTAGCAAGCTTAAAACAAAACCAATATCCAACATTTCAACATACTTCATGGCAATGAGATTGGATATTTTTAAGAGTTTGCATGCAGACAAGGATTAAATGAACTGTACAGTAGTTGCTGTGCACACACATTCTGATAGTTTCCTTTTTCAGTCAAGAAATTTGCAAAAAAACTTTAATGGAAAACTCCATTTACAAGTTTAAATACAATATTTGTGTTACATTAAACCGTGGTGTTCTGGTTTTGGCTGGGGTAGAGTCAATTTTCTTCACAGTAGCTATTATGGGACTATGTTCTGGATTTGTGCTGAAAACACTTAAAAAATAAAGGGATGTTTTCATTATTGTTAGGCAGTGCTTACACCCTTTCTGTTTCTCATACCACCCCAACAGCAAATGAGTTGGGGGTGCGTGAGAAGCTGTGAGGAGACACAACCAGGACAGCTGATTCCAGCTGCACAAAGGGACACAGCATATAAAACTGGTGGAAGCAGAAGGAAAAGGGGGAGGTTCAGTGAGGATTTTGTCAAATAACCATGATGTAGTCCTATTTTTTCTGGAGATGGCTAAATACCTGCCTGCCTATGTGAAGTGGTCAATCAATTCTGTGACAGCATGGTGGAACGCTCCCCCTTCCTGTTCCCTCCCATCCACGTGGTCCCCAAGATGTCCCAGGAAAGAGACACACAGAGACCACAGGAGGGTAAAGCAGAGAGAGAGTTTATTCACATGGTCAGTGGTATTTAAAGGGTTTTAGGGGATTTTGATCACAACCAATAGAAATCGAGGGNACAGTAAAAGCCTGTTTTTAAGGCACTTTGGCTGGTTCCATCATTTTCTTCACAGATCCATCTCTTACATCATTTTTTCCACTTCTGATATTGTAAGTCTATTGCCACACAATTCCTTGTTTTGCTTTGCTCATGTGTACAGTTTTTGCTTTACCTATTAAAGTGTTTTTATCTCAATCCATGAGTTTCCTCACTTTTACCCTTCTGACTCCCTCTCCCATTTCACCAGGGAGATATGAGCCACTGTGTGGTGCTTAGTTGTCAGCTGTGGCAAAACCACGACAAATGGATAAAACACACTGTCCTTCATTATGTTTTAAATATCCATTACAAGTAAAAAAATAAAATCATTAGTATTACATATGTTAACACTAGTGTGACAACTCAAAATATGACCAGCAGTCATACAACATGTTCCAGGTACAATATATGTGAGCAATTTGAATATAGTCTGGTTTTCTGATTATCTAAATGTCCATATATATCTGTTGATTTTAATACATATAGGTATAAAACCAGAAAAAGTAAAAGAAATTACATGTATATTTAGACACATTCCTGAAGGTCTAAACATTTAAATGTTTAAAATACTGAAAAAAAACCATTTTGTCAGAATAAATATATTTTTTTTAAAAAAATCTTTCATGCTGTAGTACACAATCATTTTTATAAACAATTGTTTCATTTTCCTGTCAATACCTTATCATTGTATTCCTTTTGTCATGCTGTAGGATACGTAAGGTGTAAGTGTAGATATCCTTTCCAGAAGATTTATACCAAGAACATTAGGGCTTACCTCACTTAGGAAGTCTTCCCTGCTTAAGAAGAAGCACCTTTCTCAAAGATAATTTGGATGTTTTCTCCTCCTGCATTCCAGAGGAGGCTTTCTCTGGTATGAGGAGAGATAAACCCTTACAGACATTAAGGCTCTCTGTGCTCAGGGAGGGCCAGGGAGGCGGGGCCAGAGAAGACAAGGCCAAGGTAGAACAGAGAGGTGTATCTTTCTGGTGCTTTTTGCAGCACTGTTAGGAGCCTTCCTTCATAAGTCTAGTGTTCTTGACTTTGGAACACATTTCCCTAAAATCCTTCCATTACCTGGCATTTTGGGGTTACCGGCATGTTATCGTACTTTACTTAAGGTATTATATAATTCTACCATATGCAGACATGTAGTATTGTAATAATTAAAGACTTATCCATAATTACTCCATAAAAACCTAAAAATGTGAAAGCTTTTCTTATACTTTAAAGAGAAGGTAAAAGTAATATCTATACTTCTTTTCAGCATACCAAGTTGGCCTGCCATTTTTTTTCTGTTAACTTGATTCTCCAACACAGGGTACCAACATGACACAAATGAACAGAACTCCAACACTAACCCATGTCCCTAAGTGCCTCATTTGCATGTCTTTTAAATATATCTAAGGATGGTGACTCAACCCCTTCCCTGGGCAGCCTATTCCAATGCATGGCCACCTTTCAGTGAAGAAGTTTTTTCTAATATCCAATCTAAACCTCCCCCTGACACAACTTGAAGCCATTTATTCTTGTCCTATCACTTGTTGCTTGGAAGAAGACACAGATTTCTACTCACTGCAAACTCCTTTCACAAAGTTGCAGAGTGTCATATGGTCTTTGTACACCTTCCTACCCTCCAGCAGATCAACACTGGTACCCAACAAGGGTTGTTGTCAGCAAACTTACTCAGGGTGCACTTGATCCCATTATTCTGATTATAAATAAAGATATTAAACAGGACTGGCCCCAAAACTGAGCCCTGGGGAACACCACTTGTGACAGGCTGCCAACTGGATGTAATTCCATCCATCACCACTCTCTGGGCCCAGCCATCCATTCAGGTTTTTAAACCAGTGAACAGCACATCCATCCAAGCCATGAGCAGTCAGTTTCTCCAGGAGAATTAAACAAGAAATGGTGTCAAAGATTTTACTAAAGTCCAGGTAGACAACATCCACAGCCTTTCCCTGGTCCACTAAGTGGGTCACTTTGCCAAAAAAAAGAGATCAGTTTTGTCAAGCAGGACTTGTCTTTCTTAAACCCTTGCTGGCTAGGTCTGATTGTCCTTCATGTGCTGTGTCACGGCATTCAAGATGATCTGCTCCACGACCTTTCCCATCACCAAGGTCAGACTGACAGGCCTGTAATTCCCTGGATCCTTCTTCTGGCCCTTACTGTGACACACTTGCTAACTTTTAGTCAACAGTAACCTACCCAGTCACCCAGGACTGCTGATAAATGATGGAAAGTGGCTCATTGAGCATTTCTGTCAGCTTCCTCAGTATCCTTGGTTAGATCCCATCTAGTTCCACAGACTTGTGCATGTCTTAGTGGTGTAGCAGGTCACTGACCATTTCCTCCTGGATAATGGGGGTTTCAGAGTTCTCCCCATCTCAAATGAAAAATCAAAAAATCTGTTAATCCCTTACCCCTCTAAGGCCATGTCATTCACAGCCTTCTCTTTCTAAACCCAGAATCAGTTCCATAGTGCCCCTGGAATTCTGCCTTATAAGGATTTTATTTGGAAGAATCAACAGAAATTTAAAACTGGAAAGCAGGGAGCTATTCTCACTTTTCCCTATGATCTCATGATTCTTTGGTGCTTTATGAAAAAAACTACCAAAACAGTTATTATGCTGTGGAGGAAACTTCTAAAATTTATAGTCTTACAAAAGATCTTTCATTTGAATTGAGTTGAATTAAACACTTAGACTTGCTGCCCTTGGCATAATGCCTGCTAGAAATTTTAGTTTCTATCTTGATTGTAACACAAAAGACAAATTTTACTTCTTCTTACATTTTACGACTTAGAGCCAGTAGAAATGGCATTGACTACATTTCAGTTCAAATAAGTGTTTAATCGTGATTTAATAAGGTCAAGGGAGTTCAGCACCCTGCAGATAATTGCTGTAGATAACTAAATAGCCACAGATTTTATTGGCTTGTGGACAGAATCAACCTGAAATACTGTAAGCATAAAAAAATGAATAGCACAGTTTAGAACCTTTACCTGTTCTTGTGTATGCAGTATGCAAGGTTATTTAAACTTAAACTACTGGTAGCAAAACTTTTCAGTTGTAAGGGTCATGCTACTCTTTTATTTGACTGACTAATATTCTTTTAAAAAATGTTCACTTTATTCCATCCTTTAGAGATCCCTATAGACAGGAGACCCACTCCGTAGTGAAAGCTTCTGAATAGGTTAATCTTCACTTTTCAAAAACAGTATCAACTGATGTCTCAGCTACAGTGTATAAATACATTTCCCAGGAAAAAAGCTATTACAGGGCAATACAGTTTAACAGATGAAGGTTTAATAGAATTAAAGAATTGTTTGGAAAAGTGATTATACAAATTAGCAAAGTGTATAGGGATTTGTTTTTCATCTCAGCAGACAACATCCTTTCAGGAACTTGACTGAAACTTTGGGGCTTGAAATAAAAATAACCACTTCCACTCCCATATAGTAGGTTTATACAGTTTAGTAGTTCATATCGTCAGGCCCTCTGGTCAAACCTTTTACAAACTCTGTATTTGGTTTATATGGCAAGGTTTCAGCAGTGGAGGGAAGCCAGGGGCTGCCTCTATGCCAGACAAAACAGGTTGTATCTGACTCCACAACAAATCGCTTCATGGCACAGCAAATCCCATCATCCAGGCTGGTGATGCCTCTGTGAAAACGTAGTTAATAAAACAACAAATAAAAGTACATATATATATATTTATGTAGTCAGAGGAGCAGGATAAAACAAAGAGCAAGAGACAGCAGAGGGAACACCAAGGTCAGAGAAGCAGAAAGAGGATGTGCTTCAGGGAATGGAGTAAGGATTTGCTATAACCTGTATGGAGTCCATTCTGGGGCAGATTTTGTTCTGACAGACTTCAGCCCATGGTGGACCCATGTTGGAGCAGAAGAGCATGGGGAGGAAGGAGCAGCTGATAGGAACTAAGTATTGACTACAGCCTCTCATCCCCCAGAGGAAGCGGAAAAGTCAAGCTGACCTTGGAGGAGTTGGAAGTGAAGAAATAAGGCCTGGGAAAAGGTGAAGACAGAAAAATACTACTTTTGTCTACCAGATTCTATAGTAAGTGGCAAAAAATTAATTTTCCCAAAATTTAATTTCTTTGACCTGTGACAGTACTATTAAGTGATCTACATGTCTCCACATATCTCATGAGCTTCCTCATCCTGTTTTTTCCCCTTGCTCTGCAGAGGAGGGAGAACAAAAGAGCAGCTGGGTGGGTATCTGTCCCTTAGCCAAGGCTAATCCACTGCAAATGTGCAGAAGTTGATACAGGCCTAAAAAATCAGTGTAACAGAATATTTGGTGTTCATGTCTGTTTATGAGAGGAGCAGTTTTGAAAGCAACCAAATCACATTCTGCATTTTAGTGTGACTTTGAAAAGTATTGGAGGAAGATTTTTACTTTCTTTTTCCTTAATTAAAAAAAATAAAATATATACACTATTCGGTATATATTTTTCTGTGAAATAAAGGATTTCTGGATGAAATGCACTACAGAATTTGAAAGAAGATAAAATCATTTCAGATAAGTTAATGTCAGGTGTAATAATCATAACACTGCTTAGACTTTATTATGACTAATAAATGTAATTAAACTGTGAAGTTAACTAAGTTTTTCCATTGCATTGAAGATCATTCAAATCTTCAGACAAGATCTTTCCAGTCAGGACAGACTAAAACTTGTTAATAGATTTTTAAGACTGAAGTAAGAATAGATATTCCTAAACAAATACCTCTAAACTGAGGAAAAGTGGGGAAAATGAGGGGAAAGAAAAAAGACAGAAAGAAAAGTGAAGGCCAACTTACACACATTTTGTGAATAAAAATCCATTACGATCTACCAGTTACAGAAACACTATCTTCAAGAAACATTTTCTGGTCACCAGATCTTATGTGTTCATCTGTTAGATGAGCTTTCATTACTGGAAGTAATTTTCCTTCTGTGGGTATTTCTACATCGTTATCAAGTTATATTATAACCTTCTGTATAAATGAAATAGTCTGAGCTCACTTAGTAGTGCTAATCAGAAAGAATTATAAATTTATTTTAAATCAATAAATCCAATTTGTTTATGTTGAAGAGCTTTAACATATTTTATTTTCAATGAATGCTATACATCGGAAACATACATAAATATTATCTCTTGCCTGGAAAAAAAAAGAGACACTGACTTGTGATCACATCAACAAACTGAAGAAGATTTGTCAGCAATATCCCTATTATAAGTTGTCCATTATGTTTTAAAAGCTCTGCGCAAAACCTAAAATCCTGAGAAAGATCTCTTTTGCTAAATGTTAATCATATGTCAAGTGATGACAGATATGGTCTACAATCTCAGCAGTATATGTGTCTTGTAATTTACAAAAGTAGCCTCCAGAACCTTTAAATAATTAAGTTAATGGGAAAAAAAAACAACAACAACAAACTAAGAAAATCACAGAAATTGTGCTTTCTTATTGAAATTCATCCCTTCACTGAACATTTGCTGGTTTTAAAAAAAAAACAAAACAAAACACCATCAGGAAATATTTATCTTCTCCAGTTATTGTGCTCTTTCAACTTTCTTTCTTGAATGGAAAATAGAGAATTTATTCTGGATTCTTACTGTCATTATGCTACTTCAGTACAATTCCAATTAAAAGTGTGTTCCTTCTTAAGCCTTATTCTCTTTTCAAGATGCTATATGGAACTGACAAACAGAATTCAGGCTTTGCATTTTTATTTTCATTGCCCGTTGCTGTCCCCTAAATAATTTCATTTATTTCTACTCATTCTTCATAGAAATACATCAGGAAAACAAAAATTGTGGATTTTTAGATGCATATTTTTGAAAAATAAAAAATGAAGTTATTGCATTTTTTTCTATAAATAATAATAAGACTGCAGTCACTTCCAGACATAGAAGTGCAGTGACGGTCCCCATCCTGCAGATATTTATGGCTGCCATTATTTATTATAAGTTTTCTTTTCAGAAATGTGGCATACAATCTATAACTTCTGTCTGTATTTAATTAAACCCCACATAATTATACCTGATCCAAATTATTGTAAGCTTCTATAAAAATTAAGGTTATATTAAAAGCAACTAATTTTAATCTAACATTGCAGAAAAAAAAAGAAACAAAACAACAAACAATCCTACCAAAACCCAAACCACCACTTAAGGCAATTTATCTACTCAGCCTGCATAAAAATGCCAGTTATTTCTGTCATATATAAAGTCATATAACAAGCCAAAGTATGGCTGCTCCAAGAAACTGTAGCCCAGTAAATACAACTTCTCCATTACCAGTCAAAACTACAGGCTCTACAGGGTCCCAGAACTGGTCAGGGCTTCCCTTACTCTGAGTAGGTTTTGACATTTCCCTTGGCCATAGTGGGCCACAGCCAGAGGACATCGAAATAAGGAGATAAATATTTCAAGCAGCATTTAGGCAGAGTACAACTATAAATATTGTAGAGACTCATATGCTACCCTGTGTAACTTTGACTGCCTTTGAGTCTTTCACATGGAGATGTGTACAAACATCTCTCAGTGAATCTCAATGCCACCTAGATGAATTTAAAGAATTGTAATAGAGAAGCCTGTTCTTGATTCCTGCACTGTACATATGGATGACACCATACACATCCTTTGTTTTATACTGAGATTAAGCAGTTTGCCTATGTGTAACGTTCCCTTACCTGACAATAGAAATGAAGAATGGAGTTGCTTATTTCTAAGAAAACCCTTCAGGAGCCCTAAAGATCACAATGCCAAATAACCTCACAACAGGATTGCCAGACATGTGTTTAAGACACAAATTCCCCCTTTGCTTTTCTCCCAGAAAACTACACTAAGAGGAAACATGAAGATTAACTAACCTCCACCCATGTTAGGTGCTTTAACAGCTGCTTGAGTGAACAAAGTTTGAAATACTATGGTTATTGTCTAAGATTGCCTTCTGCATCAGAGTGAATGTCATTCCTGAAATATGCATATTTATTTCTATCATACCCTCCCTTTCTCCCATAAACTTCATTCGTCTGAGACAGTCAGAATCAGTAATTCATAGTTAATCACATTTTTTTAACCAATATCAGAGAATCAACAAGAAATATGTGAGAAATTTCAGAAAAGCAGAGATGTTTTATCCTGGAACAGTATTCCCTCATGCCTTAGGCTCTGCCTCACCTAGAATCCTACTGAAGGGCAAAAATTACTTTTACTTTTGTTTCAAAAGTTCTAAGGAATGTAGTTCTCATTAAAACAGATCAATAGAACAATTTGGTTAAGTAACAGAGAAACTTCAGTGATCCTTCCCCTGTTTGAAATACACGTTTCTGCAAACTAAGAAAAAATTGAAAAGTACTAATAATGCCACTGTCTAAGACAGATAAACAACAGAAGTAAAAAAGAAATTTCATAATATAGTGGGAAAAAGTCTTTTTGTATTAAAAACGGAAAACTTGATATCCCATAGTAATTATTAAATATAAACAAACTGTATTTAATATTTTTATAACTTGGTAAGATTATAAGCATTGCTTATTACTTGAGTGGAAGTCTGCATTTGATTTTGTCCCTCTGACACATGTAAAAAGAGACTACTCTGTCCAATGCAACACAAAAATGGGCTCAAAACCAGGCATCAAGAATATATGTGATATTATACTGCTTAATACTTATAAAAGCAATTTCAGCTTAAAATCTGACTTTGGGTTAATGGGCCTCAGGTGTAACACATTCAGTTTGAGTTATGTTTATATATTTTAAATTAAAATAATGAGCAATTATATTTAGTACTTTGGCATTTTTTAAAGAGCAATCATTGTCCTAATAATGAAAAATAGTTCTTTTTGCCTCTGCTAAATAAAAGAGCTATGCCTTAAATTGATCTCCCAACCCAACTCTTTTCACTGGTACTTCAAGATAATTTTGGAGCAGAGATACCATTAAGATGAGAGTATTCCTACATTACTTTTGGAAAACATCATTGTTCATATGTATTCTTCAGTTGGGGACACACCAAACCAAAGCCAAAGAAAATAAACAAAAACACACAACCAAAACCACCAACAAAAAATCAATAGACAAGTCACTCACTTGGCAGGCATTTTCCTTTGCTATCTTATTGCTATTTTGAGCTTTGAAATGAAATTTTCTTGGAACTGAACATTCTGAAGATATAGAATTATGAAGACCAACTTTCTCTGCTTCTTGACTTATTTTTTGTTTATTCTAACATTTTAAATCTTGTCATTCTAGGGATTTGGATCAAAAACAACATTTGACTTTGCTTCTGGCTTTGAAAACTCTAATTTTGGGTTTCAGTGAAATAGAAGTGATTGATGTGAATGAGTAGCAGCAAGTAGTCTGACATCCAAATCTTCACATTTAATTTTTTTTCAGAAAAAAACCCCACATTTTATTGTCTTTATTTTCTGGTTTGCAGCAGATTTCTCTTTCAGATGAAAAATGTGTAGAGGAATACAATACAAAAGGCCTTTTTGAACAGTTTTCAAATATAATTTGTTAGAGTAACAGTTTGATAGCAAGTTGAGAATGCCTTAGAGAGCTTCAGAGTATGTTCATTTACTGCCTTTGATTGCATTCCCCTAGAGTTTCAATGTAGAATAGATTAGGGGAACAATTTGTAAGAAGTCCATATGGACTTAAAATATGTAATTATTACCCAGTGTTTCTATTTATATTCCTAGATAAATTCAAGGACATCACAGAATGACAAAAGACACTTAAAAACATCAGATTATTAAATTATATAATTTTTTTTTGTGAGGTAGTCAAGGTAAAGATCTTTAAGTTATGTCCAAGTGTTCTATTAGATTTTCCCTTTAAAGCAACCTTTTATTTTCATTTCCTCTCTTCAGATCTCTTCAATGATTTTTAGATGTTGTCAATTAAATGACAAATATTTTGTGGATTTTTCATGCTGTTGTAATACAGATCCGCTGATATTATAAGCAGCTAGAAATAAACAGCACTTCAGATCATATCCCCTTTCCTTAGAGCCAGAAAAATGAACTTATTGGAACTGCTACAGAGGTTTTATATCCTTGGGGACTGTGACTGTGCAGTAAAATTCTCTCAAAGGTGCAGTTCATTTCTTTCCAGGACTGTACTACGCAAACACTGCTGCAAAGCAGCCAAACTGAGTCCCAGATTTTTATCTCCTTAACTTAAAAGGAGAAGCCATTAAAACACAACCATTTCCTTTTGTAATGATGTTTCAAATGCATATTAAAAGAAAATTGTACTTGCCCCAAGCCCCACTTCAATCTCATTTTAATTGATAATCATTGTTTGTATTAGAGAAAAATACACAGATAATGAAGTTACAGCCATGAATGCCCCTTATGGAGATATGTTAAGATTATAAAACAGGACTTCATTTAAACATTAGGGTCTTTTAATTTGTCTGGAGAACTAATAAATATTGTTCTCAGAGCTGAATCCATCTCAGATAAAATTGCACAGACATTTGGTATGTGGTAAAAAGTGCATTAGAAAAGTATTTCAGGCACTGGGCCAGAAGAGACTCAAGCAAGGAATAAAAAGATTTGTGAGTTTATCATTGTGGTTTGAAGTAAGAAAGTGTTGTAGATTTCTAACTGTAAATCTCTATTGCAAGGAAACACTACCATGGAGGCAAAAGAAGCAACTATCACTGCAAACAATGGACAGGATTTGGACTGAACAATTGCAAAAGTGCAACAAAGTACAAACTGGCAAAAAAAATCACAGTTCAGAACTCATAACTAATATTTGAGTATCTTGGTCCTTGTATGGATTAAAGACATATGCTTACACTGACTCAGGTCTATACATTCCACTCCACTTTCACATACCTGCAAAGCTCATATCTGTGATCTCCAAAACCCCTAACATTGTTTTTTCTCAGCCATTTATAATTGGATCAGCACACCTTGACTAAATACATTTTGTTGTTTTTTCAACAGTCTGATATTTACTGTACATTCTGAATGGTGTAAAATAAAGCAAAGAGGAAAAAAACAACTTTAATCAATAACATTAAACTTTCAATCTTCACAAATACTTAAGTAAATTGTAATCACTTGTGTTTACTAGAGATGGGAAATGTCACGAAAGAAACTTATCAGAAACAGAATTAGTCTGACTGGTCCTGATCAGTTTTTGTAAAGTAAGAAAACAGACTGTTTAATCATTTTTTTCAATAAAAAGTACATTTTAATCTCTCAATGGGAAATGGAAAAGCAGTTATCTATACATTTTAGGCACTTATTTCCTACCTCTCTCTTAATGTCTTTTATCTCTCAAGCTTTTTTTGATGGGTGTACATAAAACTGGCATTTTAAACGAACCCTTTTGTTCTTCAAATGGTATTGAGTTCCAAGTGGCTAACATGAGCAAAATTAGAAATGGACTAAAGAATTTGCAATTATATGACTCTGTTTTTATACATCTGCTTAGTATGATACAGCTTTAAAGAAATTAGCTATGAGTTGTTTTCATAAGCAGCCTTAATTAACACTTTGAATATTTTTGTTTGAAACCTTAACATTTAAAATTACAGCTTATTATAATTACATTAAAATATGACTTTTAAAACTTAATATTCATTATTTTCAAAACACCACTGAACAAAACCCTAGTGCAAAGAAACAATCAAACCACAATTATTTTTCTTCATGTAATTTTAGAGCCAAGATATCCAGATATTCACAAACTACAACAAAAAGAACAGCAGAAGACTGCTATTCCTAAGGAACTTCCTTAATGCAGATGTTTTTTGTTACTTGTGTTATCCTATCTGTTTACTGATACCAAAGGATTTTTAAACTCAGCAGTAGGTAAGTGGAATGAAAGTTGTGGAAAGACATGTTTTAGAATGATTACGAAATATAAACAATTAGACACTTTAGAGTATTTAAAGATATCTTTTTGTCAAGGAAGAAACATTTTTGCATTCCTTTGATTTAAGAGGAAATTGCTAAGTTCCTTTAGTTTCAAGACTGTTTTACTTTCCATTTCTTACACATTCTAGTGATTGCATATCACTATTTGAAATCCTAACACATAAAAATATATTATCAATAATGATATGGATAAAATATTAAAATTGATACAAGCAATTGTTCTGTAAAATGTCAGAGAGATATCTTAGAGTTTTGGATCACATTTTCCTTTCTGTAAGAACAGTAGTTGCACTAGCACTACTGGATACAATACTGCATTGGGTGTCCCATGGCCAGATATTGTCAGGGGAGCGCTGCAGAACTGACTTTTGTGAGACAACACATGGGGCTGCCCCATGCCAGAGACAAGTGGTTCTGCAATAGACATCAGGCTCACAGAAGAAGTGGGGGAAGGAAGAACTCTACATGGCAGAACAGGTATTTGCTGTAGTCTATGGTGAAGCAGTTGGATATTACCCCAGGAGAATTGTGGCCCACAGAGATCCCATTCTGGAGTAGATTTTATTCTGAAGACCTTCAACAGATGGGAAGGACCTGCGCTGAGCAGTTATCCATACTGCAGCCCATGCTGGAGCATTTGGATACTTCCCGAAGGAACTGCAACCGTGTATTACCGAGACTGGTGTAACATGAGTAGAAAGGAGTGACAGAGAACAAGTGTTATTGCTTGTAAACACCCATACCTCCACTTCCCATTCTCCCTGTGCTATTCTGTGCAAAGAGTGTGCTCAGGGTGGAGCAGAAAAGTCAGGAATGAAGGACTAAAGCTAAATGCTGGCCAAAATGGTTTAGTTTGGTTTTGGTTTTGTTTGGTTTTGTTGTTTTGGTTTTATTTTAACCATCTGGCTCTGGTTTTAATTTTCAATAAATTATTTTTTCATAGAATTAAAGAATGACCAAGGTTGGAGGGGACCTCTGGAGATTATCTGGTCTACTTTCACCTGCTTAAACAGGGCCATCTAAGAAAAGGATTTGGGAGGTGCTTTTAAAGAGCATCTTACCTAAGACCCGTGCAAGAGGCGAAGATCTATCTGCTGCAGAGTGTTATTCCACTGTACTCTCTCACTTGTGTGTTGGTATTTTTTATGTCTTTCTTCAGTTATAAATTTTTGTGAAACTGAAAAGCTCAGTTTTTAATTGACATCATCATATAATCATTTAAGTTGGAAAAGACCTCTAAGATCATCAAGGCCAACTGTTAACTGCTGTGTAACCGAGATCTTAATCCAAGACTAGGAATCCTAGAAATTGGGCCTTACTCCTAATATCTTTGCACTTGAGGGCCTGTGCAATCCCAGATTGATGTACATCTTTCTACATTGCACTTAACTGCCATTCACCTCTTCCTTGATTTCCTAGACGAGAGACAGACAACATCAGTCTGTGGGTCTCTGGCACTGATCTGTTCTCTGAGGTGACCACTGATAGGCCCCAAGGGAGAAGCATGAAGGTATGTCAGCAGAGGTTTATGTTGGATGTTAGGAAAAGGTTTTTCATCCAGAGGGTGGTTGGGTATTTGAACAGGCTCCCCAGGGAAGTGGTCACCAAGCCTGCCAGAGTCCAAGAAGCATTTGAACAATACTATGAGACACATATAACTTTGCTTGGATGAGCTGGTTGAGCCCTGCAGTCTATGGTTTCCCCTATAACCAGGGTCTGATGCCTTAAATGAAACATTTTCATGCCAGATAAGACAGAAAAAGACTGTTAAGAAATCTTGTAGAGATGCGGTAATGATTTTTATCATGGCAATCTCTTCCCTTCAGATAAGGCACAACTACATCTCACAGTGTCAAGCTGCTATCCCCTGGAGGTATTGGGGTGTTCCCTCATAAGTCTGAAACATATAACCTATCAAAGTCTTTGTTGCGTGAGCCCCTATTCCTAATGGATTAAAACTGCAATCATCATTCCAAACAGGGATATTGAAATTGCAAAGATCAAGTCCCCTCAGTAGATTCACGAGTGGTGATATCTTTCTTTTTTCACTATGTGTTTTTGTACTTTCCTTCTCTCTTTCTTTTCCTTATATATTTTCTTCATTATATTTTTATAGAAAAGAATAAAACAGGTACATACCTCCTTCCTGTTGCAACCAAACTGTTTTAAAATAAACCTGCCTCGTATAACCACCAGTCATTCAGTGTCATTTCACTCTAATTCACCCCAAGGGATCTATTAAAAATAACCTTACTTACCCTGCCTCAGAGATGGGTCATACAAACACAATGTGGCTGTTGAGGTTGTCTTGAGCAGAGCCAGGAGTTGATCTCAGTGATCCTTGTGGGTCCCTTTCAATTCAGGACATTCTAAGAATCTGCTAAATGGCATGTTTGTATCTGTTAATAACAAAAAGAGAGACAAAATATACATTTTACTTCAGTCTAATACATATTTATCTAGTGATTTAACAGCTCATTAACTAATAGAGAAAAGATATCAAATAAAGGTATAAATTTAATTCTAATAGTTTTAGTCTCTCTCTTGATTGAAATGCAATAGTCATACAGGAAAAAGAAAAATCAATCCTGGTCCTTGTTTATACTTTAGAAGAGTAGAATGGGTTCACACATTCAAATGTGCCTTACTTTTCATTCTTGCTTTATTAAAACATCACAAAAGCCAGTGTTGTCAGAAGTCTGACATATAATTTGTGCCATCATTTCTACTTTGAAATAACTAACATATTTACATTGTTGATGTGCAATGAGTAAATTCTTCAAGTCTCTTACTATGGTATTTATGAAGACTTTTCTAGTGGATATTATATGACTTTGTAAAGGGAAAAGATAAAAATTTATCACTGAGTGGTATTATTTCTATTTCTGCCAGTTTCATTATGTTGACTTTCAAAAATATCCAGAAAATTATACTTATGCATTTATCTTTTTGATTCATCAGATTCATGCTTTCTATTTCATAATGCATGGCAATCACACATGTAAATGTAATCAAGAAAGTTGTAATTGTCAGGAGGGCTGGTTGCTAATTAATAACCGACAAATGCCTAAGATAAAAGAAAGAACTGGCCTGTTCCCTAAATTGAAAAATGAAGTTACAGTTTAACTTCCATAACATTCACCAGTGCTTCATTTTTCTTGTCTATGTTATTTTTCAGTTGGGGAAAAAATTTGGTCTAGGAGTTACCCATAAAAGAAACCCCAACTCCAATCCTATTAAAACTTACTTGTTACTTTAATACTAACAGTGTTATTTTTAAATTATAGTCCTTCAAAATTATGTATTCCCTATCACACAATATTTGTCATTATCTTGTTACACTTTTAACAAAAACAAGGTCTTATTCTGTGATAATTAGAATTATAACTGCAAATTCTAGTTACTACAGATTGTCTGCAATAGAATTCAGTGCCTTGACTCTGCATTCAGGTATTCAAAAAATTAATGTATCCTCTATACTCTATGAGCTATTAAAAATGGAATGCAAACAGCAGTATAATCCTTGTGCACTTGCCTGTATCTAGCCTTAAGAATATCAGTATTTAAATTACATTTTCCCTACATCTTGCACAGAGTTGTGAAGAAATAATTACACTTTCCACAATTCAAACTATTTCTCTTAGTAGTTCCCAACATAGTTTCCCCAAGAGTAGGAAGCATAATGTATAAGAAGTTACTTCTACTTATGTGCACCTGAGAAATTTTACAAGTTTGGAAGAGGTTTTGGCTAAAATATGAAGTTTTGGTATTTTGGAAGTAAGCAAGAATAATTTTTGATTACAGCTTTGTTCTGTTCTGGCAAAATTACCCATTCTATTTTCTATTCATTCTGTTACTCTACCCCTTCTATGGAAAAATTTGTATAATATTTACCTGATCGCAAAACATATTATTCTGTCTGAAAAAAAAAAACAAAACTCCAAGAGCATCTTGATTTTCAGAATGCTGAGTCCATATATAGTCTTTTATTCATTAGTATAATAGGAGATGTCTTTTTTTAGGTATTGGGGATATAGGTACAGAGGACTGAATGAAAATTCTTTTGAAGTTAGGCTAAGACATGATCTGAGTTGGGATCCAGAAAGAACAAAATTCTTGATCACAGTTAAACCAGATCTTAGTCACTCAAGTGTGATTCTCCAAATACAAGACACCATCTAATCATTGTGCTACTGTAATTTAAAGGCGCAATACAGAACACAAGTGTAACAAAACCAAAACCTTAAAAGTCATAAGCAAAGATTTTCACTTAAAGATACTAGTGGAAAGTTTTAAAAAAACAGCATGTCAGCTCTCTTGTAAATATGTTTGCATCATTTGTTACTAGATTTAGTCTCATTTAAATAATCATTTGTTAAAACAAAAAAAATTGCTTCTGATTCATGTAACTAAATGAATGCTTTGTTTTATCCCAGGTATTCACCAGGGAAATCCTTGGAAACACAAGCCTTACTGTTTCTGAGTTCTAGAGTATTTCATCATTATATTTCTTAAATAACTTGTAGTATTGGATACGGATACTGACACTTCTTAAAATGTAAATTGAATTAATTCCTGTAATGTAGTTACAAAGCTGCTAAAGGCTTCTCAGTTTTGAAACACACTATTGAAGACTAACAACAACTTAAGTTACTTATATTGCCAATAATATATGATTTTTTTTTATGTTTCTAGGAACTTTCAGTAGTAATATTATTAGTAACAGTGCACACTCTATCTTCTCTTGCAAAAATTAGCAGTCATACCTTACATTAGTATCCCTAAGACCCCAGTCACAGCACTACAAGCTCAGCCAGTAGTTTTAAAAATATACAAGGCTCAAAAAATTCACCCACCAAATATTTCAAAAAGCCCTCAATTCTTTAATACATTGAGGTAGCATAAAAAGAATACAATGCACACATTTTCTCAGGAGATAATTTTACTGATAATTTTAGAAAACAAGGAAAAAAAAATAGATCTTGCAAAAGTTTAGAAGGGATAACATACAACCAAAATAAAGCATTCCGCAAAGTACTGACTGCCAACCCACCCAACTAAGCAAAAAACAAAACAAAAGCAAAGCCACTCAGTTTTAAATTACCCAAAATATTATGAAAGGCGTAAAGAAAAAGAAGTAAGATAAGAGAATAATAAGAGAAAAATAGCTACCACCAAAGAGTCTTGTGGAAGTCCAGCTTCCAGGAGGCAAGATGCAGGTCTGGACAGAAAGGGAAACCATGTCCTGCTGTTTTTATGTGTTCTGGTTCCCACCCAGGTGGGACTTCTGGCCAACTGGCCACTCTTTGGCATCAGGCATGAGTGTGGGGCAGTGTAGCCTGTCAGTGGCTGGGTCAGGGGCTCCAGGGTGTGGTGTCTTCCATGCTGCCTTGGACTGACAGGGCTCTGGGATCACCCGGTGAGCCACAGGGCAGGCCACGTGGGCTCAGTGAGCACTTCCCTTGACACACACCTCTGAGTTGGTTCCAGCCCAATAATACAATAGTCCAGTGTTTCACTGTATCTTACAGCATTTCCAGCTGTGGGAAGATGGTTGGGGGTGAAAATTAGAGGAAACTGAGAAGTTACATTCCCATATTAACATAAGTTCTAATGGTGCCGAAATTATAGGGTAAAATGCAACTCTGCTCCCTGGATGGAATGAAGTTGGCAGTTCCTTGATGATTCTCCATACAACAACAAGCACCAGCTAAGAGGGATAGAATGGAGAGTGGAGCAGAGTGAAGTGGAGACACCATGGCAGGTTCTGTGGAAATCCTTGGACGGAGGGGAAGTAGATGGTACTTTGCAGCTGATAAACCACATAGCACCTGTCACCCAAGGAGAGATGGGACAACCATGTCCTGCTGCTGAGCCAAAACCTGGTGAAGTCTCTCTCCTCAGATGAACTCAGTTCATTAAAGCGTAATTGTATTATTAATGCACACTTCCATCCCAAAGTTACCAGCCTCCAAGTTCCAATCACCCCTCACTGGGGATGTGCTCTATATTTTTTTGACTGTGTCTTTAAGGACTAAGCAAGAGATTTTTACACAAATCAGTAACAAAGAGATTTACCACTAAAATCTCTCAAGCTCCACTTATAAATAAAGAAATAGTATAAAAGTAAGTTAAGAATGGGGGAAAAGTGATGGAAGACTCCATTGTAACTGCTGGAATCAGCTCACTGGCTGAACCTGTCTTCTCCCCAAATAGGGATGCCTATTGGGTAAGAACTGTACTCCACGTGTGCTCAATAATTTTGTTGGGATTAGAGATTGTCTGTATATTGCTTTAAATACATGACACAAGGTATGTTCAGGTAGCAATTCTAAAGTGAAAATTATGAACTGCATTTAAGCAGTATCTTTGTTACCTTTATTGACTCAGATACACTCCTTAACGTACCTGATCCTTCCATTCTTCAACAACTGTACAAGAAGACTCTTCTGATGTTTAATTATGTTAAGAGAGGCCAGTTATACCACATTAAAAAAAGTTGCTTTAGAGAACTGGCAAATTTAGTCCTTATCTTTATTCATGTGCAGGTTAATGAGAATCTGGCATCAATTTAAGAATTAATACTTAATCAAGCAAAACACCTGAGGCTGAGTAACTAGCAGATGTTTCTTGAATTGGAACCTTAATGGCTCACCAATCAATAGAGTGCCATAAGAGTATTTCTTCTGCAATTCCAGTCAGAGCAGATGTGTTTAAAAAGAAACATAAGTGTATAATAATTAGCTTATTCAGTGTGACTCGCAACAGTTATCAGTTCAAAGGACAGAGGATATAAAAATAAGGAACTTTTAATCGAATACATGAATCTTAGTCATTATTCTCAAATTAAATGTTTTCTCTCCTGATGAAAATACCTCTAAATACATGAATTTAACTGATTCCTAGGTATAGTGTTTTTATTTAATCTTTTCTCACTGAAAAACAAACCCACTAATTACCCTGCATTTTACCTTATACATGGAAGGCCTTGGGCTGGAAGGGATCTCAAAGACTATCTCATCCCAATCTCCCTTCCATGAGCAGGGAGACCTTCCAATAGACCAAAGTGACTGTAACTCACATTGTAAGATCTGTCTCTTGAATATACTCAAACAGGATTTTAAGGCTGGGGGGCACGAGGTTGAATAACAACACTGGAGTTCATAATAAATACTTGTTTTCAGGAATTCTCAAGTAATGCTTATTAGAACAGGAAAATTTTACTAAGTGAAGAAATCTGAGAAAAGTTTCAGTTGTAAATTTCCATCCTACTCCATCCCCTTTTTTATTTTTATTCCAATGGGTTGTCCATAAGATCTTGTTCATTATCTTTATTTACATTATAATTATTAGAAGAAAAATATGAATATACTGTATGGTACTTATTAGCCAGCTGGGGAAAATGCACAACAATAATCCATGCTATAAAGTGATGTGACCTCAATTTAAAATAATATCCTCCTTTATACAAAATATTATATTAAAGAGTAAATGATGGTTCATGCTTGTTGTTCATCATTGATACAATGCATGTATTCCTACATGTACTAATGAAGAAAAAAAATAGGGTGAAATCTTAGAGGGTGAAAGTGTAGTAAATGAAAAGTTCTGAAGTGCAGAAAATTGATAATACACTTAGAAAAAAAATTGTGTGGCTAAGGACTGGAAGTTTTTAAAATAATTATTAAGAAAACCAGAAATAAGGCATTACATAGGCTTGTGATTAAATGGAGATGATAAGTATGATATTTTGCAAATGCAGATCATATTTTTCTGTATTAGAGGAAAACAGTTGGATTTCTTTTCTGACATGAGGGTAATCATGTAACTTCCACTCAAAAACTGGAAAAGTATAATTAACAAGCTTTGCTAAAACAGAAAAAAAATATTATATTTCAAAATACAGAACATAAATGGGAAAGCTAAAGTAGAATTTTATATAACGAAAGGATCACAAATTATGAGAAGTTTATAAGGAACCAAATATATTCCAGGTAGTGAAATGTCAGTAACCTCCATAGAAAAGACAATAGAGATGTTATAAAAGAAAATAGTATTTATGTGATTCAGGTGGTTGTGGTTGTTGTCTTTTGTTTTTTTTTTTATTTCATTGTTGACAAAGCAGAAGAGGTCAGATAATGAAAAATGAGATTTACAGATTTTGATGAGAATTTTCAGTAAAGAGAAAAAGACATACTTAAAAAATACACAAAAAAACCCCAAAAAACCCGGAGAATTTCAGGAGCCAGTAATTACTAGTAGATTCACAGATTAAAAGCACTCTAGAATTTTAATATTTCTCTTACTATTCTTGAAGTGAAAAACAAAGAAATAAAACCTGATTAGATCCATGGAACACAGATACGTCTCAGAACTATATGCTATTCTAAGAAATCAGAGATTCTAATAAAGAATCTAGGGTTCACACAAAACAAGAGAGTTTTTGAACTCCAATATTCATTTTTGAAACTATGTACAAGTAAAATTAAATTATTCATATTATTGCTGGTATTCCTTTATGAAAATTGGTATCACATGGGATATAGAAAATAAAAGGGAGTCTCCTTCACATCCAGTATTACAATTGGGTTGGCCTCACCTTTAGTATTGTGTACAGTTATGGGCCCCACAGTATAAGAGGGATGTTCACATCCTTGAATATACCCAGAGGAGGGCAACAAAGCTGGTGAAAATGGCTGAAAAATATGTCCTACAGGAGTGGCTAAGGTTTATGCATTTTATAGATTGCAGAAAAGAAGACTGAGATTTTCTCTGCAGCTTCTGGACGAGGGGAAGTGGAGAGGGAGGTACTAATCTCTTCTTGGTATCCAGTGACAGCATCATAGAAACACAGAATCATAGAATAGTTTAGGTTGAAAAGGATCTTTAAAAATCATCTAGTCCAACCCCTCTGCAATGAGCAGGCTCAGAAGTCCATTCAGCCTGTCCTTGAGTGTTTCCAGGGATGGGGCATCTACCACCTCTTTGAGTAACCTGTCACAGTGTTACACCACACATCATAAAAACATTCTTCTTTATATCTATTATGAATCTTCTGTCTTTTAGTTTAGAACCATATCTCCTTGACCTATCAGTCAGGCTCATGTCCCCATCTTTCTTATAGGTACTGAATTGCCCCTCTAAGGTCTCCTCAGGACCTTCTCTTCTCCAGGCTAAATAGTCCCAGCTCCCTCAGCCTTTATTCATAGGAGAGGTGTTCCATCCCTTGAATCATTTTGCTTGTCCTCCTCTGGACCACATGTCCATGTCTTTGCCGTGCTGTGGACTCCAGAGCTGAGTGTAGTACTCCAGCTGAGGTCTCTCACAAGAGTACAGTAGAAGAGGAGAATCACCTTCTTCAACCTGCCTGGCCACAGTTCTTTTGCTGAAGCTCAGGATGCAGTTGACTTTTTGGGCTATGAGGGCATATTGATGGTTCATGTCTTGCTTTTTACCCACCAGCACCTCCTTGTTCTCAGGATTTTTCACAATACCTTCATTTTCCAGCCTCTATTCATAGTGGGGGTGGGGGGGTGCAGGGAATTTGCACACATGAAATGGTTTAAAGTCATGTCAGGGGAGGCTCAGACTGGACATAAGGAAATATTTTTGTACCAAGAGGGTAGTCAAACACTGAAACTGGTTTCCTAGAGAGATGGTCGAAATCTCTGTCAGTGTTTAAGAGGCATTTGGACAACTTCTGGCCAACCCTGAAGTGGTCAGGCAGTTGGACTAGTTGACTGCCATAGGTCCTTTCCAACTGAAACTATTCTGTTCTATTCTATTCTATTCTATTCTATTCTATTCTATTCTATTCTTTTCAGACTTCCTCTATGGCGTCATTATAGATATGACTGGTTCATGAAAAATTTTGATCACAAGGAAAGACAAAAAACCAAACAAAGGTATAACACCTGAGTGGAAGAGAAAGCCCAACGAAATGTTAATACTCTAGACTACTGTTAGTCAAGAGAGTTCATAGGAAGAGCATTTTAGGACTAGAAAACCCTTTCTAAACCAGACACCTTCAGATTTTAGACATCCTCACTGTTGCCTTAGACATGAGGACCCATGTGAAGCTCATATGCTTCTAGAGTAGGACCTACATGATGGCAAGACAGAGTAACATTTTTGTATTTTTGTAGGGAACCAAAATCCCACCTAGTCTGACAGAAGAGATGTCTTGATAGACTGATCAATATAATAAGGGTTTGTTTTTTTTTAGTTAAAAAACTACTTTTAAACCCCCTCTTCCTAATGTAACTGCAAACTCTGAAATTTGCTTTAATCTCTTATCTTTAAATAAGTTAATAGAATATAAAATATTGTTTTATCTAATATGGCTTCAGTTATTATATTTAAAATAAGGAAATCTAAAACTTCAGAAATGTGTTAATACAGTGGAAGTGATACTGAGAAATTAAAAAAAAATCTGAGATCTTTTGCTGTACATCTTTCAAAATTCAAGTTTCATAAGGTGTTTTCACTTAGTGAGTAAAAAATTGTGACTCAAATATTCTATGAACTGTGTAAGACTCCTTTAAGAATTATCTACACTGAAATTTCACACAGAATTATCTAACTGTGTTAGATTTAAGAGTAACAAGCAAGAAAAGAATAAGGGTAGAAATATCAGCCATTGCGAGGTTGTTTAATTTATATGAATTGTCTTTAATGAAACAGTACACCTGTTTTCCTCTTTCACACTATTACAGCATTAGACAATTAAACAAAAAGAAAACAAAAAGTATTGATTTCAGAGAAGACATTAGGGTATTTTAAGGGATAATTGTAGAAAATTAAGTCAGAAAGTAATTCTTACAACCTCAGAGAAGTTAATTTTTATGGACTGTAACTCCTAATAGGGAAGAATGCATACTGTCAGAGTAGAAATTTAAACATTAGAATGTAGTTTACTGACAGATGGTAAATTTCTTTTTCTTCAGTCTAACCACTTCACTCAGACTTTCTTATTTCACAGAAAGTCGTGAATACCAGAGGAAATTGTGCTGAAAACTTACACATATTTCCAGGTGTGGCTGTTCAGAGAGCAATAACAAACTTGTTGGTTGTGAAACAACTGGACCAAGGGCAAAACCAGAGAACACCAAGTCACCAGCCATACCAGGCAAAGTTCACAAAGACAGAGGTGTTCATGTACCTAACTTACTCTACTTTCCAGTAGACTTAAGGCACTGATTTCCAATGGGATGTAAACCAGGAATTAGACACTTAAATATGAGTAGAACACCTCTCTTATGAGGAATGACTGGGAATTGGTGGTGTTCATCCTGGAAAAGAGAAGGCTCCAGAAAAGCCTCATTGCAGCCTTCCACTACCTGATTGAGTCTTATGAGAAAGCTGCAGAGGAACCTTTTGCAATGGTATGTAGTGATATGACAAGGTGTAATGGCTTTAAGTTAAATGAGAGTGGGTTTAGATTAGATATCAGGAAGATCTCTTCACTGTGAGGGTGACGAGACACTGGAACAGATTGTCCAGAGAAACTGTGAATGCCCCATCCCTGGAAGGGTTCAAGGCCAGGCTGGATGGGGCTTCAAGCAACTTGGTTTAATGGAAGGTTCCTGCCCATTGCAAGAGAGTTGGAACTAGATGATAATTTAGCTCCCTTTCAACCCAAATGATTCAATGATTCTAGGAAATATTTTTTTCCATACGCTCTGATGCCTGATCTTTACCTTAACTGGCCTTATGTCTTATTAGTGCCAAAAGGAGACAAATAGAAGCAAAACAAAGGGGATGCCAATAAATATCTGTTACAAAGTATCATTCCTTCCCTGAATAAACTATATTGTATTGAGGGAAGCAGATATAATTGCATAATGGAAGTAACAATGAATTAAAATGTAATTAAATCTGAACTGATCTTCATGGAACAAGAATGTTAACCTAAAATTTGATTTGAACTGATTAGATAATTTCATCTGTCACTTGAAAATTTTCTTGATATATGCATACTTGAGGTCAGCAAAGCCTACCTATAAGTTTAATCACAAAAGAAAGTGCATTTCTTGGTAAAGTAAATGGTTATGTATAAAAGGAAGACCAGCCTGATAGAGCTTGTTAGTAAAGGGGTTTTTTTGTTGAAGATAATGATACTTCTTAAATTAGAAAGCACAAAATCTGAACAAAAAATCTGCAGTGGATAGTAGTTAATATTACTTAGTAGTAATATTAACCACTTTTAGTATATTTGGCAGGCAAAAAGGTTGGATTCACAAAAAACCAAACCAAACCAAACCAAACCAACAACAACGACAACAAAACAAACAAAAAAAACCAGAATATTTTTGCTTGGGGTAATTGGTTTTATTTGTTTTGGACAAAAAAGAAAAAGCACCAATATTGTCCTCAAATAAAATATTTAAGTCATTTCTAGTTTTCATAATAGGAGTATACAGAATTTCAAAGAGAAGTGTGATGAGAAAAAAGGAGAAACATATTTATGTCTCAAATCTCATTAATATGACCCAAATGTTCCTCCTCAATTTTGGTCTAAAATGTAGACTTTAATCAAAATTCATTATTATTTTTACTTAAATAATGAACAAAAGTTCCCATTTGCATAGGTAATTTGCTTACACTAATGGCGTATTTTTTAAAAAAAATAAACAAGTTCTGATTTCTTATTTATTTGTTAAGCATTTAAACAAATGAGTGCCCTAAGTTAATCTTCCATAATTCTATTTGTTGATAAACTAATGATTTAATATTGCTTGGTGAAGGTACCTAGCATTTAGATGTTAATACTTCTTAGCAATATGGTGATCCATTTAATAAATCTTTAGACTCCATTGGGCACCTTTGGATATTGAAAGGTCCTCTCCTTCACAAAACTTAATAATAATTTTTATATTATTTAGACAAATATGAAGAGCAATTTAAGGATGCATACAAAAATATATGAAGGGAGTGATCATATAAAGATCTATTAAAAAGTCAGCATTTGCTGCTTCATGCTGTTTGATTTAGAGAATTTTTAGAAGGATTTAGGAAAATTATGTCATGAACGAATATGACATAGAGAATATCCACCAGAGCCTTTCAATTTTTGATGGTTCTGCCAGAACAGATGAAAGAGGAAGTGACCAGAGGGACAGAAATATGCTGAGAAAATATTATTGAGACCTTGTTTCTGAAATATTTGTAATACAGGACTTTGAATAGTGAAAGGAAAAAAATGAACTGTTTAAATACATTGAATGAATTGAAAGCCTTCATGAAGGGTAAAAAAAATAAAGACCAAATCATGCTGTACTTCTGACCCTGTTATTGTGTGATTATTCTCTCTCTGCTACATATTTGTTCCATAGCTGTACTTCGAGTATTTTGAGCTGTTGTAACTGCTCTAGTGAAATGGAGAAGTGTTTCTTGCTACAAATATTTTAGAAAGCAAGCAAGTTCTGCTACAATGTCCTATACAGTAGACAAAATTGAGAACAAATCATTGAGATTAATGCAGAATTAAATATTACTAAATTTGACAGACGTGTAATTTTTTTATTAGATTTCACATAAATATATTTACTTTTAAAATAATGAGAATACTGAAATGTAATTGTTTCATATCTTTGCTTCATTTAAATAAGTTTGAAAAGTTCTGTTTCTACCTTTTATTGTGGTGTGATGCACTTAGAATATTACATTAAAGTAATTAATCTCATATGAGTGAAACATCAAATTAAGACAAAGATGGCAAGCATTTTTCTGTGATTTCACAAGGAACTATTAGAATGTGCTTAATCATTATTTCATTACAGAAACATCAGGTAAGAAAGGGAAAAAAAAAAAAAAAGGTAGCATTTTCTTTCAAGTTAGAGTTGGAAAATGTCAAATTTGTTACCACCCCACTGCAGAAAAGTATTGAAAAAGATGGAAGTTTTGGGATGAATTTTTGCCTCTTTAAACTATCTCACTAATGACATAGATCTGGAGATTCAGGACAGGTGAAGTACGGTTGTTGTTTCCAACTCTTTCCACATTTGCTGTAACATCATCACGCCAACATTAATATATTATGTCTAGCATACACATAATGCATTGCTTGTGTGAGACAAGCTTTACTGGGATAATTCATGCTTCTTAGTCAACAGAAAGATATAGTTATGGTTTGTGGGTATGGAAGTAAATGTTTAAGTAAAACCAAATAATACCCCAAACAAGCAAAAAACAATAGCAAAAACCATCAAAGAAACGTAATGTAAGATTAAATTTTCCTTTTTTACTATTTGCCTTATAAAAAGCTCTCCATATTTCATGTAGAGGATTCTAAATCTCTTGTAAAATTGGTTCTTACAAAAGGAAAAAACAACCAAATAGAAACTTGAAACCCTTTTAAACTTATGTGTGTTAAACATTAATGGTTATAATGTGATGTCAAAGTTCATTTACTAAGTTCTCTCTTGTTAGCAGACAGAAAAATGCTGAGTGACCAGAGATATCACAAATTAAATTCACTATACTTATCAACAAGAAATGGAACTGTGGCAATTGCATAACACCAACTGTGCAAATAAAAAACATTGCTTCATGAAGATATGTAAAATTCAGTTTTATTTCTCTAGTTAACACAATGTTCTCTGATATTTGCATTTTAAATAGCTATGTTTATACTTAATAGTAATTATTATCTGAAGTTTATACATGAAATTCTTATGGAATACCTTTAAAAGTTGTTTAAAATGAGCTAATATATAGATCTCAGCATGTTATACTTTCAATATCCCTATAAACAGCAACAATTTTTACTTTATTACAAATAATTACAATGATTCCATTTAGGAAAATTTTATAAGAAAATTACTATCTCATCTCTGAATAATACTTTTGCCTCATTTCAACAATTGAATGCAATTCAAAATGCAAATTACTTTTTAATTTCTTTAGACTTGTGCCAAATACTAAAAGTCAGATGGTTTTGAAACTAAAAGTTATAAAGAAAAGACACTTTAAACAATTATTAGTGTTTTGTTGTCCTTAAATAATTTTCTTATTATGAAAGAACAGGGAAGTTACTTTGCCCTTGTGCCTTATCTGTTATATATTTTATTCCTATTTGATTTACTACCTCTGTAGTCTATGATAAAAGTACATAAATTAATATATCAAAACTATGATATTTTACAGAGCTTTCTTACACTCTCAGAAAGTCAATATTTTTCTTAAAAAATCATCTTCTTTTATTCAGTTCACTCATTTTATTCATTCATTTCATTCATTCATTTGTTCAGTAAATCTACCTAATACATGACAGGGCTTGTTCTTCATGTCTTTAAATTTAGTGTCCTTGTTTACATATATGGGGGATATAGAACTTTGGGCTGTATGGAAATGAAAATAAACTCATATTAGCTGTCCTAGATCTTTGACTACGGTGCTCACAGAAAAACCCCCAAATCTTTCACTTTATATTTGAAATCTTTATTTCTATTGCTTGAGAGTAACATGGTATTAAAATACTTGGTAAGTATAGCAAGTATGTTTTGCTTTAAGATTTTTGGAATCATATTCATCACATCCACAATCTTGTCTTGAAATATGCAGAAAAAGAAAAAAAAAAGTCTCTTAGAGAAGATAATATTCATCTACTTTGATTATGGAAATATGTGTGCCCTGTGGCGCTTTTTTCATAACTCTTCAGAGTAGTCATTTTCTACTTTCTGTTCTCTGTGGAATGACATTAGTGTTTCATTCCAGAACCACCACAGAATATCCTTCCTTGCTGCTTTATAGAGAAAGCAGCAAGTAAGTGCAATATGGTAATTATAATAAGAATTGTCAAGAATATTACAATGATTTATGCCTGTGAAGAACAATTTAGCCTTCTTTCCATAAAGATCTTATAATGATTGCCTCTTGTTCAGGAAACATTCTGCTAACTATCATTGCTCACTTTGCAAATCCTATTGACCCCACTGTCATTTTCGTATCTTAAAAAGCTTTCAAGGCTCTGCCTCCTTGACCTTCATTGTCCTTCCTTGACCAGGATTAACATGACATCTAGAAGCACTTCCTTCGTGCATGCTGAATGCATAATGACATACATCTTTCAATAATTTATTCCAGTGCAACACTCACTTTTACAATGTCTTCACAAAACGTGTCAGACAGTATAATTTAATCATCAGTAATACTTAGTAGAACATATTGAAATTATTAAAAAAAGATTATGCTTATTCAGCTTCTGTCTTCTATCAAGTGTGACAACAGTGTCATAAGGGAATGCAAATGACTTAATTAAAAAAGTTTTACATAAATGATTTTTATGAATAGCTTTTAATTTCCACAAATAAGAGAACAGGTTGATATATCCTTAGAATATTGATTGTGAAATCAAACTGTAGTGTTTCTGCCATATAAGAACGTTTAGGCATTTGTAATAGATGTGAGACTGAGACAATATTTCTGCTAAGGGATGTCACAAGGCCTCTGACTCTGTCAGATTCTGGGGCACACGTGTTGGTCTGTCCTGGTTGCTGGAGCTCAGTCTGGTACCCTGGAGGCCTAGGAATCCTTTTCCCAAGCTGATGCATACAGCTGCTCCTTTCCCATTTGGAGGTCGTGAGTCTGAGCATGTATCCCAGACACACACTGCTGTATACACGGGAGAGATACTGACATGGCTGGCTGCAACGACAACACTTGACAGGGCACTGCCTTTATCAGTCCCCAAATATAGCACAAGCAGGACTCACAGAAAACACAAATATGGATAACCAAGTTCCTATAACATAAGTACAAACAGTCAAGTATTTTTCCTCCTCTCCAGCTGATGAGTACTAAAATTCACTAGTAAAAATACACACACACACACATACAGACACACTCCTTCTCTCGGTTCACAAGCATGTTCACATGCCCATGGTTACCTCAAATACCAGCACAATTCCTCTGTCCACTACTTCTACTGAGATCCTGAGCCCTCTTACTCCCTCTGTTAGTGTCCTGTTCACTGGCTGGTCTAACTTGATGTTCACTAACAAACACATACGCAATCATTTTAAAAGCACACCACACTTGTGCATCCTTTCAGATACCACCAAGACCCTCATCCCTGCCTGATGCCTCTGCCTGGACCTGGGTCCTCCTATGCCACCTGATACAGCTTGAATTTTCCTAGCAAATTAGATTCACCCTCACCTCCCAGGTTTGAAAAAACTGCACCTTTCTCTCCCTACACCTGCTGATAGCTAGGCACAAAGGCTCTGTGAGCTGCTGTCCCCAATCCAGTTTGCTGGCACCACAGACACACAGACACTGTCACCCCCAGTGTCACTCCAGCTGCAAGCTCTGAATTCAACAACAGTCTTTCCTGTTACTGAGCACTGACACATGGGACAAATAGTGAGATTACAATTTAGTACATAGTTGTAATAACACCTGTCTATAGGTATGTCTGCAAAATAGATGGGCTTGCATTTGTACTCAGTTACTGAATTTGCTAAAAAGCAGTATATAAAAAAATGAACTTTCCTTCAAAACTAGAGGAATAACAAGAAAACAATTTTATCATACAATGAAATTCCAGATGCACAATGATGAACGTTGTTACATTTCAAAAATCTTATGTACTTTGTTATTTTCAGAAGCCAGAATGTTCTCACATTAGCAATGGAAATTAAATTTTGTTTGTGTTCTTCTGAATGCAATTAAAATCCTTAATATTTCCTAATACATAATAAAATTTTACATTATAACACTGTAAGGTGCCTCATGGTTATTTGCTTTAGTCCTTTCTTTAATGCATATTTCTTGAAGCAGGATGAGTTATGGCAAACACAGAAAAAAAAAAGGCTAAATGGAACTATGCAAGTCCTCATTTAAAGTTCTTTCACCTAAATGTAGCGATATATGGATATGGTGGCGTTGCTTTCTTGTTGTGCTGGTGGTTGGAACTTTATTTTTTGATTTTGAACCTTCTGTCAAGATTCAGGACATAAGAGTATTGTTTTACATTTTGTTGAATCTTGCTTTTTTTATAACTAAGTTAAAATCATTAAATAGAAATTTAATACAAAGGAATAATGATGGATAGGATAGGATAGGATAGGATAGGATAGGATAGGATAGGATAGGATAGGATAGGATAGGAAAGGAAATAAGTCATTCAAACTGTGAGTTGAATGCAAAGGAGGCAGGTGTTTCCCCTCAGGTGTCATTAATTAGAAACTTGAATGAAAACAAAGCCAAATTATGATTATGGGATATTTTTCTCATCAGATACAAAGGAACACAACTACAAAACCTGCAGTTTGTTTAGAGGGAAAAAGGTGTCAGTAAAAAAGAGGAAATTATAAGTACTAATAAATCTGCTCTTCAAAACAAAGGAAATGTTCCTCTTTAGTTACTTCTGAAGAATTTTATAAAAACAACTTGAATGTAGCAATATGTTTATTGACAAAGGGAAAAGAAAAATGTTTGTCTAAGATCCTGCAAAGCAGGACTTTAAACCTCAGAACAGCACCCTGAGAACCTAGATGTCTGGCATTTATAGTACATCATTTTAAAGTTATCATTCATGGCCATTACTTATGCATTATGGAATATGTGGTACTTTAAAAACAACATGAAATTGTACTTGTTATAAAATCTCATTACTCTATGCAGGAGCAGTTTCTTATTCTTGTTACTATTGAAGAAAGCCTTAACATTGAGAAAGTGTCTTGGACTCTTTAGATCTAGTGTCACCCAGTGTCACCTTGAGAGACGGTATGACATTATTTGTGGAGTAGCTAGGAGGGACATCATGATTCTCAGGTACATCATTTGTAGCCTTGCTGTGTAAATTGACTGTGCTCTTTGATAATCAAGGATCAATGTTTCCCTCAGACAAAGAGTTTAGTATAGTCTTGATTTTTTAATTCTTGAGTTGCAAGGACATCAGCACAGTTCTGTGAATCTTGTTCTCTCTGACATACATTTATAATAACGTTCTTACAGTCATATGCCTAAAAATGCCATAATTGACTTTTACTTCCTCATAAATTAGACTTGGCAGGCCACATGCTTTTAACCCTTTTTTCCCATGGTAAACCATTAAGACTTAATACAGACACTTTGCTACAAAAATCCCTCATTATAATAGAAACTAGCCAAACATTTATTTATCTTGAAGAAAATATAGTTGCAATGCAGTAAATCATCCTTTTCTGCAGAAACTGGTTGCAAACAGAAAATATTCTTCAAGAGACATTAGACAACACTAAAAAACAATCTAAGCCATCTAATTTGTATTCTCAGAAGAAAATCTAAAAGGTCATGTTGATTCTTCCTTGCATTAAAAAGAAACAGCTTTAGAAAAGGTTAGTATAATTTAGGTTCTCTAGGTTTTATTGTTGTTGATACTGCTGCTGAAAAAAACCTTACAGCCTATCACTTGGACAAAAGAGAAATGTCTTACATTATTGAACTCACAGGTAATTTTAACTGATAACTGATAATAATTCCTTTGATTTAATAATGAATATATTTTTATATCTGTGCACGTATGTGTGGATATATATGTATGTGTGTGTACACATATATAGGGATAGGTGTCTGCATTCATGCATTCATCCAAGATACATGTGTACACACATGCATACATGCACATATATTCTTGAGGTTTGCCCTGGCTTAAAAATTTGCATTTTAAATAAATTAGAGTCACAGAAAAGACAGAGAAATTACTCAGTCATTTCATGATTCAGTGGAAGTGAAAAAAGGGAACAGCAGTCATTCAGTTGCTAACGTTGTGGCCAGCATAGATAGACACTTATTTCTTTAGCAACAGAGAGGCGGGAACTGTCATGTATGTGTGAAACATTAAGAAAAAGCATTAAAAAAGGGCCAGTCAGGTTAAAAACTTTTTCATCTCCCCTTTCCAAAATCAACAAAGCCAGAAATGGAATTAAAAATACTGGTGAACAGCTGTTGCAATGAGGGATGTGTTGAAGGACCTGTCAGACAGCTAAAGCAAAGTAAACAAAGTAAACTGCTTCCTCCTTACTCTACTCCCAAAGGTACTATAGTCAGAACATGCAAGCAGAAAAAAAGATTAAAAATTAAAAAGCGCTACTGTAAGATCATAACTATTTTAGTTACATATGATTTTCATCCAAAGGAGTCTTTGACCTTTGATATACCTCTGGTTTAGAACAGAAAATATCTCTCAAGTGGCTCAAACATTGCCTCTTAGGGCTCAGTTCATTAATTTTGACATACCATAAGTGGTTTTTTTCAGTATTCTCATTTGGTCAAGTAAAAAAAAGACTAATAGTACAGAGGTCAGAAAGAAAATGATGAGGGGTTAGAGAGAAAGCAGTGAAGAACCAGTGAAAGTGAAGTAGATCTGCATTGGCATTGCCTGACATGAGAGGGAAATCAGGATTCTTAATCCCTCATTTTCCTTCCTCTCCCCCCTTAAGAAACATTTTCTTTGTAACAGAAGAAAAATCTTCATTGATTCCTCTTCATGTTATCAGGAGAGTTCTGATATATTACACTTGAATAACATGGACATTACAAACTGTGAATGTTATAATTGCATAAGCAAGTGAAACTTGCAGGTGTAAAGAAAAATTCCATTTGCAACCGTGTGTTTTGAAGAATGCTATGTAAATAAGAACATTTAGCCATATTCAAAAATGTTGTCTTGAAGGACATTACAGTAAAAGCAAATGTACTTTATCTTCTTTGGCCTTTCAAAACGGGATTTGCTAAGCAAAGACTATTTCTCCATGTGAACTGAAAAACTTTCGTGAAGCTCCAGGGGAAAAGAAAAGCCTCAGGCTCTCAGCCGAAAAGTATTCCACCATTTGAATAGTTCCACTAATAAAAAAGAAATATGTGCAGATACTTACAACATTGGCCAAGCAATGATTTCAATTCATCAAAGTTCAAGAACAGTGAGAACCATTAAATCATGCTGCCTGACCTGTATTTCATAGGTCATTGCCTTCCTCCTAGTTATATCCAGAGTCAGACCAATATCTTAATTTTGATGTCTTCATAGTTATTTCACTTGGGTTTTATTTTCCTGAAGTAAATCTTCATGTTTATTTTTATCATGTTTTTCTTCACTAGATAAAGCTAATGCCTCTAGTAGTAGACAAATTCTCCTTTGAAATGTATTTTTCACTGTAGCCATTTCACGATATTCTGCTTTGTATAACTTGCCACCTTTCATTACTCATCTCAATCCAAAATAAAGGGAACTGTTTCAAAAATTTAAGAATATTTTCACCATGCATTAAATTGATGCCTAAGGTTTGGGGTGAATTTTGTGGATTTTTGGGATTTTAGAGGTATAAGTTTCTTGCTCACATACTAAGGGGTGTTTGTAGTTGCTGAGAGGATTTTCTCAGCATTCCTGAGCTCTTTGAAGGCCACGATGTTNGACATGATTTCTCTCTATGTGACAGTCCCCATGACATTTCTGTCTTCATGCTTACATTTCAGAAACAACTGAATCAACCCACATCATCTGTTGCAAGGTAGAACTTACCCAAAAATACTTCCCAAACAAAATTCAGCTCTAACTAGATCAAGTGAGTATAAACTGAAAAGCAGAGCAATAATAAACAACAGTTACTATGTTCACATTTTCTTGTAATAAATTTGTGACTGGAAACAGTGTCATGACAGACATCCTGGCAATCAGTGTCAACTTCAAATTTGTCATAGATATGAAGACAGCTAAAGACAATGCTATGACACTGTGTGACTTTTGAGGACTTAGAGTAGCAATAAAATACAGGAAGGGCCGAGGATACATAGAACCAAAAAGCAAAGGTATGGTCATGCACTTGGGTGACAACAACCCAGTGCATCACTATGGGCTTGGGGAAGAGTGGCTGGAAAGCTGCCTGTTGGAAAAGGACCTGCTGGTCCTTGTTGACAGACAACTGAACATGAGCCAATAGCATGCACACGTGGCCAAGAAGGCCAGTGGCATCCTGGATTGTATCAGAAACAGTGTGGCCCGCAGGACTAGGCTAGTGATCAGCCTCCCTGTACTCAATATTGGTGAGGCTCTACCTTGAATACTGTGTTCAGTTTTGGGTTCTTCAGTACAGGAAAGTCATTGAGGTGCTGGAGCAAGTCCACAGAAGGGCACCAAAACATATGTCTATGACGAACTGCTGAGGGAACCAGACTTGTTTAGTCTTAAGAAAAGAAGGCTCGGGGGAAATGTCTGTACAACTACCTAAAAGGAGGTTGGATGAGGTGGAAGTCAACCTCTTCTTCCAGACAGCTAGCCATAGGACAAGGGCAAATGGCCTCAAGTGGCACCAGGGAAAGTCCAGGCTGAACATTAGGGAAAATGCCTTCACTGAAAGAGTGCTTAAGCACTGGAACATGCTCCTCAGGGAAGTGATGGAGCCACTGTTCCTGGAAGTGTTCAAGAAACGAAATGACATGGCACTTCATAGTATGGTTTAGTGGACATGGCGGCATTCATTTTCCAGTCTTAAAGATTCTATGATAGACATTTACTATTTTTCTTTAATTGTATTTCTCAAAATAATTTAAGCAAGTATCTTCTGAAATCATAGAACCATTCATTTTGTTATTCTCAAGATGTTTAAATTTTTACTTCTAGAATATTCCAACATTAAGCTAATGTCTGAAATGTGGAACCTGAAAAAAAGTCAAATCTTTATTTTTTCTAGGAGAACCCAGTTTTTTACACAGTTTGCAACAGAAAATATTATTGGCACAACGCTAAAGGAAACCAATACTTTTTCCTCTGTCAGTGAGTGAAGTCAAGTGTACATATAGTTTAGAGAGATTCTTCAACTCTAACTTGGGCAATGCAGAACATAAAACTTCCCATAAAGACTACATATAGACAAATTTAATGGCGTATTTATTTGCTCATTCTAGATACAAAAATATATTTTATGCTACCTTTTCTTCATTGCTATCTTACTGTCTAAATTATTTTTTCTGCTGGATGTGCTTAAAAGTCTCTTTCTTCTGTTACCTTAGTCTTAATTGTAAGTTCAGCCAAGAGTTAACGGACTGCTAGGTAAAAATCACAGAAGATTTATTAAAGATGTTTTGTTAGTGCCTAAGAATTTTATATATTGCTTTCTGGTTCTTAGAAACCTTTTTACAAACATTTTTTCCTCATTTTGATTTCACAATCCCTACTGATTGATGTTCAGCTTCCTGCTTCTTTATTCTTGTATTAAATCCAACCAAACAGGCAAAAGAGAAATATAATTTTGTGGCATTTACTTTAAAAGAGTAATCTATATCTGACAGAAATGTGCCCCAAGTTTAGCTTAAACAGCCATGAAAATAATCATGAGAAAAGTATGGCAAAGAAGCTGAAATCTTCAAAGCCAGTAAAGCAGATTAAGAATAAATAGATAAATAAGCTGACAAAAATAGTAATTTAATTCAAAGAAAGCATCACTTTGTCTTTTTTTTATTCTTGTCTGTGTCAGAATATTACAGTCTTGATTTTTGAGCTACTTTTTTTTTCCTTCTAGGACAAATTTTTAATAAGTGTAAGCAATATAGAAGGTGTATGGCTTCTCCTTGTATTAAGCTAGTGGTTAGTCATAACAGCCTCCTCGCTATCACCGTTTAATACCTCAACTGTTTTAAAGCTGTTTTTCTGATTTTATGGTATGAATTAAACAAGAATATAATAAAACTTTCACTACAGCATTTTCACATGAGGAATTTGGTTTGCATCTACTTTTACTGATAATATAAAGATACCCATGCAGAGTAAAATGTATCACAATTTCAAATATATTGTCTGTTCTAGAGCCTACTAGATCATAGATTACTGAAATATTCATACAGCTGCTCCATAACAAATAAACAATTTAGCTTTGAGTTTATTATTTATAATTCAGTGATGTCAGGAATAATCAATGTTATACTTATGTCATTGTTGGAGTTTTCAAAGCCC
>WBMV01009491.1:0-277500 GCA_013396655.1 Campylorhamphus procurvoides
TCTTCTCCTTCATCAGAAGCAGAAGACAGTGTTTCATCGCTAATGAGATCATGGAAACCAGCAGTGGTGGCAAACTGTCCATCTCGGACAGAAACCAATCCTACAGCTCTCAAAAGGAACATTTCTGTTTCTTTCAATTCAAGGGCTGGGTCAAAACTGCAGCAGGACAAGAAAATCGCCAAGTCACTTGCCGTAATTGTGTGTGTGTTTGCCATTTGCTGGGCCCCATACTCTTTACTAATGATTATTCGTGGAGCCTGCCAAGGAAAGTGCATTCATAACTCCTTGTATGAAGCAACCTTTTGGCTTTTATGGATCAATTCCTCTCTGAATCCATTTCTTTACCCCCTCTGTCATATGAGGTTTCGAATGGCTTTTCTGAAAATATTATGTCCCAAAAAGTTTGCAACACTGAGATCACGTAACACACCCTCTCTTTAGAAAGTTAAAGTAAATGACTTACAGATAAGGTTCAGCATATCCAGAGGAAAAAAACATTTATTTACTAATGACATTGGTTAAGAGTGCAGCAGAATTATGTGTTTGCCCTGATATTGCTAATTTTCAAAATCTTGGTTTTGGTTTTTCTGGAATGGTGCCAGATTAATCACCAACTAGTGCATTGAGAAGAATAACAAGTTTTGCTGGATGTCCTCTTGGTTTGTGGGTGCGATGTACTTTTTTTTAACTCTTTCTTCCCTCTTTGTTTAATATATAGTGCTGGCACTGTGAAAGCACTCTTTTGTAGATATCTCCGTAGAAGTTCCCCAGAGGGAGATACCTGCTCATGTGTGTGTTGAAGTAAAATTTATGTCCTATTTGGAACCTAAAGCTATCAGAGAAGAAACAGTTCTGCTACATTTTTGAAAGGTTGTATAAATACAGAAGCAATATGATTTCATTTTATAAACTATTATGAATGCAAAATAGTGCCCTGTAGTTGTTAGAATTCCCACAGTGGGCAGTATGCAAGTGAATGGACTGACTAATCTGCTGTATCTGTCCGTTTCTAATTTTAATATAGTTCATGCCTGCTGTTGCAGCACATGTAAGTTAGTAATTCTGAATGATTTTCAGAGAATGAAATTTTCCATGGAAATGGAATTTTGAGATTGGTTATCAAAACTGTTGCAGACATAAATAGTTGTTAGTGTTTTCACCCATACTGTCTTTTGTTCTGACACTCTCTTTGGTCATGCTTAAATGATATTTAGTGCCACATCTGTGCATTATTTGATTGCCTAAAAGATAGGCCAGGCTTGGGCACATGCTCATAGTCCTGTTGAATTAGCAGAGCAAGCACTGCTAAGTTCATACTGGATTTATGATTTTGGCTGTCTGTGCAAGAATAGACAATAGCCTCTTGGGTGTGAAGCTTTGCAAGCGCAAAGATATTCCATCAAAGTGTCTGGAACAAATCTGATCTGACAGAGTGATTTTTATACTAGGTCAGTTCTTTGTGCCCTGTTACAGTGACATTATATGGATTTCCTCTGCCACAGAACAAGTATCAAACTGGATTTTTTTATCAGTGAGCAAGGGCCGTATTCTGTGCTGGAGAATGGGGTTTACAGAGGTCTGAAAGCTGGCACAGAAGTGTCTTAAGCAGCTGTTAACAAACAAAGCAGTTGAATGTGCAGTGCTGAAAGGAGTGGGTAGATGTGTTAGAGAAATCAATGGAGCTTGATTACAACCCATTCCATGAGCCAAACTTTCTTACCTTGTGTTGAGTGTTGCAACTCACCTAGAAGGCTTTCATGGATGGGTAAGTGAGAGTCACTGGTTAAATTTTTGTTCTTTTTTATGTAATTTTCTTCCTCTTTGTGTGTGTGTGTATGTATATATATATAAAATATAAAAAACACAGAAAGAGAAATCTGATGCACAGAACAATGAAGAGCAGTAATCCATTTAAATAGTTTTTAATCTGATTTGAAATTGGCTGTAGAAGTGTTACAACAGCAGAGTGCTCCTTTGCAAGCACGATTCAAATGCATATAAGCAGCTTAATCATAGCACAAAAGTTGATGGCTTTGAAGAGCTAAAATGTCATTCTGTTTAGAGGTCTGGAACTGAAGACTTCTCTTGGTAGTTTTCACACTGGTGGAAAGTTATCTTTCACCATTTATCCTCTTTATGCTTTCTTGCTTCACATGGATAGTGTTCTGGATTGTGAGCCTGGTTTATAACAGAGATACAGCTTCAGGAGGAAGTCATTAATTCAGCACAGTTGTTTTTACTGTCATACACTAAGGTGCTGGCATAGATTTTGTGGGGTTTGTTTTTCTGTGAGGCTTAAAAAATCCAAACACACACGCAGACTTAAAATATTTATAGAATAGCTGGGATACTAAGCATCTGTTAAACAGATAAACTGAAGGTAGGCCCAAAATTGGAAAGTATTTAAGTTGTCTGCTTTTCTATCCCTGTGCTTTTAGTATAAATATTCTATTTGCATTTTGTGATTAAAGAATGTGTTGTTTATTTTTGACAAATGACCTACAAAATTATTGACTAGGTAAGCTGAATCCTCATTGTGCAGTGCTGGGAAACTAGTCTGTGAGGGAGTTTGCCAGGGAGCACAATGTGCAGCAAATTTGAAAAAAAACATAAAGTAGTGAAGCTACTAGAGATCAATGGTTTTGAGTTTCTGTATTGCACACAGTGTTCAAACTGTTTTGTCACACCACTCCTGTATAATAGAAGAATTTGTTATATTTTTCTAATTGCTGAAAATTTTCCTTAGTGCTCTCAGGGTAAGTCAAGCACTTGGTTGCTGTGCTCAAGGCATTAAAGCTGTCTTGGTCAAGGTGGCATTGTAAGTCTTTTCCCTATCAGTTATTTTTTCAGAGTTATTATTTAGCTTTTGCTCCTATAACCTGACTCAAACGAACTTTGATTGCCAAAGGGTTTTCTAAGACAAGTCTCTATCCAGTCACTTTTCCATTCCACCACTTCGTGTCCTTGAATTTTCTTCTGTCTTTGCAGATGTCCCAACAATCCTTGTAAATGCATAGTGACAGTAGGTATATGCATTTGTGAGGTTCAACTCAAACTACACCAGTGTTTTTCTAAGTTGACCCTCTCAGGTTTTAAAAAACTCACAACAAATAAAACATACACTTTGGAAGAAATTGTGTTATCTTTTGGTTGTTTGTTTATTTCTGGAACAAATATTGAATCCTAATGATTCTCCTAATGTCTGTGTCCTTTATGTTTCGAAGGAGGGATCACATGGATTTCTCTCTCAGCCCCATGAAGGACTATGATTAAGACTTCAACATTTGATTCATTCCCTAATTTAAAAAGCAAATGACTACTCTCCCCTTGTCACCTAACCTAAAAATTTTGTCAAAGAAGACTACCAACTTGCTCAGGCATGATTTACTCTTGGTAGGTCCATACTGACTGTTCCCAGTCACCTTTTCATCCCTCAGATTCTCAGGAATACCTTCCAAGAGGACTCGCTCCATTATTTTCCTAGGGAATAAAGAGAATCCGGCCTTTTGTCCTTGTGGCAGCATTTGAAGGCGGTTGCAGCATTTGCCTTCTTCAGTTTTCAGGAATCTCACTTCATCTCCATGACCATTCAAAGAGAATAGAAAGTGGCCTTACAGGGGTGTGAGCCGGTTCTCTTGGCAGCCTTGAGTGCAGCCCTTTGGGTTCCATGGACTCTTATGGGTTAAGTCCTCTTGAGTAATCCTGCCTTATTCTCACCTGCACCTGACAGGCCTCCTCCTTGAACTCATTCACTTAGCATGGCGGAAAGGGAGACCTAGTTAGTGAAGAATGAAGCAAAGATTGCATATGGTACTTCAACCTTCTCTGCATTTGCTGTCACTAGATCACTGGCCCCATTCTGCAAAGCACCTACATTTTTCTTACTCAGCATTTTACTGTTAATGGGGTAGTTGAAGTTCTTCATGTTCTTGATGTCGTCTATGAGCATCAACTCTAGATGAGCTTTTTTTTCCCTAATGTCATTCTTACATGGCCAGGCAGCATTTCTAAATATCTTCTTTGTAGCCTGTCCCTTCTTTAAACTCCTCCATGCTGCCTTTTTGCATTGTAGACTCCCTGGTTAGCCACTGTCCTAATGCATCTGCTTGTTTTCTTGAGAATTCAGATGGGCTTTTCTTGTGCATGGAAGCTGCTGACCTTGGAGGCCTGCAACTTCCCTGAACTCCTTTGCTTTCAGACTTGTCTCCTATGAGATCCCACCTATCAGTTTCTTAAACCAAAGTCTGCTCACCTAGAGTCCATGGTCTGTACTGCTACTCTACTTCTTCACCCCCTTTAGGATCTTGAGTTCCACTACCTCATCGTCACTACAGCCAAGTCTGGCACTGATAACACATCCTGAATGAGCTCCTCTTTGCCAGTGAACAGCTGATCCAGCCATGTGTCACCCCCGTTGGCCCACCCAGTGCTTGTACCTGTAAATTCTCTCTGACACCCTCCAGGTACCTTTTTGATGGTGTGTACCTCCTGTGTTGCACTTCCAGCAGATGCCATGAATGCTAGAGTCCTACACAAGAAACAGGTCCTGTGATCCAGAAGCTTCCTTGATTTGATTAAAGAAGACTTCATCACCTTCTTCACCCTGATCACAATGCTCTGCAATGTGCTCCTATCACAGTGTAACCCATGCCAAATGTGGTTTTGTGACTGCCCAGGAAGCTCTAGTTCCTCTGGTACTGTCACTAGTGGGAGTGGAAGGCTCAGACAAGGTTATTAAAGAATCCCTGCCATTGAGTCACAAGGGGCAAAAAGGACTCCCTTGCTTTCTAAACTCCTTCTCACAGAGGAATTTAGATGTGGCTGAATCCCACCCTAGCCTCGGATTGTGTCAACAGTTTAAGGATTTATAGAGGTGGGACTAAATCACTTTGTCCTGCAGGTTTTAATGATGGCAAATTTGATATATTTATATAAAAGGAATTATTTATTGTGACAAATGAACAGATGAGTGAACAGATGAAAGATCCTAATCAGAATTATTTACTACATGGTGTAAAAGCTAAAAACCTATAGAAAAATATAATATAGCATAAAGAAATACAGTGCACTGTATCAAAGCAATTATATTCAAGCATTGGTATCAAAACTAGTAAAAGAAACAATCATTAAGTAGAGATTGACATAACTCACCATATGGGATAGCAGGCAGATCTCTCTCTCTTAAGCCCTGGGGAGTAACCATAGAGTCTTCCCTGCTTCATGAGAGAGGCTCTACAATTCAAGTAAGTATGCGGAAGAATCTGCCGTATGAAAGTTGGACTGGGCTTTTATAGTTATAAAATGATGGACTGGTACTCATAGATTTACAGGCCAGTGACTAGCTTATCTGTCAAATCCTGCTGCAAAAAGCAGGATGTGTGTTTGAATTTTGGTGAACCAGCCTGGTTCTAGCATAATTCAACACCAAAGCACTACTTCAGCTGTAGCTCACCACAGATAACTTGCATGATAGTTTGCATTGTATGCATTCTCTGATCAGATTCTAGGCCTTATCAGGACAGCCATCCTGCCACAGGTACGTTTCCCAGGCTGCAGTTGTGCACACATACCCCTAAGGCAGGTGTCTCTGCTACATTTTTTTATCCCTGCGGTCCCTTGTGTTCCTACTGCCCTAACCCTTTTGCTTTAGTTACTCTTTACACTATAATTCCTTTTGTTCAGCAAGGCAGGATGAGAGCACTATATCTGTCCTCCCCACATCTTGCCCACTCTCTCTTTCACTGTTTCTTGCCCTACACCTTCTCAAGCACCCAGCACCGTGGCTGCAGTTCGAAATGCTGGTTGCAGGGTGTGCCATGGTGCTACAGAGCCACTGAGCTGCAGGCATCAGTCACAACCATGGTCTGACAACTTCTGTGCACTCCCACCAAAATAAATGAAATTCTGATGAGAAATGGACGTGTTTTCTCACACTTGCAAAGGACTAAGGGTTTGGTACTTTTTGGAGTGGAAGCTTACCTGGAATTACTTGGGAAGTGAAGGATTAGATGCGCCACACATATAAAGACCTCCAAAGTCCAGGTACTTGGTTTGGCCTGCCCAGGGCTAGGCTTGCTTCTGATTAGGATGAGCTGAAAAGGCATTGGTGATGCTTCTGCTGTGTATAACTGCATTTTAAATACTCTGCAACTAGCAGCATTAAGAAATGCTGCTACTCTGTTCTTAACTGTAAAATTTAATAGGGGGTATAGCAGCAAGTGCAAAAGTGCCTGCATTTTACTGTAGCTGAAAGAGAGTTGTAATAATTTAAATCCTTTTGACTACTGCAGAAGCAAAAATAAGATCTGGTTTTAGCTTTAGCAGAATTCAGTATGTAAAACTGCTTACACAATGCTATATGCAAACTGCTTGACTGGGAAAAGAGCTATTTTCAGACTAGCTTTTTTGACCTCAGTAGATAAGGATCCGTGCTCAGGAAAGAAACAGATAAGGTACTTCAAAGTGTGCACTTAGTGCTGCTTGTGAGGTGTCTTTTTTCAGGCCAATAGACGCATTCAGATCAAGAAAGACTCCAGGTCTTGAAGTCTTGTGTTCCATTATTTTGATATTGTGAATTTTTTTTGATGTGTGACTATTCAGACCAGCCCATAGACTTATCTCAATCTTTTGGGTAACTCTGCCAGATCCAAGTTTCTTCCCAGACTGAGCTGACCGGAGTACACAACATGCACAACAGCAGTGCCGAAACTCCACATGTGGCTGCCGTGTGTAATGAGACTCAGCTCACCCAGTTGCCAAGCTCTGAGTTCTCACTGGGCGTGTTGGTGCTGCTGGCTTTCCTCATGGTGTTCCTTTGTCTGGTCACCATCCTTGGAAACATGCTGGTGATCCTTGCTTTCATCCTGGACAGAAACCTCAGGCATCGGAGTAACTATTTCTTTCTCAATCTGGCTGTTTCTGACTTTGCAGTGGGTAAGTCACAGTCGTGAAGACATTTACTACTTGTGTCCTGGGAATCTGAGGAGTGTCAATGGGGTTTATGTTCTGTGTGGTTTCTTCTAAGAGAACTATTTCCCAGATGTAAGTAGGGGAAGGAAAAGGAATGGTGGAAGCTGTGTGATGTGTTTTAGCAGGCAACTATGTCTCAAAAAATGTTATAATGAGAAATGAATCCTTTTTAATATAAATACTTTTACTGTTGCTTCAGGAAAAAGGGGAAACTATTATATGTGGATATTAACTGAAGGAAAGATGTATTTTGCTGCAGTTTATGATTTACCCTCACCCCTCCTCTAAGAATGTTCATCACATACTTCAGAACATCCTAATATTTGACAGTGCAATTGTTTTCTTACACAGTTGTGTGTGATACATCGAGGTAAATGAATTACTTCTCTATGTAGTACTAATGGGTTTTGAATGTATTACACTACAACAAAATACTTTACCACCAGGACTTCTTACTGGCTTCATCTTAACACAGGCTATTAATTCAATGGGTTGTTTGATACCAGTAACACCCTGCTGACATCTCCCATCTGTGTCCCTTATTGGTTCCCGCTCTCATAGTGACATTACAGAATTCCAGGACAGTTGGTCACTGAAGGTGCTGTGGATCCAGTCCTGGCTGGTGGTGCCAAGTGAGGAGGTGAGGGCGGGAATGCCTTGTGCAGCACTCCTTCTCTCCATGGTTTGGGCCAGGGAAGCAGCCCATGCAGCAGAGAAAGCCTGACACAACCATGGTCCTCGGGCAGACGTGCCAGCAAACACAAGCCTTGACTTGAGGCTAGCAAAGAGGTATTTCTGCACACAGGTGCTTTTTCTTCAGGACAGTCACAGAGACTGGTATTCACTGAATCATGAGAAAAGAAGTAGCAGTCACTGACCCACTGCACATCTGGCAATACAGTCTCTCCTAAATGCTGCTCCTTTGTCAGTGCTGTGTAGTGAAGTGCATTAGTGGAGCCTTTAAGGTTTTCCTTTATTTCTGCATTTATAACCTGTGGTGCCTTATTCGGGGACTCGCCCCATGGTGCAGAAGCCAAATGATGCATCTACTGAAGCCTTTGCTTTCCTGCCCAGGCAGATAATTTGCTGAAGCTGCTCTTTCATTTCTCAGGTCTTCTGCAGAAGTGTGTTTCTCATATCTCATAGTTTAGTCAAGAGATTTAAATATCTACCTTCTGCATAAGTTCTTCTCTGTAGCTGGTGCCTCATGTAGTCTTAAAACAGCCAAGAGGAAATGATTGGTATCAGTATTACACTAGCCTATATAGACTGTGCAAATCTAAGATTTTGCCTCTGGTATTGATCCGGAAATACTTTATTTTCTCAAGCTGCTCTTTGGGTTTTTGTATGTTTGTTTTTTGTTTTGTTTTGTGGGTTTTGTTTGTGGTTTTGTGTTTTGTTAGTTCGTTTTATGGTGGATTTCACAGTGCATGTATGCTGCAGCACTCATTATGTACATTTACAGAGTCTAAGTTGCTTAGACTGAGGTTTTCTTCTTCTTGATCCTTCTTTGCTGATTTGCTTTGAGCTTATTTCCAACAATTAGCATACATAAATCACACTAAGATCTAATACATAGAAAGCTACCATCAGATTTCATGAGAATGTAAGAATTTCTGTAAATAATTACATATTCACCTTAATAAATTTGTTAAATTTTTACCCAAATACTAGAATGGTGTGTCTCTCTGGTTTCAGGAGATTTTCAGGTAGTTTTCAGGAAAACTACCATTTGCAGTCCATATGAACTGCATGATGTCTTTGTGGTTGCTTTCCATAGGTGTGTTCTGCATACCTCTCTACATCCCTTACATCCTGACAGGAAAATGGCACTTGGGAAGAGGCATCTGCAAGCTCTGGCTAGTTATGGACTATCTCCTGTGCACAGCTTCAGTATTTAACATTGTTCTTATCAGCTATGACCGTTTCCTGTCAGTTACTCATGCTGTAAGTACCATGTTTACAGCTTCTCTGTTGGTGAGTATGGGCCCAAATTTTACCGAGATAATAACTCTCAAAAATACATTGGCATGTGGAGATTATTAGATGTTTGCAGCTAGAGGGGGTGAATATTCCTCACTGAGCATGCTTCAGCTCAGAGCTGGTCAACCAGGACTTTTCTCACAATTTCTGCCACAGATTGCTGTTGTGCTACTGCTTGAGGAAAAGCAGGCTAAAGGGTAAAAAGGGCAAGGCAGGAGACTGGTGAAAAAAAAGCCAAAAAAAGAGAAAATTCAGTGTAAACTGGATTTGGATTTGACCCTAAAATCAGGCATGGCAGGAAAAGGCAGTGAAGCTAAGACAGTGAAATAAAGGACAGCAGGGAGGATGTGTAGACCTGAGATGTGGTCACAGATGATCCTGGAGAAATCTGGGAACAAGAACAAACATTCAGAAAGTGGGGCAAGGGGCAGACTGCAGTGATTGCCTGTAGAAATGTGGCAATAAACTCTTCTTGGAGCAGAACCCTAAACCTCGGACACACTCTGTCTATGATTTCTGCAGGGCATCCCACACATCTTGTATGTGCTTTGTGTCTTGGGTCATGCTAAAGATGGAGGCCAGCATTTCTCACCAGCTACGCTCTTAGCTCAAGTGGCAAGGAATGTCAGAGAGAGCTAAAGGTTCCAGCTCTTTTGTGATGTATTAGATTGTCAACATAACACCATCCAATAGAATTGCAGTCTTATTTTTTTAATTGTAATTAATCTAACTTATTATAATTACCGTTTTATTAAGCTTTATTAATTTATTTTATTTTAAAGAAAAAAATCTGGGAAGTCAAAGACCAAAACATGTAAGAACTGTTACACTGGAAAGCCAAAGACTCAGCATTTCCAAAATGCAGAATTCAGAGTACCTGCATGAATGTAATTAAAACCTATGGACATTTGCATGATAGTTTTAGTAACATTATCTTGAACTTTTGTTTTCAATTGGATGTCTATACTCCCAGAATCATATGTTTACCCTGTGATTCTGTGAAAGGGATGGAGCAGGATGTGAATTGCAATATATATCTCTGTTCTGCGGCATATAGTGTAAAATAAGTACTGGCCCTGGAGTGGGCAGAGAAAGAAGAAAAGTGGTGAGTTTGTAGTTTCATTAGCTAAGAGCTGCCTTGCAGAGTTGGAATTTATTCCTTCACCCTCATGAAGTCCAATAAGCAATTTTCTTAAAGGTGGGTGTTAAATCTATATGCCACATTTTCTGTTGACTTCTGTGATGCATATAACATTAATTGTTTGTAAAATGCTGTAAAAAGCAGTGCAGTTGCCAGTGAATGGGAATCATGCTCTGAACAGCTATAAAATGCTAATTACTCTGGCACTTCAAATCATAGGCATCTCAAACAAGATATACCAAATGACTAGGTACTGATGGATGATCATGTTTCAACCCCTGAACCAAGATCCCAGTACAGTTACAGTAACCTGTAGAGCGACAACCCTATGCTATGTCAACATCAACGAATGAAACGTACTTGGGTGAGCTTCAGCTGATCAGCACAGCCACAGCTCTAAATTACCAAGCACCCTGATGAGTCCCCTCCTCTGCCTTCTCTTGATTCCAAAATGTGTTTCTACAAGTCTAAACTTCTTCTTTTTTCCACCTTGCAGGTATCTTACAGAGCTCAACAGGGAATAACATCCAACCCTGCCATCAAGATGGTGGCCATATGGGTCTTAGCCTTTCTCCTCTACTGCCCAGCAATCCTCTTTTGGGAGCACGTGGCCGGACACAGCACGGTAGCAGCAGATCAGTGCTATGCTGAGTTCTACAACAACTGGTACTTCCTCCTGTGTGCATCCACCCTGGAGTTCTTTGTGCCACTGCTCTTGGTGACCTACTTCAACATGCACATCTTCCACAACATCCAGAGGCGCCAGCGGCGTGGCAACGTGCAGGACTGTGAGCCTCCAAGGAGCAGCAGCCTGTTCTGGAGATTGTGCCCCTTGCCAAGGTCGGGGGTATCTTCTCCTTCATCAGAAGCAGAGGATGGTGTTTCTTCTTCCATGAAATCAAAGAAAGAGTCTTTGGTAACTGACTGCTCATCTCCCTACAGAGGGAATTTTGTTACTCCAGAAAATGACTTTTCAGTTTCTCTCTGTGCAAAAACTAGGTCAAAACTGCAGCAGGACAAGAAAATCGCCAAGTCACTTGCCATAATTGTGTGTGTGTTTGCCATTTGCTGGGCCCCATACTCTTTACTAATGATTATTCGTGGAGCCTGCCAAGGAAAGTGCATCCCTAACTCCTTGTATGAAGCAACCTTTTGGCTTTTATGGATCAATTCCTCTCTGAATCCATTTCTTTACCCTCTCTGTCATGTTAAATTTCGAATGGCTTTTCTGAAAATATTATGTCCCAAAACATTTGCCACATTGAGATCATGTTCTTTTTAGAAGGAAAAAGAAGGAAGACCAAGAGGAGCTGGATGAGGGATGTAAGTTGCCACAGTTTGAAATTAGGTTTAGTGTTTTCCAAAGATTAGTTTAGTTGGAAAGTCTAAATAAGCCTTCCGTGAAATGTGATGTCCTCCTTCAGCAGTACAGCTTATATTTGTGTTCATGGGTGACATTAGTTAAAAATACAATAAAGTTGTATATTTGCCACAGTATTCTAATTACTATCTTCTCAGTTCTATTTCTTTTGAAAAATTTGTACTGCATTCGGAATCTGTTTTTTTCCTATATCCAACATCCAGTTAAGATATGAGTTTTGCTGTCTAGCAGCATTCCTTCCTTTCACTAAAGCTATTCTGCCGTTTTTCACAAACTCAAGTGTATGTGTTCCCTGCAGTAGGACATTACTCTGTATATTTGCTCAGATGCAGCAGTGGAGAATGAAGATGTGTAAAGCATTTACATGAAGTGTCCAGTTATTGTTCAAGAAACAAGCCTTTTACAGCTGTACTTTTCAGAGATCATAGGAAAGAGTAGTATTTGTTCTTACTCCTAGAGGGAGAAAATCCACTACTGCCAGCTGGAGAAAGGTGTGGTGGTGTATCCCCTCATCCCCATGGGCAGCATTTTAATCTTAGAACACTTGCTAGGCCTCAGCTGAAGATGTTAATCATGGAACACAACAGATGAAAATAACATTATTCGAAGAATGGATGAAAGAAATACATAATTAAAAAATCCCAATCGAACAAAAACACTTAAAAGAAAGAATCTCAATTCTGATATTTTTAAAGCTTTTTGAATGTTAGAAAACACTGATGGATGCTCACCCTTTTGAGAATAAACTTGTGCAAGATTCAGGCTTGAAGTGCTGAGGAAGAAGAGTCTTCCTTACACCTGCAGGTGAAAACATGAACATGAGTTCAGTGTCAGAATGATGGCCAGAGAGGGACACAGCCCTTATTTGCCTGTCTAATCACTAATTAAAAGGTGCATTATAAGAAACACAGCAAGAAGGTGTTGGTGTCATCTCCAGACAGACCACATAATTACTCAGTCCAGCCTGGTCTTGTTTCACTGTCACACTCAGTTGTTGAGGTGAAAAGTTCTTTCCTTCTAAAGACTGTGGTCCATTATAATTTCCTTTGACTATTTTTGTGCTTCCTGTTACATTTCTGTTTGAACTAACCGAGGCTAAAATGTAGATTTATGAAGCCTCTGCTGTAACCGAGAAGTTTACAAAACCAGACTGTTTTTCCTACTTCCTTTCCAGCATTCTTTGAATACAGTTCTTGCTTGTTATTTTGACTAAATGTAATCTTTTTAGTTGATGCCTAAACAGCACTAGACATTATAGGGTCTTGGACAATGAGATGAGCTTTTGATCACTACTAAAAGTGAGCAGATAAACATATCCAAAGCAGGTCAGAACACATGTGCCATTACACCCACCTGTTTTCTTTAAGTGCAGTGTGGACCAGTCTTTTACTCTGAAAAGCTTCTGTTGTTATTTTAAACTACAACTTGCAAAATCAGTAATGTTGAACACATGCAAACAGATCCTTTTGTGTCAGCTTTTAGAGCAAATGGCTCCTTAATATTTATAAGACACGCTTTTGACAGTGTTAGCTATAGGGATCCAAAATCTCATTCTGGGCAGCTTTTTAAAACTTTATCTTTAGAATTTAGCTATTGCCATGTGTAGATAAGGACACGTATTCTTATATTTATGATGTTATTTTCTTTTTTCTTCCTGTTCTTTGCTTATGTGTTTTAGGTTGGACTTGATGACCTCAGAGGTCTTTTCCAACCTAGTTGTTTCTGGGATTCTGTCTTTTGTTTGTGTCTCATACCAGCCTGCTCTCTGCCACAGCATCTTGATACGGGCCAGAAAAACAGCTGAATGATGCTATCAAGAGGGACTCATTTATAAGCTGCCTGAGGCCTCATGAAGTCTGTGGCAGTGCCCTGTGCAAAGGCAAGGAAAAGCAAGTTGGGTTTAGTTGATATAAGATATGAAGCATAAGCTTAGGTCCTCTGAGGGGCAGTGAAACACCTAATGCTGGTCTGACTTGACATGCTAGAAGTTGTCAGAATAAATACTCTAAATAGACAGTGCTTCTTCGTATAAACTTGGTTTTAGGGGCATGGGCAGACATTTCAGTGATACCTCTGGTTCATTTCTGTCATCCTTTGCAACTGTATTGGGAAATAAGTTGTGAATATAATTGTCTCCCTCACTTTTTGTGAGCTATTGTTAGTAGCCTAGAGGAGTAAGAAAGAAGTTAATGGGCAAGAAAAATTCAGTGAGTTAGGTGAAAAGCTAGATTAGTCTCTTTATTCTTCTGATTTAGAAGTTATTACCAGCAAAGAAAGGCACAGGATCATAGAATCATAGCATTCATGCTGTGGTTTGGGTTGGAAGGGATGTTAGAAGTCACCTAGTTCCAAACTCCCCTGTCCTGAGCAGGGACACCTCCCACTAGACCAGATTGCTCAGAGCCCCATCCAGCTGGGCCTTGAACACTGCTGTGTAGGTGCATTGTAAAGCAGGAGGCCAGCTTTACCCAATCACCTGCATTGCCAAAAAAATCAGAGTTTGATTTAGAGGACCAGAGTGTGATTTAGAGCAGGGATTCTGACTTAGCCCCTTGAGACTGCAGTTGAGAGAGCCTGTTCATTCCCTCGTAGGCTTATGAAGGCAGGTGCTGTGAGTGCATCTGCTGGTTTTGGTTGTGATAACTTCTCACACAAGCCTCATTTTGGCTTTTTTTCCCTCTCGCTGTTCCAACCATCATGTTCCTGCAGATGTCACTAGTGCTACATGGTATTTCTAAACCTTGCAAATCCAGGCGTTTTTCAAGAGGTGCCATTTATATGTACAGTCCTGCATCAGCAGGTCTGACAGCAGCACATTTCTGCTAAACCCACCACCAGATCTCCTGAATTACATCTAGTATTTACCCTGCTGCAGAAAAGATTAGGGGAAGGGCTTATTACCTTGGCAAAGAAAGAAAGACTTTAGTCACATAGATAATCATAAATCAGAGCAGAACTTCTTCCTAAGTTGCCCTGCATAGAAATTGTCCTGTGCTAAGAATTTAAAGCAGTGTCTTATATCACCCATGGAAAAGGAGAGAAAATCACAACAAGCTGAGAGCAGGTCCTTGGCATTGGTTAGTTGGAAAAAAGTGCCCGTTCCTCTGATATAGAAGGCTTTGCTCTCAGTAAGCTGTTTATTCTATTCTAATTGTGGGCTGATGCTAAAGAGGTTGTCCATTTTTCCTACCCCTCCTTCTGCCCTTTGTCAGCAGCTTACTTTCGGGCTAGCTTCAACTACTGTTGAAAGCTAGCTTCCAACAAAGCTGCAGCTTTGGATTTGTTTCTCAGCCATTTTTACTGAATCAGAGCTAAAGCTTTGCTGAAGTCACTGGAGGTTTACCAAAGCAGACAAGTTGTGCCACACTAAAATGAAGTAGGACCTTGCCTAATCTGTACAGCGGACAACTTCAAGGGGATCTGCTAAGCAGGGGTTTTGGGGATGGAGGACTTCCCCGGGAAGAATGATCTCTGTTCTAATGCTTTCCCTCGCATGCTAAGGGTCTGAGCAATTTTTATGTTGTCTCTAACCCTTTGTACATGGAAAACTGTCTGTAACTGTAAAAATCTGTGGAGATCCCTGCTGGGACATTTACATTCAACTGGTTGTTCTGCTTTTGAGAACTGACTGCAAGTAGAGTCAGTCCTCAAGTATACACAGACAGTATGTCAGTGCGAATGCCTGTGTTACAGGACATGAACCAAATTAGTTTCTGGAATAAACCCATAATGGGTATAGCCTCTGAAGCTCAACTGTGGTATTATTTGTATTCTGTTTCTGTAGTAATTTCTGGTGTATGCAGATCAACCAGTTTTCAACTTTTTCTACTAATGCCATCTCAGGGTAACTCACTATCTGACTTTTCTGGTATTATACTGGCAGACACACATGGTTTCTTTTCTGTTCTTTATTGGTGGGTTGTTCACACGAAGTAATGTCACAATACACCAGTTAATTTTTTCATTATTATCTATCAGGTTTCTCTTGCCTTGTTCTGCATGGGCAGTTGCCCCTTTGCACCAGACCACCAGGTTATTTGCATCCTGATAGAGAGCAAACTGCACTGACTCTGACTCACCTCCTTTTACAGCCCAATGTTGTATCCTTCCTCTTTACCATGATGGACAAGCTGGAAGTAGAGTGCTTTGAGAACCTTTAAGGAGATGTTTGAAATATTTTTTCTTGATAGAGAATGCCAATATTAAATTTTTTAATATTCTTCCCATCTACTATGTAGGTAGTAAGGTGTGTCTGCCTTACTACTTGAATCTGTACATATAAGAGACCAAAGAAAGGAGAGTTTAAACCAAAACTGAGGCAAAAAGGTGATTTAATATCCTTCAGAGATTCTTGCAATGCCCAGACCTTAGGCTTTAGTCTCTGTAAAAATTATTTCTTGTGAAGTCAGTACATTTGTTGCTCCTGGGTAATGTAGGAGGGCATATCTGCACAAGGAGGAAAATTAGGAGATTAGGAACCAACTCCTCCCTGCTTTTGAGCCTTAAATGAGAGACCTCAGCTCTCAGGGGAGTTAGTGTAGAGAACAAATCACCAAGGTGTCAGACCTGCAAAAACATGTGAAGCTGAGCCAAGGAACTGTTTGTCATTTAACATATAGAATGAACCCATGACAAGCTTGGAGAGGACAATGATTTTTTGAATGGAGGTAAGGTGATTTCTTCTGGTCTCTTGCTTATTAAGGGTAAGCTTATGTCTAATTTGAATGGGCTTAAAGGCTGGAATCAGTGGTTTTACTGACATGCACACTGATATGACTTCAGGCTTCCAGTGACATTGGGAAGTGGGAAGAGAATTACACTGAAACTATACCTCCATTTGATAAATGATTGAGCACTTTGCTCCTGTTGCACTGGGATGCTGGAGCCATTACCATAGGTCAGTTCCAGGGGAGATTTCCTACTCCAAATTTGGTAAAAATATAGTCTACTTATTTTAACTTTTGACCTGGATTATCAAGCAATAAAATACATTTTATAAACCATTGCTCCAATGGATAAAACCACATGATCTATTTTATGGATGAGTAAAATTCACATAGACTATCATATGCAGATTGCTGTGTCTTTATATAACATGTTGGATTGCTGTACTCTGTTTGGATGACACAGATCTTGAAAGCTAGAAAGAAAAAGCCTGAACCAAATGGGGCATGTGAGAGGGAATAGTTAGTTGCCTACTGAAACAACAAACAGGCAAAAACCCTCTGGCTTTGGTAGACCTTGAGCCATATCTCAGTGTCTCATATCACGTAGCCTCTTAGATGCTAGAATGGATCTGAGAATCACCTGAATCAATTAACAGAGAGAGAAAAATCTAGCAGACTTCTTTGGATGTATTTTTCATGAGAAAGGGAACCAGAGCAGAGCAACAGGTGCAATTCAATGCTATATTCACTTCTGGTCCAGAAAATCTCTGAGAGTTTAAATAGGGAATTTTTTATTCCCCCCTTCTAATTTGCTAGATCCTTTTAAAATGATGATAGTAACATGGGTGTAGTTCATTAGATTGCTAACATTAAAAAAAAGGTACTTTTTTCCTCATTTTTGGCATATCAGCTTCTCAAAGAGGGCAAAGTGTGAGCTGAACTTTGCACTGCACAACTTTATGGCCAGGTCGGGGAGAGGGGACTACCTCACCCACAGTGGAGCAACTCAAAGCCTCTCTGTAGTGATTAGTATTCCTAGAGTGTGTCTGTTTATTTCTTGGACTTGCATCCTCTCCTTCCTCCCCCCAACCATTCCAAAGCAAAAATCATCAATGTAAGAGTTCATATGGATGCTTTCTGGTGAACTTTGCTGTTAAGACCTTTTCATCTTGGATTGTCTTTCTTTTTTGCTTCAGGCTGTTAGCCTTTGCCTTGTCCCCTTTGCCCTGCATAACTCCTGCCTCTTCATGTCTCTTCCTGGTTCACATTTATTAATTGAAAGGGAAAGTGCCACTGTGGCACCTGAAGGGCTTCTGGCTGAGCCCGAGGTGGGGCAGCAGCCCACAAAGAGAAGTGGCTGCCTGGTGGCTGTTGCCATCAGCAGTGCTTTGCTCACAGTCAGGGAGCTTAGCCCCCAGTTTAGTTTTTCTAGAAGGTAAAAAGGGCCCCACAGCTATGAGATGAATTTGAAAGCTGTGCTCTGCCCCAGAGAGAGGGGGGCAGAGGTGAGAGGTGGACAACATGGCACCAAAGGAAGCACCTTTCCAGAGCTGGTACCGTGAGCACAAGGACCTAAATGGCCCAGACTGCAAAGAAAAGAAAGTTTCCTCTCATGTAACAACAATTACCAAGGCCAGCTTTACCTAATTTATGACCTTTCTTGGGCTTCTGTGTTCCAAGCTGGGCAATGTTCTCTGATTTTTTTTTTCCTTTTTTTTCCTCTAAATGTTCCAATTTATAGCGAAAATTTATTTACTCCTCTTTAATACCTCAAATTTAGCTACAAATGCTGTCCCAAGAAGCTTCCAGACTATAATCTGTCTATATCCTGATCCAGAATGAATACTGTTAAGGTGTTTGCTGGAAGCATAGAAGATTTTTGTCTGAGTGCACACTTTGGCTGGGTCCTTAGGCTGCCCCATCATTATGGGGCATATACCCTGCATTATTGGGTATATGAAGGTGCTGCATGTCCACTGTAATGTTCAGGGTAGCTCCAGTTAACAAGATCTTCTAGTCTTTTAAAGCCTCTTTTCTTTCTTTTTTATCTTTCCCACATCTTTAACTGCTCTGGACATCTCTGCAGTGCTGAGGAGAACAAAGTTATCTTTCTATCTGTGTGGTTTCATTAAGGGAACAGAAAGAAGGAGCAAAACTACCCTTTATTTGCAACAAAATATGTGATAGAAGAAAGTACCAGGCTACTTAAGGCTGACTAGGGAAAGTAGAGTTTCTCCGGAAATGAGGGAAGAGAAAAGGAGGCTGAAGGGAGACCTTTTTTGCTCTTACAGCTACCTGAAAGGAGGTAGAGGTGAGGTGGGTGTTGGCCTCTTCTTCCATGCAACTAGCAATAGAACATGGGGAAATGACCTCAGGTTGCACTAGAGGAGGTTCAAGCAGGTTATCAGGAAAATTTTATTTCCCTGAAAGACCGATTAAGCATTGTAACAGGCTCCCCAGAGATGTGGTGGAGTTGTGGAAGTGTTCAAAAAAAGAGTAGATGTAGCACTTTGTAATACGTTTGAGTGAGCAAGGTGGTATTTGAAGGTGGTTTGAAGATTGGCCTTAATGATCTTGGAGGTCTTTTCCAACACTAATGATTCTGTAAGATTTGAAAAACAAAGCAGAAGACTATCTGCAAGTTAATTTATGTTTCACAATATTTGTGATTATTATGCAATGCGTGACTAAAACCATACCAAAGGACAACAACATGATCAAGTGCAGTTATTCATCCTAAATTCCAATATTGTGGGATGCATTCCTTAGTCATAAAAAAAAGAAAAAAAGAAAAAAAGAAAGAAAAGGTATGGTATAACTTGACTGTTCCTTTTTACAGTGCTCCCCAACATCAAAAATGACAAAGTGGGGTCCCCAACTTAGTGGATGCTTGCAATACAGAGCGTAAATTATCTCTGAAGAGTGAACCTTCACATGGATGCAGACTGTCTCAGTGAAGTTGCATGAGAGCCACATCCAGTCATGGTATTTCTAATACCGCACTTTTTAATAATATAAAGTTTATACTTTTATCTACATAAGTTTGGTAAATATTGATCAGATTAATGCTTGATACAGTGACACAGGGAATTTAAGTTCTATTTTGAGGTCTTAGGTGAGCTAAGAGTTTAAGGTGATTTAAGGATTTTAGATCAGTAGAAAATAATAAATTGTCTTTAAACCTTTAATGCAGCTTAGCTGCAGCTTTGCAGGCTATTCCTCAGATATTTTAAAAAACTTAAGCCTTCCTCATGCAGCAGAGTTTGTGTCAAATCCATCAGGCTTCAAAGCTGACAGGCTAGATGGGGCTTTGAGCAACCTTGTCTAGCTGTAGGTGTCCCTGTCCATGACAGGGGGCTTGCAACTAAATGGTCTTTACAATCCCTTTCAATTCAAATAATTTTGTGATAAATTATTTTAAAGATAATATTGATTGACAGTAAATACAGGAAATGTTTAATACAAATTTTGTGAAGTATTGTAACGATCCACTTACATTGGTTCTTAAGTAAGCTTGTATTTAATTGCCATTTTGCAGAATTAATAGTAATGCTAGTTTTGTGCTGCATTTCTTTGCATGGATTAATTTGATTTGAAAGTTAGTTCAAAGCATGTATTTTATGCAAAACCGTAGCAAAATCACTGAGTGCGAACTGAGGAAATAAAGACAACCTTTAATTGTATGACAGTTCCCTACCTCTGGTCCCTTTGTTGGGCCATTCTTTCTCACATACCCACTGCTCAACCTGAGTTGAAATTTGCTTCCTGTCTCACAACTCTTCTTGAAAACCTTTGCTTGAGCTGAAAACCTTTTGCAGCTCATTTTCCTTCCAGCCTGAATTTACTTTCGACCACTTTGTATGTATAGGTTCTGTGCCAGTGGTTTTTTATTTTATCTAGGTTTCCTTTCCCCAGGCTGCTTCTCACAGACACATCCCCAGTTAGCCACCCCTTGTTAGGCTGAACAGGCAGACATCTCACATCCCTTTTCCTCACCTTCCCACTGACCTCTCCGTGTCTCTTCCAGCTGGAAGGTATCTCCCTGAAACATGGGTGACCAGGATTGTACGCAGTTTTCCATATGGTATCACCTGGGCCTCGTACAAAGACATGAATGCTTCCCAATTTTTACTGGAAATACTTCCCCTGCTGCCCTCATAGTTACCTTTTCAAAAAAAGAAATTAACTGAGTCTGGCAAGGTCTACCTTTAGTAAACCCATGTTGCATTTTATCCCATATTGCTTTTACCTCTGCATCATTAATTAGGTTCCCCACAGAACACTATTTTAAAGCCAAGCAGGCTATTCATGTGGCTCTAATAGACCTGTAAATATGGGACAATTTTTTCACCTGCGTAATTGCAGGTCATACCCTTGCTGTTCCCCAGTCCTATGGCACTGTCCACAACCTGATTACTTTATCAAAGAGATCTACTAATAGACTTGAAAAATCTTGTGACAGAACTTTTCTAACTTACGGCAGGATATTATCTTATCTTTCCTATTAGAGCACACTGGTCACCTTTGTCTCAGGGAAGCTGAACATTTTCTTTGTACTCAGTATTTAATTTGGCTGACTTACCTGCAATTTTGTTCTTTCAAATTAATGACTTAACTTATAAAACTTGTTTTTCTGTCTTTTGCTTTTAATATAAGTAGAGACAGTTTGTAATAAGTTCTTAAAAGGTATTTTCTATAGCCAGCCATCTTGTATAATGCCTCAAATATGAACCAAATCAAGTCCAGACTGTGGTCATCTCATGTCTGTTGGATGAAGATATCTGAGCATGAAGATACTTGTTGGTTGTCCCAGTTAATGATATTGTCAGATCATATTACCACTGGAAGCATTTGTTTACTAACCTACATCTAGGCTGTCATAGCTTCTCATAATGACATTTATGACAGCACTTAGCTCTTGAATTATCTCAGTGAGATTGTCAGGCATAACCAAATGTGGTGGCAGAATTTAGTGGCTGATCACTGGAAAATGCCTTTGTTCCCCAACAATGTTGTTTGGGGTATTTTTTGTCCTCAAGTTCTTCTTGTATATGGGTGCTATAGGTTTTTTTTTATTATTATGGCTATCTTCTCATATAACTGCTTCATAAAGTCCAGGGAATTTTTAAAATTTCATGGTGAAATTCAGTGGTTTCAAGAACAAAAAGAGAAAAACTCAAACTATATTCACCTCAAAAATAATATTATGTGCTTTAAAATATGCCCTTGCTGTGGATTTTGGAAAAATTAGTGAGGCCAAGTGTATTGTATGAACTATGTTAGAACTGTTCTCAGTTGTCAAAGTGGCTTTCTTTTATTTATGGATTTGATTAGCTACTCTTCAGTTTGGGGACACAGGGAAAATTTGGGAAGAGTGGAAACTGATAATGAATGGCCAGGAGAACACATTTTTCCAAAACAAAAACCCACTAACCAGACTATTCTATAAGCAAATGTGCCCAATGGAGATAGTCCAGACAACTGCACCTGGCCACCACCTGGATATAATTAAGGTCCCAGAATGGAAGATGTGTTAAAATAGATGCCAGGAAATTTAACACTGTCCCTCCTTTGTTAATTTGCTGCAAAGGGATGGCATATTGTTCTGAGCTAGATAGAACAGTAGAATGGACCCATAGGATTCTGGATACCTCTGAGGAAGATCTTTCTTTTTTTTTTTCAGTTCTGCCAGTGTCTTTATATATATGTATTGGATTTTCACTGCTTCTTGACCCCACAAGGTGCAATCACACATGAAGTGTATTTCTATGGCTTACATTGTCTGTGCAAGAAGGAATTTGGGTCTCTCCCATGCTCATATCCACAGGCCATGCACAGTCCCTGTGTGTTTTCTATTCTCCTTGAAAGTGTTAATTCTTCTTAAGACAGCACTCGCCATAACATTTCTTTCTCTCATCTGTTACCAACCATGCTATTAATTTCTCAATGTGTTGTTCAGGACCAAACTTCAGAAACTCTCCTTTCATGTGCTGCTTTATTATCCCTAAGTGGAGAAAATGCAAGAAAGTTTGGAAATATTTAAATGTGGTCTACTGAGAGACTGACTTAGTTGAAATGAAATGTAATACTTCACCTGAAAAAAGTGAAGGGGAAAAATTAGTTCAACAATGCAGAATATAACAATCAGTTGGTTAAAATCTAACATAGTGCCTTCATTAAATGTTAAAAATCTCTGTTGAAACAGTATTAACACAGCAGGGTTGTAAAGAGCCAGATGTAAATAATGGCTCAGAGCAAATAGGCCTCAGCAGGAGAAAAGAGGTTTTTCACCTTATTGTGATCAGAAACTGACCTCATATATGTTCTAAATTACCTCAATACCATTATTATTATCATTACATGTGACCTTGCTAAGTTTCTATTGTAAGAGCAAATGGAAAAAGAAGGCAGTGTCAGTAAAGCCTTTCTACATATTATCATGTTTTATTAATTTTGTAGAGGAACTTGAGACAGGAATCTGTTGCAATAGATGATGCAAAGCATGATTTGGTCCCTGATTGATTTCCTCATATGGAAAGCTCCAAAGGAGGGACAAAGGGAGAGGCATGCAATCAGATACCATCATGAGTTGCATAACTGGAGGCTGATAGGCAAGCTGGACTGAAATTTGGCTGTGCTAGGTGATTTATAATCACAGAATGATCTGGTCCTTCCCTGAGAAAGAGTTAGCAGCCTTGATGTGCAATAAAATGAAATTAGTACATGAAGAGCATCTCAACCATCTGCAACTTCTTCTCAGCCTTCAGAGATTCTGGATGAACTGAGTCTTGAAGATGGATCTAGATTGGTGGATCAAACCTATCTTGTCTGCCCGTTGTTGGATTAGTATCGTTCGTCATTAACAGAATATATAGTGATAAATAATTATGTGGTGATTCATACACAAGAGCAATAACACTGCTAAAATCCCTGCCAGCACACAGAGCCTACTGGAACCTGTCTCTCCTTTAGGGCTTGAATCTCAGTGATGCAGGGTTCTGGTGATTCACCTTTGCTGGAGGAGCTGGGAACAGCTTGTGGACATGGTGAGTGACCATTGTTGTGGTAGGGAGACTGTGCTCCAGAAGGAGGGATCAGCGCAGAAAAAGATGTGAAAAGGAGAAAGGATGGAGCAGTAGGTTCATCTGCTTCTTGTGGCTTGAATGGGAAGCAAAGCAGGCGGAGGAGCAGGGCTCTGGGGAAGGGGAGGGCAGGCAGAAGGGGTCTGCAGTTGGGAAGTTTGGCCCTGGCGCCTCAAAGGACTCTAAGGCAGGAGGTCAATTTGAAATGGGGATCAGTGTGAGGAAAAGGGCAGACAGACAGGAAAGATACCGTGAAATCTGTTTTGAATACACACAAGAAGTAATGTGTATCTTGGATTTAAATTCAGGAAAAAGCTACTATAATCTATGTAAATGATGGTGAATTCACTCACACAGAGTTCTTTGTGTTTTAAAATAAAGTTCAAGTGACTGTATCTTTAGACACAGACAATGACTATAGGACAAGAAAGAGAGCTGTGTTGTTTCCCATCATAGGGGATAAATGCTGAGCATCTGCACACATAAAATGTCTGTGTAAAAACGGGAATCCCTCTTCTTTCTTTGTGTGGAAGCATGGTTCTTTTCTCATCCAAACCCTCATGACACAAGTGAAGTTGGAATAGAAGAGTATCAAATCAACCAAAGTAAAAGAACACAGGGAAAAATAAGTCTTGAAATATATATATTTGGGCAGAGTATGAATGTTTAAAAGATATTAATATACCCGCTGAGAGATGAGGAAAGGTTCTGCCATCTCCTATTATCTGGCTTAGTAGGCTGAATACGTGAATAATTCAGAGAGCAAAGTTTCTCCAATGAATGAGTTACCTAGACTCCAAACTATTAGCATGCAGCTAAGGCACATTGAAAAAGCAGAATTCATCCATACTGGTTTTAGTAAGTGCTCCACTCAGTGGGGAAATAAATCAGTTTTTCCTCAGTTAACACAAGTTCTGAATAACCATTAATTCCCTCCACAGTATCTACAGCACAAATGGTATCACAGATGCTTGATTGTGGGTATAAATTAGCATATTATGCCCATAGGGGAAGGTTGGATGATGATGGCTTAGTAGCTGAAGCCTGCTGGCCTCTAGGAAAGTGCAAATGTGATGTCAGATGACTCAGTTCGCCAGGTGAGCAAGAAAAGCTGTGCCTCCACAAAACAAAAAGGTGAAAAATGAAGATATACTGTAGAGTAATGTCTGTGGTTGTAGGCATGGTGCTACCTGACATCCATATTTACTGACATTTAGAGGCAAGGAAAAATACCTTTGGAACTTAAAACGATAAGAAGGAAGGATAGGGAAGTATTCGGGTAAAATACCACTGCATGGGTATTTCTTCTAACCTACTGACCCTTCCTGGAGGAAAGGAAAGACAACTACTTATAACTCCTTTTGAGTTAAAAGGAGTTATAGGAACTATCTGTGGAAATTCAGACCCCCATCTGAAAGCAGTATCCATGACTAAAGATCCTGACATAGTTTAAAAGCAGAAGATAGAAGAGGGTAGAAGTAAGTGGATTTTGCAGAGTTTTGCTGGCTGTAGAGACTCAGGGAGAGGATAGTACTGCTGAAACACTATCTTGATGCCAGACCAAGTTGAATATGGACTTACTCAAGAATTGCAAGTTACTGCATACACAAGCAAAGTATTTCAAGTTCCCCACTCAAAACTCATTGGGATATCATGAGTTTGTGAAGGACTTAGGACCTAAACATAGCAGGAGCAAGAGTCACTAGGATTGATAGCAAAGACCAAAATAGAATGGACTTTACTGGCATTGCAGTAGAATCTCATAACAGCCCCACTTCTGGTCCCCAAGGGCAATAAGCAGCATCAGTGCAGGGCCAAACCAGGAGAGGGAACCAAAATCAGCACAGAACTATAACTTACTACACCAGTCTGACCGGGCCACCTTCTTCTTTCGTGTACGTTTTACTCCCCTTATTGTGCTTCCTCACAGTAGGTTTCCCTCACTGTCTTTCTTGCCACCCCCATTTTTTCTCTTTTACAAAGAAGAGTTTGATTCCTATATATCTTCCAGCACTCAACACCTCTCCTGGTGGTCTGCTGCTCCTGAGACAGCATCTGCACAGTGCCAGGTGGGATCCTTTGTCAGCGATTGACAGGAGATGCTGCTGCTGGTAGCTATTACGCACATGAAAAGGAAGATGCCAAAATGAGGTTGTTAGAGAACCACACAGCTCTTTCCTCATGTTGGGAGGACAAGTATACAGATTTCTCCTTCACTGCTGCCTGCCAGCATGGAGCTCTCAGTTATTGCCCGTGCTCTGACATCCGAGCAGCAGCCCAGCCTCCCCCTTCTTGGTCATCCTTGCTTCCTCTGCTGCACAGAGCTGCCTCTCCAGGTTAATGAGGTGCTGGTGTAATTTTGGCACCTACCTCTAGTGCTGACAGCTGTACCCCAGCTCCAGGAGTCCTGGCGCATTACCATTGCTGTGTCTGACCCGGGCCCCTTGCTGGAGCTGCTGCACACCTAGCAGCAGCTGGTTTCCCATGGGTTTTTCCCTGTTAGGCTTGGGGAGGGAAGACAGCAGCAGTAGCCAACACTGTTAAACAAGAAACTTGGGCGAGAAGGTTTTTCTTACAGGCTCTGTCAGTCCACCTTTTACTGCAGCTGCCAAGTGAGGGGTGGGAAAGCAGAGTCTGTTCTCTTCCTCCTTGACCTCCACACATGGAAGAGTTGGTTGTGGGTGCCCTGCAATGGCAGTAGCTCCTGATGAGGACTGGGAGTATATCCCTCTGCCTGACAGGGCAGACAGCCATGGTAACTATAGAAGTGGCAGAGGTAAAAAGTAATTTTATCATCATGATATCAGTGGGGTGTATTCCAGGAAAGGAGATTTTTTCATGTCCTGGGTTTGAACCCACAAATGTACCTCTGGACACCCAAGCTGGCACCCTTGCAAGCTGCCCTGTGGTAAAAGTCACCTACTGGTGCCATCTCATCCAGGATAGGTCCCACTCTGCCCAGGTGCCCATGTTATCCCCAAAATGTTCACTGTTAGTGAGGAAATGACTTCCAGGATTTCTAGAAATTAAAAAAAGATTATTAGGAGGTGTGAGTAGGGCTGGGGCAAGGTTGAGGCAAGAAGGATATCCCAGGTGTTGTTGTGAGGGGCTGTAGATGGAGGCCCTTAGGGTTTCTATCCTCCCTCAGATCTACCATGTAGCAGGCAGAGTTGACTATACTGATGTCCTATCAATATCTTCAACAAGTCTCGGGGGCAGAAATTGTACAGGAAGAGGGTTCCCTTTCTGTGGCTTGAGGTTGCAGGGGATGACTTGTAACAGCAAATGTTTACTTCTTGATTAGTTATTGATTTATTTTTTTCCCAATTCACTGACAGTACCAGATGTCCCTGGAGCAACTGGGAAAGTTAGAAATAAAGCTACTATTTACATTAATTCATTATCTTAGTTTTTTTCCCCCCCTCTCAGGGACCAAGAAGCCACTTCTCAACATTCATGTGTCATGGATTCCTCTCTCAGCATCCATGTAACTTATTTAAATGTTGCTGCTATGATATCTACAGTGCAGCCAAGGATAATGGAATTGGGAAGTGGCTTCTCATGTAGTTACTCTAGTCCCTCATCTTTAATGCACAAGAAATGACTCAGATGCACGGAGCCCTTCTCTTTCCTTTATGATGGCATTTTTCCACCTGCTGAATATTTTTTACTATTATAGATATTATGAGAGGAAAGATTAGTGTAGGAGTTGTGGCAAATTACCTTGAAGCACTTGTAATCAGTAGTGTTGCCAGTAAATGCATATTCTTGGAAATACTGGGACGTTGGTATATAAGGGATCTTACAGGCAAGGGTAATGATAAAGGACCTCTTTGTAGCAGGAGAGCTGAGCTGGCACAGCTGCAGAGCCCACCAGCACAGTCACAGCTCAAGGGCAATGGGCTGAGGTTCAGAGGGAGGAGGGTCAGGAGGAAAGGCCACCGAGGCTGAGCTAGGGCTGCCCCAGGCACTGCTAGTGAGAGGAGACTACTGCCTGTTAAACTTGCCTGCCATCGTTCCTTCACAGGAACTTTTGCTAGTATAGCTAATCCTGCTCTAGGGATTTACTAGGAATAAAAAACAGGAATAAAAATGTCACTGCTTAAACCAATGTGGTTCCACAGATAGAGGTTTCCAGTGCAGACTTAGCCTCAGGTCAGTTTTGTAAGGGTAGCTCTTGTCATCATTTACACTAAAGCTGGACTGCTGGGGGAAAAAAGTCAGAGAGGTTGCAGCATCACTGACCCTTTGATTTTGCCTGTTTCCCAGTACTCACTATTGTGGAGCCGAGGTTCCAGTGATGGGCAGATATCAGGAGACTCACAGCATTTGCCTTTTTTTTTTTTCAGTCCCTTGACCTGTGGCTGGAAAATTTACATGCACAGTTGTGAGGTTTGAAACGGGGAGATGAAAAACACCACCAAGCCAATTTCACTCCTGTGGGGCTACACCCCATCCCTTTTGTGGTTTTGGGGTGTTAGTGGCCTGAGGCATAGAGCTGACCTTCCACTTTTAGAAATCCCCTCTCCCCCTCAGAAAAGTTTCTGATTTCCCCCGGTTTGCTGCTGGAAAGCGAGCCCCGCATGTCGCTTAGGGCTGCGCTCTCCCCAGCCTATGCAGCAGCTCTCTGCGCATCATTTCTTTTCCATAAGGAAGGAAAAGCATCTGCAATGCTCCCGAGTTACTCCTGCCGCAGGAATCCCACGGTTCAGCCGGGGGGATGCGGCCACTGGATGTCACTGTTGTTCCGCGGAAACCTCCCAGAAGCCACGGGTGAGGAGGGATGGCGGCATTGGGATGGCAGAGCACGGATTTTCATACTCACTGCGGGCTCTGCTGCTTCGAGTGGCTCCGAACAGCCCCGTCTCACGCAAAGGGTCCGTGTGGATGCTGGAGTTGTGGGGTACGGATGCCATGGGTGTCGGTGCTGTGCATCGTTGTTTGCAACACTCTGCTCGTGATGGTGGAAGGAAATTGTCATGAAATTAGCAGGATCCCCCAGCGGTAGCTTTAGGGTGTCTTTGACATTTCCTGTGGCCACTCACTTCGTAGACTCATAGAATCATGAAATGGTTTTTGGAAGATATCTTGAAGTTCATCTAGTTCCAACACTCCTGCCATGGGCAGGGATACTTCCCACTAAACCAACCAAGTTTCTCTAAGTCCCTTCCAACCTGGCCTTGAACACTTCTGAGGATGGAGCACCCACGACTTCTCTGGGCAACCTGTACCAGTGCTTTATAGTAAAGTCCCTTATAGTAAAGACTTAATCTCTTCTCTGCATGCAAAGGTCTGAGGGCAGCAGGAGTCCAACCAGGAGTAGTAGGCTGCATCTCATGAACCTGCGTCACACGAGGGCTGAGCTGCAGGATACCAGGAAGAGGGCCAGGAAAAGCATATCATCTCCAGCCTGCATTTGCTTCCTGGAGCAAACAAGGCATGTGAAAAGCAGCATGTGGCTGGTCTTGCCCAGACAAGTGGCTGGGGTGCAACTGGGCTGCCCAGTGAGGGAGCTTGGAAGTGTCCTCAGGTGCTCCCAGTGCAGACAACAATTGCCAAACACCAGTGAACTCAAATCAGTGGGTCTGCCCAGAAAGGATGATTGCAGACAGTAAAATGTTAGACAAACCTGCAATAATTCTGCTTTGTGCAGGGACAGGTTAGGCTGCAGCAGGTTGTAGGGCTAGACAAGCAGAGAGACAATGGGAAAGTAATTTTTCTTCTCTTTCCCTCCTCTCCAATGTGTGTGCTGAACAGGAGCTTCTTGCAGATAAGGATTGATTCCTGGTTCTGAGAGTCCAAAATAGAGCTGTTACATTTGTGTTTGAGGGAAGTTTTTTTCCTCCAGTTGCCAGTCTGGCTTTAGAATAGCTCTGTAGGAATGTCAAGATTTGTCTTCTCATGTGAAATGTCCTACTTTTCCTAAGGTATAAAGTGGGCATCTGTTGTTTTCCTACCAAATCTTCATTGTAGAGTTGATGCAAAAACTTCCAAAAGTGTCTCTAGCAAAAGAATTTACTCTAATGGTAAGAAAATACATCTGTACAAATTAATTACTTAAACAAAACATCAGGAAGGCATAGGCTTTCCCAGAAAAACTCTTCTGGTAAACAAGGTAAAATGCTGCAAAGCAACATTATTCCTTAGGAGATATTTATTTTTATCACATTCCCTTTCACTGAAATCTTGACCCAATAAGATATGTACCTATACGACTAAGTAATTTGGATCTAATTCCCTTGGGTTTCCACAAACAAAGGACTGTCCCATGAGTAACTTGAAGTGGTGTTGATTGTACTTTAATAGTAGCAGTATCAAAAGGAATGAGGAAGATGGCATGGAAGAGTGAAGAAACAAAACTTAGGATTGAAAATTGAAGCTGGTTACAAGAAAATGAAAAAAAAACATCAAGCACCTAACAGGTGACCTAACGTATTTGGTTAAGTGATCATCTATGCACAGTGCAGGCATTCCCCAGTTAGTGTCATTTCCCCAGAAAAGCTCCTATGGCATAATGAGGCAGTCAGGATATATCAGCTCAGGTCAAGAAACTGAGGAGTCATTCCTCGGTGTTTGGCCCAAATGCCTTTGGAGAAACCTCCCGGACCCCATGTCTCTGTGCTCAGCCAGAATTGGACCCTGACTGTGAGGTGACCAGAAGAAGCATGTGCTAGTGCTGCACTGCCCACAATCTTACAAATAATTGGTTCTAAAGTTGCTACTTGATCTGTGGGTAAGGTCTGACTCTTTGCTAGATGGCTGGGAGAAGAGAAAAGTGAGTCCTGACTGCGTGGATTTGCCATATGGATGCTCTCTCTCACCTAGGGGCCTCTGTCCCCAGAGAAATATGCTTTGCCCCTTAAATTTTGTAACTCAGGAAACTGCTTGAATCATGATGGGCCACTCTAATAGAAGGAAATACCCAGACTAGTGACTTCTTAAGCTTTTTTCTCCTTTGATCTTTTCTTCCTGGAGGCATTTATTTGATCTTGGAAGGACCTTAGGGCTACAGTCTGCCCTAGCAAAGATATGACAGAGAGCAGAGGAAAGAGATTTTGAGTCTTTTCTTCTGACTATTCCCCTACATAACACAGGCAAAATATTGACATGCTTCTCCCAGGAGCATAGGGGCAAGACATAGCAAATCAGAATGGAAAAAAACTAAGTGACATTTCTAGGATAAAACAATAGGAAAAGGTTATGGGTATGAGGGGTAGCATACCCTTCTAGAAAGTACTATATGGGTCTCAGGAGGCTTGAATCCAGGAGACCTGACAGCCAGTGTGAAACTAGGTAAAGGCCAACTGATTGCTTTGTTTCTCAGGTCTCCACCCGTAAAATATCCTCTGCCCCTTCCCTGTTTAGCCCTAGTGAGACTGTGGCCTTTCCAATTAATACAGCAACGGACCAAGGGGCTCTCACTTTCTGTTGGAGCCACTAGATGGGACCAGAGTAAAACAATGAAAATAATTTCGACATGTAGGCCAATAAAGACATGCTATCTTTGACCTTTAAATACTGGTTTCAGGATTCAATCCGAATGCCATTAGGCTTCCAGAGATCCCTGCTAAAAATTAAACATCTTCTCTGCTGCTTCTTTTTTCCTTTTTTTGAAGTAAGCTTCATCTACATACCTGGAATTTGCATTGCCTTGTTATAAGGAACCAAATGGTCTCCATCTGTAGACATGAAATATGGAGGGGCCATTTGGGCTGCTGAAGTGCTTCCCTCCCTTCACCACACTAATTCCTGAAAGCACTGAGAGGAGTGTTAAATACCAGAGAGAGATCAGATGCAGACACAAATGAAGAAAAGCTGGGAAAAGCAAAGTAAAGCACATCTTTATGTTTCCCTCCCCACCATCTGTGACTAGGGAAATAAAACAAAACCAGGACTCCAAAATCCGACGGCTGAAAGGAAGGCATGAACAAGGCAGTGGTTTCCAGTCCTTCACCTGCTACTTTGTCCATCCCAGCACTCCGTTCCTCACTGCTCACCTATTTGCCATAGGCAGTGAGAGAGCTAGGCTGGGCAGGGTCCCTTTTCCCTGACTCTCTGTGGAGGGAAGTGCACTGGCAGTGCTGTGGGTGTAACAGCATCTTCTAATTCATGTCGTTGACAATCAGTCAGAAACTGAAAGTAAACAACTTATTTACATGGATTTTAAATACAGCTTGGAGCCCGGCAGCCCGATTATTTTGAAAAAGAGGTTAAAGAAACACTGTAAGGCAAGGACCTTACATACCAAACTCCGGCCCTCGGTGCATTAATATGGCTGAGTGGAGATACTAACATAACCTTACCTGTAATGGCATGAACACACCACTGTAATAATTCATTTAGAATGATGACACCTGAGACCTAATTTAAAACTCCTAGATGAATACTGTTCTCACATTCAAACCCCAAGGCTGCTGCAAACATACCTAAGAAATCCTAAGAACTATAGTGAGCCTAATTGAATTGGACTTAAATGGACCATTGAGGTGGCCTCACAGAGCTCTGGGGAATTTATATTGTCTATACCGTATCAGAATCACAGCTTGAACTGAATAACGGGTTACATCCAATCATGTTACTGTAACTCATGCTTGAGGAAAGGGGGAAACCTTTTGCTATCAGCAAGGCTGTATGGAAAACAATTTCAAATCACTTTAAACCCTGTTGGCAACTACTTTGCCAATTATGGAGTCCTTTGGGAAAGGTGTGTGCTAGGGCTCGGGACTAAATGATTTATGTCAAGCGCCCCAGTCCCCGGAGGCACATACAGGAGGCTGGAGAGGAGGTGCTTGTGGCTAATTATTTCTCCTAAGAATACTTTAGCAAGGTAATTTGCGCTTGCAGATGAGTCACTCTGCACACTGAATATAACACGGGGAAAGCAGAGACTTCAGCGCTACAGCACACAGACAGATAAAAGGGAAACGAACGGGATCTTCAGTCCTTAATCTCATATGCAAAACCCCAGCCCCCCGGCCCCACTGCCTGCCCACCTCTCCCAGAAGGGCCCCTCACCAGCGATGCTCAAGGGGGACCACAGTGGAAGGCCAAGAAGAGCCTCAGCCCCACACCTAATTACAGAAAGGAGCCCAGCATTTAAAAGGCTGATAAAAGTCTGCACTCTCAGTGACTCTCGGTGGTGCAAATCTGCTGGCGGCTAGGCATGCAGGAGGGAAAAGCTTGGGCAAGCTGAAGCAGGTAGCATCCAAATGCCTTCCCAGTGTTCCAGCCTGTGTATCCCCCTGGCACACTGGCAGTTTCCTTGCTCCTGTTGTCTAAAATCTCCTCACAGGTGCACTGTTGACACTGTGTTATAATTTATGAAGCTGCAGATGCCTGGAACATGTAATTCGTTTTGCAGATGGCAAGTGTAAATTCTGCTGTTCCTCACATGGCACAGACTTGCCTGTTAATAAAAAGGCTGACCTCCCAAATCCTGGCTACTCCAAGAGGTGCAGCAAATCCCTTTTGGCTGTGTTGTTGCTGTTGAGTGTGGTGTAAATAGCATTGACCTTGCAGATGATTCAAGCCTGATTTCAAGATCCCCACTGCCCCAAAGCTCTGGGGTGTGAGCTTTGGGACTGACTCAAAGCAGGGTGAATTTTGGTCAGAAGTTTGGGACTGATTTGCAGCTGAAGCATGTTTGATGGTTGTGCACATTCTGAACACTGCCTTCCAGATTTTCAGCTGATTTTAACCCACATCATATAGTTGACATTTATTCAGGTCCTCTCATTCACACTGGCTTTGGGATTTCAGAAGCAGTGAGAACACAAATTTGTGGCAAACACAAAGCTGCTGTTCTGGATCAGGAGTTAGTAGAGATGCAGACACACACCTGCTTTGAAAAATGCATTTGTGGCTATTTGCTGCTTTGCAGCAGCTGAGAAGACTAAAGCTGAGAGTCCCCGTGGAAATGCCACTCAAATGTTGTGATCCCAGATGGGTGCACAGGCAATCCCCAAGGCCCTAGCTGAGCCTGTGGGTCTGCAGAGCAGATACAATGGCCACACTGGTGCCTGCAAGCATGTGGGTGGGTAATGAGCCACCAGCGCTGCCACCAGGGGTGCAACCTGCAGCTGCAGCACTCTGCATGGATCAGTCTGCAGTAATAACCTAAGAATGATGTAAAGCACCTTTTTTTTTCCTGCAGTGATATAGGCAATAATACAGCTGTCACAGTTGGAGAGGGGACAATGGATTTGCTAACCCATAGCAAAGAGGTGAGTTGCGAAATATCGAGTAGCTCAATTAACTGGCTTCAAAATAGTCATCTGGCCAACTGTATCTCCTGGGTAAGTCTAGTTTGTCCAAAAGTTCTGTGGACTTCTAGTCCACACTCATGTGACAGCCTTCCATTGGGAGTGTGAGGCAAAATCCATTCTTGTTAACCTGATTAAGGCTCAGCCATAAGGCATAGCCACTACTGAGAGGCTCCTCTCTCAAGCACAAGCTGCAGGGGAAAGCCAGTTGAGTGCAGTGAACAGGCAGTGTTAGCAAGCATTTTAAGTCCATGGCTGGCAATAAAAGGGTCTGTAGTTTGTAGCATTCTGGCCTATATTAGCTGAAGGGAGCAAGCTCCAGAAGAGCCTTCAGGTGAGGTTGGTTTATTTTTTTTGCTTTTCTTTTAACATACTTGAGCCTGGGTTCAAAACATTCACACCGTGCTGAAGAAGACCCTGACTCATGGTATCTATTAGGGAGGAGAGGAAGGGAGGCAGCTGAGAGGCAAAACACACAACCCCATTTTTCCTGCCTCTGCTCAACCTGTCTCCCCTGTCTGTCAGAGAGACACTCCAATGTGCCGGAGTAAGACCTGAAGTTAGGTTAGTCTCTTAAAGAAGGCAGGGCATACACTGCTTATCCATTGTGGATTTAAGCCACAGTGAAGGTTGTGTTGGAAGCTGCCACCTGGCAAAACATCAGGGTGCTGTCCTCTGCCTGACTGTTCCAGTCTCCTTGTTTATTGGGCACTAACCTGCCACAAAAACCTACATGCAAGAGAACAGCCATAACACATTCAGAGGGAAGCATGCATGAAATGGAGCACTGATTCAACAAAATGTCTTTCACTTGCTCTTTTTCTTCTTTTTGATCCACCTCCCTAGAGTCTTTCCAGGAGTGCTCACCATCAGCCACACAAATCCCTGCCACAACAGCTTAAGAGTGATTCTTTCTGTCCCAGCTGATGAGAAGAAACATTCTGCAATATGGTCAAGATCTTCCAGGTCTTTTATCACTCGGGGTAGGATCACAGAAAAACTCCTCACAACTTTTCCTCTTTTAGTATGGAGAGTTTACAACTATGTTATGCAGATCTTTTATGCATTTCTTTGTATTTTATTTTTTTATTCTTCCCAATCTCTTTTAAGCTTCTTCCCCTTTGCACATCTGAGCTTTGCTGATCACAGAGGTCAAACAGATTGAAAACATGTGTGCACGTAAAGTGCCTTCACCTTTGACCTCAAACTATTCCTTCTTGGGAACATTTAATTTGCTCTAACCAAATGTATTTCTATTTTAATGGAATGCTCTTTGCCTGAGGCAAACTGTGTGGAAGTCCATCAGATGTGTTTTCATTTTACCACTTTGTAGAAAAGTGTATTAATCCATTTTGCTTTACATCTGGATTTTTTTTAACACAGCCCTGGGATTTTCCTGTCTATCTGCAGCACTACCCATGGCTCCTCTGCAAAAAACAAAACAGAGCAATATGAAATTAAATGGACCAAAGAGATGTGTTAAGAATGAAAGTCGATCCTGATTGCAAAAAGCAAATTCTTTTGGCATCCTGGGTCTATGTATTTCTATTTCTGGTAAGTTATATATTTTTCAAGGATGATGATATGTGCTATGCCAGACTGGAGAGGATGTGATAATTTGGCTTATAATGCTATCTTGGATTCTTCTGGTGAGGTGAGGCAAGTTTTACATTAGGATCAAGCTGTGGCTACAGCTCCTCACTTTCAGCACATGTCTATGTGATTTAACTCAAGGCTCACAGCACTTTGTGGCAGAACACAATGCAGAAGATGCAACTATTTCAGACTGTGTTGTGGTTTTGATTGCTTTGAAAGTCTTACACATTAATTTCTCCTCAGCACCTCTAAGCCGTTTGGGGCAGTTTTCATGCTGCTATCCAATGCATTCATGTATAGCCCAGGCATATCTGCCCAGCCTACCTGTTATTAGTATAATAGCCAGGACATATAGCTAGCTTTGGTCTTATTTTTTTGCTTTGTAAGAGATGATTTCCAGTTCATGTAACCCTCGTTGTTTGTTGTCTCACCATTCTGATCCTGCCACCTCTTATTTCTGGGTTGAGTACTGAATTCAGCTCAACATGACAACTCAACATGAGAAAGACAGAGTAAATGTCATCCTCCAAAAGACTTGAATGATGGAGCGAGTCTGTTGCTGGGCATCTCCATTCATTTTGCATAGTCCCTGCATCCTATTTGGGCAGTTTGCTACTGAAAGGAACATCCCTCCCTTTGAAACCTGAAAGGGAGAATGAGCCCCTGCGTGGCTGCAACATTGTCCTACTTTTCTGCTGTGCCTCCACTTAACAGTCTGCTGTCAGAGGAAATTATTTCAGTATGACCACTGTCTAGCATACTATAAAAAGCCACAACAGTAAAAAAAAAAAAAAAGGATAGTGTGTAGATATATAAATCTATATTTCCTCCTCTTGTGGATCCATGGGAGGATTCCCATAGTTGCAGGAAAGTAGAGCGTACTGAGACCATTCCTTGTGAGTAAATTCAGTATATTGGGGTGTTGGGGGTGTGATATTTTTTTCTTATGTGCATGCATCAGTGATTCCTCAACAAGATCCAATTTCAGTCAATGGGAATATTATTCATAAGTGTTTGTTAAACATCTTGGACAAAGCATTTTCTGTCCAGTGAGAGGCTCACTTTGGCTATTCGCCATTCATTATTCATGGTGTGTGTGTTCACACAAGTCATATGGTATTGTCTCTGCTCCTTACTTGAATAACTCTAGTTAAACAGGAGACTAACGATGTTGGAGCACAGATGGTGAATAACTAATAACAAGGAACATGTTTCTCTCTCACTTGTACCTGTACTCAGCAATAACCAGGGCTGTCTTACAGCATGGGGTGGTGGGGCTGTAACTGGGGCCTCCCAGCTCCAAAGGCCTCTTACCCCTGGTGGACCACTGTGTTTGCTGTGCATTTGCCATACAAGTCACTCTGGGTTTGCAGCTTGTTGCTGTGTGCTATTGCTTTTCTCTCTCAGCTGGTCTTAGGACCTCAGGAACCCATACATGGGCATGCAAACCAGCTAACTTCTCAATATAGCGGGAAACAAATGGGAATCTGGCTATTCAAATTTCAGGAAACAGAAGGAAACATGGGACAAGACTATGGTGAACCCAGCCCCTTAAGCTTTCCTCTAGAAGGAAATCCAGCTCCCTTGTAATGTGCTTCTGATGCGAAGGAACCAAACAGTCCCATTTATATAGTTCCACAGCAAACTGAAGGCGTGATTTTAGCACAAGATGAGGAATCAGTGCCAGATGCCAGTTAACCAGCATGCCTATCAGTACCTCTGAAGCTGGCCTGGAGGCTTCAAGCCCCTCTTGCAATCAGGGACTTGGGTATGTGCCCAGTGACCAGTTTGGAGGTTGGACAGCTGCAGTCAGACCAGAGAGGCTGTGCAGTCATATGGCCGTGACTACCCTTAATGTGGAAGGCAAAAGCATCCCTGATCATGTAACTTCCTCCTTCTTACCACCCTTATCCATACTTTTTCCATGATTTTACACTTGCCATTTCTAGGCTAAAACTGGCATGCTCATGGTATAATTTCCCCCAACTTGTTTTGCAGCCTTGCCCACTGCTGCTGAAACCCAGAGGTACCTCTGAAATGGTGGGTAAGTATACTTCACATACAGCATCACAGTCGCTGATGGAGTGAGGAGGAAAACATTCTTCTTTTAAGACCATCTCTTCTTGTTTCTCTGTATTGACATCTTCAGGTCACACACTAGCACATGCTCAATCTCCTCATATGGTGTGCTAAGCCCTCTCTCCAAAGGGACTGAAGGTGTGTGTTAAAGCTGCTAGGTCTCATAACATCAGTGATTTATATGAAAATGTGTGTGATGGAGTTGTTGCCTCCTGCCAGGCCACTGCTTTTCTGTGCCCTCCTGTCTGATGTTGGTCAGAGTACTTTTGAGGAATGGATACCTTTATGAATTTAACCCTTTAGCCCAGAAAACTTTCAGAATTCATGGAGAGTTTACTGAAATACTGTTTGTGGCCATACAAATATATCAGGTGACTTACTGCTCACAAGAAGTAACAAGCTGAATATATATTAGTATGGATATGCAGAAAATATCTTTGAAAAAAATTGTACTCATCAGCTAGCACATCTTTTTGAAATCTTCAAAGAGCTGGTGGATTTGAGGGAAAAGCTAAACATTTCCAGATGTTTTTGAGAAGCCAAGGTAGACCTGCCTTTGTGGGTATCACTAGGGAAAAGGAGAAAGTTTGGCTGTGGCCCCAGGCAATGTTTAGACCTTTCATTTGTTTGATCTCTTCTGGCAGTTTTTTTCATTGCCAGATACCTTCAGCTAACAGTGATGGTTTTGCCATCACAAGTGCCTTCATGTTTTTAGGGGTTTTGTCACCATAAAAGAGGGGTTTATGCCCCCTTCTTGTTCCTTCACAAGTTGGTGGGAAAGGACTACATTGCTATGTTGCTTTTGTCTCTTCCTAGTTTTGTGCTTTCCCACCTTCTGACTGCTTCTGCCTTTTTCATTTCTCATCGGGGAGACTATAAGGTCTCTTGATGCTGGAAACATTTTTCCTCATGTGTTTGCAGTGTCTAGCACAACATAGCCCTGATCTCAGTTAGTGGATGCTAGACACTCAAGAAATACAAACAATAAATAATCCTCATTCCTGCTTCATTGCTCTACCTGTGCTATAGATCAGATGAGAGAAGGTGGCTCTTAATCTTCTTTCTGTCAGTATTATACAGGTATATTTCTGATAGAGAACTTTTAAACTACCATACAATGAAAAGTTGGAAGGTCTCTTGTAAATCATACTTTCCTCACATATAAACATAACTTAAATCACGTTGATGAGCAATACCCTCCACAGGATAAATGTCTGATACTGGATTTATTTCAGATCTGTTTACACAAAGGATTGATGACGATCGATATCTGCCTTGGGATGAGCAGGGAAACAAAACTGCAAGTGATCAGGTAAGCTGGGCCACTTGATGTCACTATTGCTTGACAATGTGCACAGGCAACTGAGAGAGTCTAAATGGGACTAGTTCAAAAGAAGAGCGGGACAGGCGGTTTAAAGAAAGCCTCTGGGCCATCTATTTAAAAAGAATGAGAAAGATACACTATTTAGGAATGCGCATAAATTCTGCCTCTGTACATTTAGCGGCTTTAGTGGAGAACTCCGTTCCCTTCTGCACTCATGGCTGAGAGTGCTCTGACTGCGTCTGGAGCAGAAGGATTCATATGCTTTTCGCTTGCACTGTAAAAACAAGACACTTTCCTCATCTCTCTGACCCCTCTGTGTGAAGAGCGTTGTGGTACTGGGCAGAGGGCCCCTTTGATTCAGTAGTCCAGGCTTATATTCATAAATCTCTTGTTTTACCTTACACACCAGGTAAGACTTGAGTCCATTATGATAACTATGAAGCCGAATATTTTTATCCACTGACATGAAGCTTTCTGGCTACCTGGCTGATTTTTACAAAATGCAGACTGTGTTTCCCATAATGAATTTGGGTCCTCACCTGGGCAGTCATCAGAGGAAACATTTCTATTTGCTTACTGCAGAGATTTCACCATTCAGTGATCTTGTTAGTTGCAGTTGAACCGGTAAATTATTTATCAAAGTCCATGGTGAATAAATATCTAATATCTAATAATCCTACCCACACTACTTCGCCTAAGTCCCATGAAACTGGGCAATGAGTTTCTTCTCCTTTTGAAAGGCCTATGGTTACTAAATAATTCAGAAGCCTCTCTCCTGGCTGTGGTAGAATATGTGGCTTTAAACTACCTCAAAGTGCTTTTTGTTAGGAAATAAGCCATATTGGTCACTCCTTTGTCTTCTGGTAAACTGAGTATTTACTTGGGTGAAAAGTGGGTGAATGCCTTTTTATGTGAAAATGTGACAGCAATTAAAAACAAATTATTTTTCTTGAATGGAACAACTGGGATATCTCTTTCTTGGATCATTCTTATTTTTGGAGAGATCTTGGAATTGTACTGCTTGGGAAGAGTTGCAAGTTGTGCTATGCTTGCACTGAATATTTGTATTTTATCTGTTGGGAGCCATTTACCTTTTGTTTTAGTTTTAATTTTCAATAATCAGTTCACTTTTCCCTTGCTGTTGGTTCTCCCCTTGAGCAGTAGTGTTAGATATAGCTGCTTACATGACCATGATTACAAGTGAGCAGCAGAGACAGGAATTGTCTGAATTATTTGCACACACAGGATGCAAATGAGTGGAATTCAACTCACATTTCCTAAGCCTCCAACCAAATACCTTTACTATGAGACAAGCTTTCTTTGCTATTAGGAAAGTAAAGCTTGAATCTTCAGCAGGTACAATTTCTTTCTAACAGAAGTTCAGCATCACAAGTGATGTCTGTAGGAACCTGAGTTTATTTATTTTACCTATACAAACCTCATGTGGATGAATACAATAACAGGTGCTGTCTTTCTCCTTCCTAGGGAAAAGGGAGATGACCCCTTCAAAGGGGAGTGGCTGTCTATTGTTTCAGTAGCTTGAGGACTCCCATTCCAAAATCCTGAGGAACTGGCACAGGTGTGTCTTAGCGCTTCTTAACAAAAGATCAAGATACAACACTGAGTAAGTTTTAAAGCTCAGGTAATAAGTAGTGACTCCACTGACATATAGTTGGATGGTCACTGAAAGCAGACAATTCAAAATAATGGTGCACCAAATCAAAAATCTACTGGTTGATTTCCAAATCTTTCAGTCTGGGCATCACACTTTGTATGAACTGAAGAACTGAGGTGAGAACCCAACTGGCGCCTCAAGCAGAAATTTTGAGGACGAGCCTGTGCATCCTGGTGGCATATTGTGTTCATCTTCGCTGTTAGTCCAGCTGTGCCCAGTGGAACTGCTCATGGTAGTGCAATCATGATTTAATCATACGAATAGTGCTGGGCAGCTGAGAGAAGCATGGCACAAAAGACAAGTATACCGAAAATACCCTTTCTGACAAGCACTGATTTTCGGTACAAAAAATTGCAGTCTCTTGAGAATTTTAAACTACCTTAAAGAATTTCATGTTGAGGGAACTGTTCTTTACAGAGTTCTGTAGCTTATTTTAAAAATATCAGTATAAAATTTTTTTTCTCTATTAAACTGCCTATGTTTAAGAGTAATTTCCATGGGCTCCTTATTAATTTCTATGGCTCCCTGTTTAATTTGCTTTTTTTTCATAAAGAAGATTGTAAAATTCTAACTAGTATGATTGGTGATCCCGTTCCAGGGATGTGTCATGGCATCTCTAAATGAGTTGGCCTTTGTTTCATTTAATTCAGTCAGTTCTTTGGCAATCTCCAACCAACTATACAAGCATGGAAGAAAGATCTGAGCATTTAAGCTGGATCAGGAGTGAAAAGGAATTGGAATTGTCTTTAATGAGCTGTAGTGGTTTGGGTTCTGTATACTTTAAGTAAAAGACCGAATTGAGCACTTTAAGAAGTCTCAGAACCACCTTACCATTTTGCATTGCCTGGACATTCTAGTGTGCTCTGCCATTACAAGATCATTCAGGAATTGAATGGTCAGTGATGATAAACAGTGATAATAGATTACCAAGTAGGGGGAAGGTAGGAGATATTAATAAGGTAAGATTTTTAATTAATTTTTCAAGTTAATTAAAATGTCCAAAAGCACAATAAAACTGCAGAAAATCTGGCAAGGGAATGGCAGCCTGTCTGATTAATGCAAGTCAACTGTCTTCTGAGGGTAATAGTAATAATGATGAGATTATGGATATGGAAGAACCTGCTAAAGAGATATGAGATGCATGTGGAATACAAACTGTGTCCTAGTTACTATTTTATGGTGCACAATGGATCTTATTAAGGAGGAATAGCAGTAAGAATTACCACTGAATTGCTCAGTGAAAGTATTGTGTAATTAACACTGCTGCACCATCAGCTTGAGTGCTACCTCCCATTGATACTCCATATCCTTCATTTACTTTCAGTTTTTAACTAAAGTATGGGAGTTTCAATGGCAGATGCAGGCAGCTTGAAAAACATGTTGCCTTGTGCATGATGATGCTTGAAGGAAGGCAAGTAAGCACTGAAGTGCTAGAGTGGAATATGATATTCAGAAGAGGCTGGGAGGAACTTCCAGAAGTGAGTTTCATACTCCATTCCCTCAGTAAAAATAACACTAAAACAAAATAATAACAATAACCATGATAGAGAAAGCAAAAATACTTTCTTTCTTGCATCTCTAGTCTCATCCCTAATTTTGAAAGTATGTGTTTCCCATCCAAGCAGAAAACAAGTCCCACTGAGGCTGGTGCAAGAGTGATGAATGGGATTCACTGATGGGTATTTTTTCACAGCATTAAGTTTCTTATTACATATATATGCCACGTGCCTGCTGCAGTGATGCTCTGTTCTTGGCTGGTCCTCTAGGCAGTCTCCAATAGAAGTATTGTAACATATTAGAGACATCAGTATCAGACAGGGGAGGACACTTAGTACAGTCCTGTCCTAATGGAAAAGAAACAGTCAATAACATCAGGAAAAATGTGGTTTCTAACCTTGTTTTGCAGGTCTTTTGGTAGTTCACTTAACTCTCAAAGAAATAGCCTTGCCATTGAAGGACAGATGTAAACCAAAGCCCAGACCCTCTGAGCTTCATCTATCGTAGCTTTTTATGGAAAAACACAAACTGCTGTCTGCAAAGACAAACTCCTCAAAATTAATATTGAAAGATCAGTTTGACCACAGATTTGGCCAGACCAGAAATGAGATCTGAACTGCTCATGTGTTTCAGGACATTAGGACATTTGGAGCCTGAATTATGAAGTTATGACAGACTGGGCCTGTGCTCATAATGAATCACTAGCTTTTTTTTTTTTTTTTGTTCTTGTTCCTGGTTAGGTTATGCTATATCCCATGTTCATTTTATTCCAGCTTCTTTCTGTCAAGAGCAAAATTCTTAATTCCATCTTCAGTGTTTACCCAGGCTGCTCTTAAAAATGAAAATAGTATCTGGAGGATTTTAGTCTTGGAGAAATAATAAAGTAAAGTAAAAGCCTCCTGTCTTGAATGCTGAGTAGGCTGCATCACCACATGCAAGAGAAATTGTTGCTATACATTGCTTTGTTATTAAAAGAGGAGGGTGAAAAACGACAAGGAAGGTTTGAAGCTGGTTGATGTAAAACAGAACCAGTTTATAGGGAGCTGGCTGAGGACTGAAGTTTTATAAGGTGCACTTTAAACAACCATGCAGTGTACTAAAAATATCATAAAAACTATAGCTTCCAGCCACAAGTTTCAGAAAATGCTTAGTGGCAAAAAGAGAAAAAGCTGCAAGATATAGGGCATAAAGAAAATCTGATATGCAGAATGGAGGAACATTTAAGTCTGGGCTTTTGCTTCAGGCTCCAGTTTAGTGCTAGCACAAGAAACCACATAATGTTCATTAGGACAGTATTCATCTCTGCAGTGGCAAAAGTATATAAATGCCACACGAGAGGAGCCACAAAACATTCAGTATCTGAGACTGATTGAGGTCTTTCTCTCCATACTCTGCAGATCCCATTGACACCCACAAAGGTGCTGCCATCCATCCTGCTATTTTTCTCCTGAGACCTCATGAGATTCAGCAAAGCAGCCAAACTGCTTGTCACTTGTCAAAGCCCATTGCTCCTTCACTCCCATTCAAACAAAAAAACACTGCCTGCAGAAGCTGGCATGAGTGGTTCCCTTCGTAAGACCATGTTCCCTGAACGAGATGCCCTGCTGCTGGAATAGTAGCGGTCCAAAAAGATGGTCTGCAAAGAGATGGTTGCAGACTTGGAAATCAGTCCAGAAAGGCATTAGCAGAAACCAGCCACGGGTGTTGTCTGCACCAGGGATTTTTTCAAGACTTCTCTTTGTGGCTGTTTATCCCCAGCATCTCCCAAAAAGAGAGGTCAGTGCTTGGTAGGTTTTTTTGCATGTCATGTTTCCTTGTGAGTTGGCCTCTGGAGAATCAGAGGAGGGAGAGACCAGAAAGGGCAGGAAGGTTGAAATGAAACAGAAAATCTTGCAAGGATGTCATGAACATTTGCCTCACTTACCAGGACATTTAACTGTTTCGTTAGAAGTGCATGGCATGGCCCTGTCAGTCAGAGGATTTTAAGAGGCTCATCAGAGACATCTCTCTGAGGCAGAGCACCTGCCTCACCCTGCTCCTGGCTGTCTGTTGTGTCAGGAAGGTATTAACTCACCACTGATCTATGACATGAGCAAACTGAAGTATCTCAGTGCCAGCCCAGCCGTACTGCCTAGCACAGATGGGATCAAACAAAGGATCCTTCCCTTACACCTCGCTTTTGGAGCCAGCTGTTCCATCTGATTGCAGAAGAGGGACTGATACCTTGGTCTGCAGTTTCAATAGCAAATATCATAGGGTGGTTGCAAGGAAAAAGAGAGAAAATAATTGTTCTGAAAACGACCACAAGTGTTTATTTTTAACAGGATGCTAAAGGCAGGCTTTTAAATGCTCCTCTCCCAATCCTCAGTTGCAATAGCAGGAGCTGGGGTCAGACATTTTTTTCACAGTGATTAATACCTTCCTACAAGAGGACTGCTATTAAAGGGAATGAGGCAGCCTGCCGAGCAAGGCTTTCCTCTGTGGGAGAAAGAGTGGCTGTGTGTCTGCAAACCGTGGTAGACACTGAACTTCCCAGTTTTCTCCGCTGCTCAGGCAGTCAAGTCTCCAGCTGCCATCCCTTGCTCCCTCAGTTTATGGCAAACATAAAACAGGAGGCCATTTAAAAAAATAAGATAAATCAGACACTAAATTTAAATTGTGTTGATATAAATCATTCATGCAACAGATTGCATTTATTTATTGCCTTTGTTTGCAGCTCAAGAAATCTGTTAGATGTGCCTCACAGAATTCATAGATTAAAAAATAAAAATCCTTACGAGATACAGGCTTTGTGCCCAAAATGCAACACTTTCCTATTAAAACCCTTATTTGTCTTCAGAGGGAATACTTTGGCACTGTTTTTCCCATCATCTACTTCCTTCTTCTCACCTCTGAAGTTCCTTCCCAGTCACAGGGATGCATTTCGTGCTCCAGGTCCAGTGGCCCATGGCCCTTCAGAGCTTAGCCCCAGCCTTGTCCTGATGGACAAGCTGGCAGCCCTTCCCCCAGCCTGGAGGACACCTGGCAGCAGCCTCATGGGCAGCAAAGCATTGGGGAGGAGAAAGTGACCTCATATCTGCTCTTGAGACCAGAAAGAGGGACAAAGTTCATTTAAAAAAAAACTTAAGTGGGGCAGTCTTTCAAAGACTGAGAGTCACCTCTCAATAGTGGGACATCTGGTGACATTAGCTGAAGTTTCATAAAAGCTCCCTATGGCCTTTTCAGAAATAGAGCAGGTTTCAAAAAGAGAGAAAGAAAGAAAATACTGAGCCCTATGTATTGGTGTTAATTTGTCTCCATCTTCTATCATAATGTACTAATAAATCCAGCAAAGGATCTTAACTTGATTTTCTTCATCTCTGAAACAGGGGAGGTGGCTAGTAATGAATATATGTTATTTACAAAGACGTGGGTTTGTCCTGCTTTCTTTCTTTATTTCATTATTTATTGAGTAAGATAATAGCTTATGGTACTTACACAGAGCCAGCTGTTTGCAGGATGCCAAGAGCAGGTGGTCTGGGAGGCCTCTGATGAATTGCAAAAGACACTTACCAGCTGCTATCACTGTGTGAAATGAGCAAACCTGCAAAATCTTTATTTTCAATTGGATTGTACTTTTAAGTAAGCAAGGGAGACAGCCAGTATAACTACAGACCATGACCAACAACCCACATAAAGTGTGTGCAAACACAAGTGATTAATGTACCAGGATTTCAAAACATCTAAAATGAGCAAGTCAGGTTTACTTGGGTGCATGAGAGGGAAGGGGAGCAGGAAGGGATGGGTGGGAGATGGGTATGCATGGCGGGCACTGCAGGACTGCTTATGTGAAATGAGGATTAAGGCAAAAAGGAACCATTTGATGAATCTTAATAGTCTATATTGGGTTCTTAGCAACTCCCCTATTTTTATTCTGTCTTGTAAACAATGCTGTTGGACTTGAAAGTTTTCATAGTCTTTTCCCTTCTTTCTCTGATCACCCCTCCCCCCCCTTTTTTTCTTTTTTCTTTTTTTTTTTTTCAATTATGTAGGGCACTCTTGTGTGCTGCCTCACCAGGGCACAATCCTTTGGTGGTAACCACATCCTCAAATGGTCACTGAAGAGATGCAGGGATAATGGGTTACAAAGACAGACATTAATAAGGTAAGATAAGAGAGGGGAGGTTTATTAATTTTTCAAGTAAAGTTAGGATGCCCAAGGGCACAGTAAAACTGTAAAGAATCTAGTGAGGGATGAGAGGCCTAGCTGATTAATGCAAGTCAGCTGTCCTCAGAGGGTGATTGCAATAATGATGAGATTATGGAAGAACCTGCTGAAGACAAATGAGATGCATGTGGAATAAAAACTAAGTGTCCTAGTTACTCTTTTGGAGTGCACGATGGATTTTATTAAGGAGGAACAGCAATATAAATTACTGCTGACTGAGATGCCAAAGTGAGGAGCCAGGCTTGCTTTGCTGGAGTTTCTTTGCCTGAGATGTAGCACATAACCCAGGGTGCCTCACTTGAAAACAATCCAAAGAAAACATGGAAAAGTGAAATGAGGGCTTCTTCCTGTACTGCAGAAGAAGATAATATTTTTGCTTGATGTCTTTGATGTGCGTTTCCCTCCACTCCCCTGTCTCCCTCTGCAGCTGCATTACCTCATTGCTTCCCTATGCTGGGGCGGATAATTCAAGGCTTCCCAGTTTGTCCCAGGAGCCCTTACCCTGTCCAGAAGCGGCTCTTCTCCAGACAGCCCCACCATGCAGTGTAAGAATAAGGCAAGGTTTCTGAGGGCAGCAGTTTTGCAGACTGCCTGCCTTCCTTTTCTGACCAGCCTTACTATCTTCCCATTCCTTGCCATTTGCCCCCATTCTCTTGCCACCCCTGCCACCTTGTCCTTGGTGTCCCCAACTTCTACTTCCTACTCCAGCTTTTCCCTCTCTCCTCTGAGTGTTGTGCTGCCTGCCAGCCCCACACAGATGGACCCTCCCACCAGCCCTGAGACCATCACCATGGCCTCCCTGTGGCTCACTTCTCCACAATAACATGAGGACCAGGCATGCGATGGTTATCGCTTTCATGGGTGTTTGTGAGTTGATCAGCACGCAGAGGTCTTGGTGGGGTAGAGTGCTCTCCACAGCACCCAGAAGATGTAGGAATAACTGCCTGAGGTGGGAGGGCAGGGGATGGCTTCCGGATGCAGGGGGCTGGTGAGCCTGTGCTGAGTCAAGCAGCAAGAACCAAACTGTAATTAACAGCATGATAACAAATGGCATGTCACGGTATAAATTTTCCATGTCCTCTATTTCTTTCCAGTGTATTAACTGTCCATGGTAACAGGAAATAGGAAATTATAATATCGACTCCTTGTGTTACAGTGCAAAGTCAGCATTTCCATTAGAAATCTGTTTCTAATGGTTTTGAGTAATATAACAATGAACTTTCACTTCAGGATTAATCCTAGTATTTAGTGCTCCCATTCTGACTGTGGGGTTTTTTTCCCCTGCAAAATTTAATAGATCAGTCTGGGCATTATAAGGCTTTACCACCTCCCCATAGCCCAGAGTTCACTTTCTCCTGCACACTTTCATCTTCCCTTTATTGTCCTTGTAAAGTCATGGTACAGGCTTCTCATCTCTCTTTTCTCGATTTTTTTTTTAATGAGTATAAGTAACTATTGGATGTCAAAACAGCCTTTTCTCCCACAGGCTAAATATGTAATTACCTGATAGATGGGCATTTCTGAGTTAAGATGGTCTAAATACATATTTATGTAGCAGACAGTAATTACTTCATTTTAGCAGCTCCCTACATATATATTTACATGACAGACCATAATGTTCTGCAGCTTCAACGCCCATAAACCACATTTGTGACACCCTGAATCTGCTGCATTTCACACATGGTACTGCAGACATGTAGAACAACTTCATGTGGGAATACCCTCTCACGAGGGGTGTGGTCACTATCAGACAAACAGAAAACGATGTTACATAAATAAAATGTATTTTCCAAAGGAAAGGAAAAAACAAAATTGCAAACATACAAAAATAACAGCCCTAAAAGATCATGTAAGTATCGTGCCTCTGATTCCCAATAGCAGATGTTTCGGGTGTTGAAACTCCCACCAGAACAGCTGCAGGAATGTAGAATCACATCTGGGCTTGCGACGGGGCTGCATCATTACCCACCAACAGCAAAACAGCCAGATGCTTCCAATTCATTTTAGGGACAGAGCTTAAAGTTTGAGCCCATGAACATCCCTGCTTTAGAACCGCTATTTACCATTGGCTGTGGCTGTTCCTGGACGTGCCACCGAGGTGGTGGCATGAGGTTGTAGGTGCCAAGATTCTGGGTGGCACTGCAGCAGGACGGCTCACCAGCAGTCCTCTGACATGAGAGGCAGAGCTGGGGCAGGGGTTTGGGCTGTCTCTGCACCAGCAGTGCTGAGCTTCAAGAGCTTCAGATGATCTCTGAGAAGGGCCATGGAGGTATTGCTGCTGTCGCTTATCTCTGCTGTTGGTTATCGCCGCAGTCCTCTGTGCATGCCGCTCTCTCATTGCGATGCCTGCAACACCTTTCTTTCCATGCCACTTGCTGCCTCTGGCAAGTGTGTTCAGCACATGCTGCATATTTTGGGATGGTGCTTGTTGTGCTCCTGAAGCATGTGTAATGGGACAGTGCTTCAAATCTAGGGACTGAAGGCAAATGAGGGCAGCTGGCTCAACACTTGAGTCCCAGTGCTTGCATTTCCTACCACCCTCCTTCCCTGCACTGGCTCTGCTGGACAGAGTGAGCTGGGGACTGAAGGTGTCCCACTCCAGCAGCACTCACATTCACATGTCAAAGCTGCTTGGAAGAAAGAAGTTTCACTTTCACTCTGGCTCCCTGCATGAGTCCAGACCAGAACTCCAGTTCCCATTGCACAAGTAGGTCAGCCGAAGATATTTCCTGCAGGTGACAGTTACTTGGTCTGCTGAGTACCTAAAGAATGGCTTATTTGGTTCCACCTAACAGTGTTTTTCCATCTCTATAATGGGACTTCAAACTCCTTAGTGACAGCTGGATTGTGCTATTTCATTCTTTTACAGAAGGTACCTCTTACTTACCCGCCATACCACATTTCAGCACTGGCTGATGCCTAGCAGTGGTTAGCCCAGCTATCAGAATGAAAGGACTGCCTTGGCTACCTCACTTCTAGCTTGTCTCAGGGAGAATGTAGGCATGGGCACAGGCAACCACTTTCTTCAGCCTCATATTGAAGAGAGAAATAGTCTAAAGCCTGATATGGCTCTGGTATATACATACAAAAATCTAGATCTGAACCTGATCAGAGGTGGGTACTGACACCTGGGCCACTAAGGGAGCTCAGACAAAGAGTGTACCACACCCCAGTTATTAATACAATGATTTATTATTTTGCATGTAAACATACATAAATAACTGGTGAAGATTATTTGCATGATTTGCAATAAAATGATCAATTTAATCAAAGGTTGTTACTGCACAACCAAAGTTTGCACAATAGCTTTTAAAAAAATTAACCTGTATAATAAAGAAAATGACATTTACAGCAATGTGGCTGTCCATCATCTTGTCACCTGTCCATAGCCATGGACTACAGGAGGAGCAGAAGATTTTAATATGGCTTTTAATATGCCTACAAGAATTACACAGGGCCTTCAGTTGACAAATGGGGCTGAGATAGTTTATCTAAACATACCAGTGTCAGATGGTTTAAAAGACAGACATACAAGCAGATGGATTTCTTCGTCTAGGATGGAGGGTTAATTGTCAGTCAGGCAAGTGGCATCCATACTCTTGCGTAAGGAAGAGACAGTTCTCTACTTGCATGTTGTCAAACGATCATTTTTAGAGAAATTGATGAAAATTTGGCTTAAAAAATAAAATAATTCTAATCTACAAATTAGAACATCCCTCTCCCCAGGTAGGGGATGTTGTGTGTTTTTTATTGTTTTGATTATTGCTGATGCATGTCTGTTATGATAGTAACAGTGAGGTTTGATTGGACTGAACAAACTTCTAGTAAAGGTTGAAACTTCAAGGTTGTGAATTGCTCTCTCAAATTGAACCTTTTAACTAAGATCTTCCCCCTTCACCACCATCATGTGAGGATTGGGAGGAGGAGGAAGAGAACTGTACTTGAGTCAGACAGAAGGAAGCTGCAGCCAAACCCCCTCTTGTGCAAAAAGCTCCATTTGCTGTGTCTCTGGTCTTCAAGAGTGTGGCTTGCCATGTTCGAGAATTCCTGTTGAAGAACCCCCATGGAGAAGGGTCTCCAGGCCTTGCTGTCTGTACCCTTCTTTCACCCTAAATTTCCGTAGCCCTCACTTCATCTCTGTCTTTTGGTGTTTTCATAAACATCTGCCTTCATAGCTTTACTGAATGGAGGAAAATGTTCAGAGGGACATTTCTCTTAGTGTTGCAAACCCCCAGCAGCAGGATGAAGGGAGGGTATCCTAGAGTCCAGGGAGGGCTGTACTCACCCTCCAACATGCTGGTGCTGCTCTTCAGCTTCCAAAAGAAAACTGAGAGGTACAAAAATCCAAAAGGGCCACAAGCACTTCTAAAATAAATTAGAATGTAAACTCCCCATGGCCCAAGGCTGCTGTTGAGGTAGTAACAACCGCCAAAGCAGACCTTGCTTAAAAATACCTGTAAGGTTTCTTATGAGTTCACCAATGAGTACAAATCCTTTCACTGCCTGCAACGTTCATTAATGTCATCATGATGTTGTGTGGGAAGCAAAATGGCAATATAGAGCAACTAATGAAAACAAAGGTTAAGTATGATTTCCCTGCTTCCTGAGGGAACAGATTTTTTTCAGGAAACAAATTTCTGTATACACATGATAAATTGTACAGCTTTCTTTTTTTTCCATTCCATAAAATTTTATACAAAACTTTATCATGAAGAGGAACAACATATTAAAATAGTGTCTATTTGGAACAGAATATGGTATAATAGACTAGAGTACACGAGAAAAATCAATAGCTTTGAATAAGTGTGAAGTCCATAATCGCTCTGCAGACATACCTTAGAGAATATATGCATTTTAACTGTCTTTGTATGAAACCTTCCAGGGAGCTGAACATAATAATAATTAATCATGTAATTAATACTTAATTTACAAAGGGAACAGTATGCCCCACTCTCCTGCAGAGGCACTTGGGGTGATAAGCAACAGAAAAATAGAATTCAAATAAAAATAACTCATAAGAGGAGGACAAGTAAGATAATAAATAAAGTACATACAGAAGCACTACAAGGGGATGAAATATGTGGCGTGGCAAATGCATAAGCAGAACAGAAAAAACTTAAAAGCTCCCAGCTTCTAATAGGACTCCCACTCACTTTAGTGTCGACAGGGATATCACTGAGAGCCTTGGGAAATCATCATGTGATGCCACATAAACCCAGGAAAGACATCCATCTTCCGTCAACTGAAAGCCTGGTGGGTTTGTGAGCTGGAAGTTTCAACATGCTTTACAGCCATGAGAAAGAACACCACTTAGTGGTGCACTCACTGACTTCTTCAAAACAGATTCAAGAGGGCTAACAGGTGTGGACTTTTTCCAAAACTGATTTAGTCCCACATCTCTCAATTCCACTATTTATTATATCTTTAAGCATTTTCCTGGTGCCAAACTCAGTTTTACTGGTTTGTAGTTCTAAGAATCGCCCTTGCAAGGCTTCCCTTAAGACTAGCGTCATGGCTGCCATTTTTCAGTCCTGTATTGTGAAATAAACTATCGTTCAAACTAAAATAGTTGTAATCAACTTCATATTTGAGTTCTTTCAGAGCTTTTGGGTTAAAAAAAAAAAATCCTACCTCCTCATTTGTTATGATTTGAATTACTAATTTTCTCTGAAACATCTTCACTGACACTCTTTTTGTAATACATCTTTCAAGCTCATTCCCCATGTGTGAGGTGTGAAAACTTTCTGGCTTCTGATGTGCATGATAATACAAATAAGTTGGCTAGCTTTTTGCAATGTGCTTCTCTTTGATGATTTTTGATCCCCCAAACTTTCTTGTAGGCTTTTTGATTTCTATAGAGGCAGATGTTTCTCAGTCTTTCTTGCTTTCATTAGTATGTTTTAGCATGCATATATGTATAATTTAGATTAATATTTTATATTTAAAAGATCATATTCTTGTCTATTTACTCACCTACCAATGAATTCACCTTTTTTTTAATGCCTTTTTATGCATAATAGCCTCCTTTATTCTAATGTTTTCCATACTGACATGTTAGCATCTCTAACCTGAGCTTCTGATGTGTAATCCTTAGACATCCTCCATAACAGCAAAAAATAATTTTATCTATTTTAGTAGCTCTCTTTACTTTGCTTTTAATTATTTGTGTGATTTTTAGAAATTATTTCCTCTGAAAGGAAAAGACACTGAATTTGAATGCATTATAGTCACTACTACAGGGTCATGGTTGCATTTTGAATCTTTATTTAAATTCTACTCAAAACCAAGTAAAACTAGAATGAGCACCTGTTCCTCCAAGTGCTCACACTAGCTGCTCCAAGGAGTTGTTTCCCACATCTGAAAAATCGCCCTTGTGTTACAAGTGATGCAGAGATGTAGCATGTTCATGTGGGAGCACCTGATTGTTGTCTGCCTTCACAGGTTTGTTAATCTCCCTTCCTCAGTGGGCTGTGGAAGACTAAAAATCTGCACTGCTAATATGTGTGGAATTCCAAGCTATGCCCCAAGTTACTTCTCAGGTGATTATTTAATCCTATATTTCCTAACACTTTAAAAACTGAATAAATTTGTTGTCTGAGCCTTCTTTATATCTTAGCCTTACAATCAGTGTCACTGATCATCTTTATGGCCCTGAATAATAGGTGTGCATATAGGGATGCTTCCATTTTAAATGAGGCATTTCAGCTCATCCATCCTAGTTTAATATTTGTTTACAGTCACATTTACAATGACTTGGTGATCACTGTGTCTGTAGAGATCTAGTCAGTCGCACATTAACTAGACTAGGCTTCATTGTGGAATTTTGTCTTACTGCTGTCCTAAAGTGTGAAGTTGCTCTGGTTCCACCACTATAAAGCATCTTTCCCCACACTGTGCACATCTACCTCATGTTTATTTTCCTGTGTTGGCATTTAAAAAAAAATTACTTTTGAGCTCTTTCATATACAAAAGACTTGGGAGCCTTTCCCAAGCCTTTTTTCTCCAAGCTTGATTGGGCAGAGAGACACATGAAACCTACAAAATGCCAAATGAGCTCCACCTCCCAATGGAGCTAACCTTGGGGAACTCAGTAATACTTCTCTTCCAAGAGCAGGTCATGCCCTGGGAGAAGTTAGCACCTACCAGACCATCTGAAATCCCATAACTTGCAGGATATATTGGACAACTGTGGTCTGATGCTTTACATCATTCTTTGGAAAGCCACAAAGTAATGCATACAGAGTGATGAAATCCAATAGACTTCTTTTTGTGTTTAATGGGTTGTTTCCCCTTGTATTTCTGTACTTCCTCCATAAGCAAATAATACCCTAGTGGGGCAGGAGAATGAAGTCAGAATTTGCAACTGTGGCAGAGAAACTATTAAAAGTCTATAAATAAATATTTTTATTGCAACCGTGTTGCATGAGCCAGTACTTTTTGAAAACCATATTCACATCAAGATGGGCTGCGGGACTCTGTTCAGTTACTGATGATGGTTACATGGAAGTGGTTTTCTGGGAGATGTATGCAGCCTTCTCAATATTCTTATTCAGTTGTGTAATTCCAAGCCCTGCAGTGTTGTTATCCCTTAAGAAAACTTCTTTCTATTTCAAAAGCACCAACTCTGAATGTTAAATTGAAAGGAGATAAAAGAATCATAGTGGTAAAAGCTGCACAATTCCACCCTCTTCATTATACAAGACGCTGGTTCAGTATTTGCTTCTTTACATTTTTATGCAGATATAGAAGGCTACTTTGGGAAATCTGTAACACTATTATTAAATGTCACTGAGTAGAGCTGCGTATCGTGATGACTCATCCTCAAAAGATTTGATTTAGTGTGCGTTAGTTTCCCAAGTGTTGAGTTCTCATTCTGGGCTGTATCAACCACATTACCCAGATCTAACGGAAGGACCATCCACATCAGCATGAGTCCTTCCTCTAGCCTCAGTGATCTTTGGATCAAGATCGCAGTGAGACAGAATGCTCTAGAAATGTTAATGTTTTTAATCATGAGTAATAATTGTCTGTAATTCATAAAGGACAACTTAAAAATCAGGCCTTGTTGTGCTACACTGCCCAGACATTGGAATGGCCTGTGCCATAAATCTATAAAAACAATCCAGACGGAGTATTGGGAAGAGATGAGGACCACCTTGAAAATATGTCACAACAGCTGTAAGTGTCATGTTAGTTCAATTTTTTTTTTAGTAGGTCAAGAAAGACAAAGAAAAGGAAATGAGAAAGAATTTTGAAGGAAAACAGAATGACAAATAGGACTAGGAGAAGGAAGACTGATAGTTTAGAAGTGAAATCAAGATGGACAGTCTAGAGAGTAAGAAGGGCATAGGAATGTTGAAGGCATCAGCATAGAGTCAGGGCTGGTATATGACTGATCAGAATATTGCTACCAATAAATTAACTAAGAGCCCTTAGCTTAGTTTGAACAATATTAACTCAGAATGGTCTGAAAAGCCTCAGGTATGAATGGACTTGCTTCATGTATGATAGAAAACGCTCTCTGCAAGCTTGATGCAATGGCTTCCCAGTCAAATAATTCTGTGTGCTAGCACCAAAGCAGGCACCAGACTTAGGGAGTTGCAAGACAAAACATCCATTTGTAATTAATAACGTGGTCACAGTTGGGCTTCTCAGAACTTTGGCTTTGTGTTTTGATCTAGACTTTAAGGCATCCTGTGGTCCTGAGAAGGAAAGCTTTATTTGTTTTAATGTTCCAGTATTACTGAAATTATGGACTTACACTGGAGATGTTTAGCTATGAAACTCCTGTACAAGACTAGTGAAATGGGAGATGTATATACCAGTCTAATCTTCCTCCCTGTTTCAGGTAAGCATAAGAGATTTGCATGAATAGCTAAAACAGTGTTCAATAAGAAAAGGAATTTTCCATCTTACCCTTTTAAAATTGAACATCAACATTTACTCACACTTTCATGAGCTACTTGAACAATTATTTCTATTTAAAAAATAGACTTGAGACTGCAACTTTAGGGAACCTTTATACTAACTTGCTTAGGTTAAGGGGCTTTAGTGACAGTGGATCTTCACAGTAGGATGTAGCTTTTGCACTCAGAGACTTCCTGCTTTTGGTGAATATGTATCATTTTGACTTCTATTTCTCTTGTAAAGTCCAAGAGACATCAGGGAAAGAAACAGGGAGAAGAAATGGGACAGTGCTGGAGAGCTGCTCCCTTGGAGGCTGTGGGAAGCACAGAACAAATTAGAACAGCTCTGAGTTTCTGTAATTTTCACAGCAGGTTCGACACGCAGAGTTCCTGAGAATTAGCACCTGTGTTTCTGCAGAAACAAATCCTCAGGAGAAGCGTCACAGACATCGATAGCGATGGAAGCAGCAGGGTTCTACAGAAACCAAAAGGCATCCCCTGGAAACGTTTTCAATGCCTCAAGGATTTAAGGTGATTGTTATTTTCCCTGCAACAAAGATAATTTTAGGTATCATAGACACATGGAGATGCTATGATACTTGCACATAAAAATGGAAGTGTGTGTTAACATCTATAAAATACTCAAGAAGAGTTGAAAAATTAGACTTTAAAAACCAAATTAATTACTAAATTAAAAAAAATAATTTTAAATAAATGAAATTAAACACCTTAAAATGTATTTAATTTTGCAGTTATTTTCTGAGAAGGAATCTGTAACATAGAATGGAATTTCAGGTGACAGACAGCACACATTGATCAACACCCTATAGATCAGTGAAGGTTTAAATCTGTGGGTAAATTCCTCAGAGTCAGAGTATGTCACAGAAAAGGTTATTTCAATGTCTAACACAGAGATGAATATAATCCAAAACTGTCTGGTGGCCTGAAAATCCCCAGGGGTTTTGAGACATAAGATAGTGATAATGTTGAGAGCTGCTTTCTGCCTTGCCCACTTCAGCATGCTGCTTGGCTGACAAGGAGCCCTCACACTACGAAAACCACGACCAAGCTGCATAACACTGTACTTGAACCTTGTGTCTGCTCCCCTTAACAGAGGTCCTTACCTGCTTGCAGATTTCCTTCCATTTTCTCTTGCACACTTAAGATATGTAGTGATTTTGTCCTGTGCTTCCCTTTTGGGATGCCCAGAGCTGTGCTACTGTATGAGGATTTGGCAAGGCACTGGTGGTGAGGAGGCCGAGGAGAGGACAACTTGCAGATGAACCCTGCTTGAGATGAACAAGAGGTGGGAGTGTTTGGACACAAGTGGGAAAAGATGAGAATGAGACAAAAAGGTATTTATGAGATGAAATATAAATATAGTATATAATAGAGTAGAAGCTATAGAAATGGTGGTGGAACTTTCAAGAGTGAAAAAACGGACACAACCAGATGTGGGAAAAAGCAAGGAATCAAGGAAGCCATACTACACATCAGGCCTTAAAATGTTATTTTTCTCAGTTAATTTCATCACTGAATCCTTTTCAGTGCATTTAATAATACAATGGTTGAATTATAATACCCTAATTGCATTCACTGTAAGACTTTGTGGAAAGATTATTAAATTCCCCTGGTTTTGAGCAATTCTGTTACATCATACCAAATGTGGGCAGAAAGGACAAAAATTCACTTCCCCTGTGCACTGTTAGCAATATATAAAGCAAAGGAGAATCAATTTAATACATCACTACTGCAATGTGAATTTCTAGAATCATTAAGCTGAAAAGTAGAATCCCACCAGTCTGGTACCATGAAAATGAAAGTTGATGTCTGCCTGGATCAATTTTATCATGAAAATAATGGTATCACTCTGTGCACAAGATTTAAAGCCTTCAAGGCTTTGGGGAAGACACACTCAGTAACCTACATATGAAAGTAGATTGATTGAGAGTGGCTGGAACACACATAAAGCTGACATTTTTACCCGTCTGGGCCTTTATCAAGACTGATAGGCTGAAACATTGTCTTTCTGAATGTTCCCGTTGCTTTCATATGTAAGTTCCTGTGCTTGCATTACTCTTGAGGCTTTCACAAGGTGTTTGCATGGTACATCTGATATACCGCTGGATATGTCTTGATGATGCAAAGAAAATGACCTAAATTCATCCTCCATCTAGATGTCTCAGAAGGGAGAGATTATTTTCATGCTTTCATCTTCTTTTTTATAAACAAAGAAGTCTAGACACCACCAGGTAAATATGAGAACAAATAGCCTTTTATGCAGATATAAACTTTGGACACCTGTCACTCAGCCTTGATTGTACAGCAAGTTTTACCTGTTTCCAGGTCCCTGACCATGGCAAGAAATACACCTAATTTACAACCTCCAAACCTCTGGCCTCTCTAGCTTCACAGGGTGGTGGTACCATCCAGCCAACATTTAGACTCATAGAATAATTTATTTTGGGAAGAGTCCTCTAAGATCATCAAGTCCAACTGTTAACCTAGCATTGCCAAGTTCATCACTAAACCATATACTCAAGTGCCACATCTACATATCCTTTAAGTACCTCCAGGGACTATGACTCAAGCTTTCAGAGACGAATTTTTTCCTAATATCCAATACAAACCTCCTTTAGCACAACCTGAGGTCATTTCTTCTTGTTTTGTCACTTGTCACCTGAGAAGAAGCCAACCCCCACATTGATAAAAGCTCCTTTCATGTAGTTGTAGAGTGCGATAAGGTCTCCGCTCAGTCTTTTTTCTCCAGGCTAAACAACCCCAGGTCCCTCAGCTGCTCCTCATAGAACTTGTGCTCCAGTCCCTTCACCAGCTTTATTGCCCTTCTCTGGACACCCTCCAGCATCTCAATGTCTTTCTCGTAGCGAGGGACAAAATACTGAACACAGAATATGAAGTGTAGCCTCACCAGTGCCAAGTACAGTGGGACAATCACTTCCCTGGTGCTGCTGGCCACACTATTTCTGATACAAGCCAGGATGCCATTGGTCTTGGCCACCTGGGCAAACTGCTGGCTCATGTTTGGCCAGCTATTGACCAGCACCCCACGTCCCTTTTGTCCAGGCAGCTTTCTAGCCTGTAGCAATGTTGCACAGGGCTATTGTGACCAAGTGCAGGACCCACTTAAACAGACACTAGCCTTAAAGAGGCCTCAGTTTAAGCCTGTTAAAGCCCCCACCTAAAATAAAGCAACTTGTTAGTAATTACTTGTATGAGAAAAAGTTAAGAAAGCATGGAAGCAAACTAAAATGAACTTGGGTTCATTTTAGGAAGTAAACAAAGGCTAATGAAAATGCTAATAAAGAAGAAAAGACTTAATAAGCTATTATGAAAACATATAGTAATTACGAACATTAACAGCATCAGAGGCTGGTGCAAAGAGAGTTGCTTGGTATTTCCCTGAAGATAAAAAGCATCTGTGTGCATCAGGAAACATCATTTTTTTGTTCTCTGGGGTAGAGGATGATATGCAATTTCTAAGCCTCAATGTACTATACACAAACATTACCCTGTGCGACAGTGGCTGTCAAAAAGTGTTCCATACCTAATGGCAAAAAGCAAATGCCTAATAAGATAGATTCACATGTTACCACTTAGGTGAACAAATCCAAGAAAGGATTTCAAGTAAATTAAGTGAATTCTGCGGAATAAGCTACTGTTCAGCACAACTTTCTGGTACTTCACTCCAAAATGTCACCAAGTTTCCACTGTATTTGAAGAAGGAAGGAGATGGAACTTGCATCAATCACTATGATCTTTCACTCCTATTGATCAAGGCCTGCTTTGCTAGTCAGGAACAGGTGTGGTTGGATGATTTAGGTGCCGGAGAGGAGACTGCTGAAGATCTTGTGGGGTTCGGTTTTTTTTTGTTTGTGTGTTTTTTGCCTTTGTTTTGGTTTTTGTTGTTGTTGTTATTGTCTTCTGAATTACTGTCTCTTTGTTGGAGTTGCAAAATGCAGTGCCAGGTTTTGGCCCAGTGTGACCCAAATTATTTACTCATGAAAAACTACAACCCAAAATAACAAAATGTTTGGTAGAAAATTATAAAAATGTCTGATCTGCATATTTTTAGGGAAAAAAGGACTTCTTACGACTGAAAAGGGGAAACTGTGCTTTATGCTGGATCCTAGTATATTTGGTGCTTTGAATCAGACTAAAACAAAATGCATAAAAGAAAATGTGCCCCATAAAATGAGAGTTGAATGGTGTGGCTCCTGGGTCCCCAGCTCTGACAGTTTTGTTCTATGGTTACACAACTGTTGTGCCAAATTACTTGCTAATGTAGCTTGCTATGCCCCAATCACCTTAAAATCCAAGGAGACAAGGCAAGAAGAAAACACACATACACAAGCAAAGGCAACTGAAGGGAAAAAAGTATCATTTTTTATATCATAGGCAAGCAATCAAGGAATAGTTTGTCTTCTGGTTCCCTGCTTAGAAACCACACACTGGATGGTTGGTGTTTCTTTTTTATCAGTTCTAAGTTATTATTACATTTGAGATGGTGTCAGTATGGGACTACTGAAGCAGGGAAGGTCTTAATTTACCATGAAGGCTAATTAACATGATCTTAAAAAATATGGACATAATTAATAGTTTTCCATGGTCAGCACACCTGTTGAACAAACACACTATCAAATAAATACATTGCCAAATAATCCAACATTACAGAAAACTCATTTGTTCACATGTTAAACTAAAAAGAGATCAAGAGAATGTAACAATGAGTTTAGAACTGTCACTGAATACATTAATTTTCCAAAAATGAACCCATATATTTCCTTTTCAACAAGCAATTAGATTAACCAAAAATGCAAACTCAAAGGCTCATAAGTGAGGGTATTGTAATTATTTGCACACCGATGGTCTTGCCATATATTCTTGGTTGTGGGGTTTTTTAGTGCAAAATATGACTCAAGAACCTTTGGGAGCTGGGACCGTATCTTCTCTTCCCTGTAAAACAATTAGTTGGACAAATTGCTATTTGTAAATTCTTATAAATATTGAAATGGTTTTAGACTGGAATGTTGCATACAGTTTGGGTCATCTGGTTCAAGAGGATGAACTTAACCTAGAAAACATGCTGTGAAGATTTGCTATGATGGCATGAGGAGTGGGAAGCTCTTTGCAATAAGAAAGGCTAGAAGATTTTGGCCTGTTTATGCTCAGAAAATTAAATCTGTGAGGAAGTTAAACACGTGAACACAAAAAAGGGCTTAAGCAAAACTAGATTCTGGATCAGCTTTTCAACAATGAAGTCAAAAAACCTACCAGACTGGAAGATGGTACTTGATGAGCTTCTTAAAGGGCTTTTCAGACAGTGATATCTGTGAGAGCTGTGGGCTAGAGTCAAAGAATCAAGAGACGTGAGCCACTCCCAGCTTCCTAGAAATGGTATTTGTTTTCATACACAAGGCCTGCCTCAGAAGCAGACTGAAAGCAGAGTCTGGCTTCTACTCATGCACCTTCTGTTCCAGGACCTTTCTGTGAGAGACAGCCTGCTTCTCCACCTCAGCATCATTTCGTAGAGCAGTAATGAAGCAAGAATTGTAGATCAAATAGTAAATTATGATACTGCTATAATAATAGTAACAGTGGAGCTGTGTTATGCATTTGTAGTCATCTTAAAACCAAATGGCGATGAAAAATGAGTCTCAGACCCAGCTGGTCATTGTAAGCTCTTCCATGTAGGATCTATCTTCTCCATTTCACTGTGCCTCTTCTTGGTTGTCCATGGAACAGTATCATGCAAAATTTACTAATGTCCATACTGAAACCCCCAGGACTTATTTTCAGACTGTCTTGCAAATTTCTATGGGCAATCTTGTGCCAGTCCCCTTCTCCCTCTCAAACAAACTGAAATAAAATTTTAAAAGTTTAGAACTGGTCCAATTCACCATTTCAGCCAACTTCTGCACACAATCAAATTTAGAGGCATTTTGAAATCTACATTTATCACATATTTCTTACAGCCAATCTTGCAATCTTCTGATCCATCCCCCATGCCCCACCTCTTCCCCCAAAAACCTTTTTACATTCCCTCTGGATATGCAGCTTTATCAGTCACTATTGATGGAGTTGTCTGAGTTTCTTTCATACAGTGTTTTTTGTCAGGAAAATCTTGCATTCTAGATCTGTATGTTATTTATCTGAGATGTTGTCAAATCAATAAAGTTTCACTTCAGCTGCCAGAAAAAAAATAATCTATGTGGTGGTTAACCCCATGAGTATTTAACTAGTCATCATGTAGGTGACTAGTTAAATAGAAAAAGGGGTAAAATGAACCTCATACAGCATGGCTTTTAACCTCATCCTTTCTTCCAAGCTGGCCCGGGTTCTGGACCATGGCCTCTTCATTTCAGCTTGGTTCAGTTAAGGGTTTCTCTTCTCTTTCAGGTCCTGAGGAAAAAAAAAAAAAATCACCACAAGGCAAGTCCATGTATCAGGCTGGTCACCTTTTAGCAATTACATTTTAATGTCATTCTGGTACCAAAGCCAAGCTCTGCTGGGTGCTGTCACAGCAGGCAATAGTACCAAAAGGGGAAAGGCAGCTTTTCCAACCAATTCAGTATTTCTCTGCCACTTTATAATGTCTCACATTCTCTTACTCTTTCCTCAGGCAATGGGACTGTGAACTTCAGAAAAATGTGTGTGGAATTCAGCTACTAACACTGAGTTCAGCTGCTTCTGAGATTATTTATTTATGTATTTGAAAATGAGTGTATGTGAAAAATTCCCAATTAAATGCCCTGACTGTAAGTCCTTCATCAACAGAATAATTATTGCATGCCTGGGATGAAGTCTGCATAATCCATTACCAGGTCACATTAAAAACTAAGGAGGAAAACTTGACAGATGAAAAGTAACAAATTTTTCACCCCTAAAGAATGGGAAAAAGATTTACCAATTTTTTTCCCAGTGAATTTTTTTTTTCATGTATAAACCCATGAAAAAATGACAGCTACCTTCCCCCACTAGTCCTAGATGTTTGAAACAATTTATTTGCTGGACTACTGGTTTACTTGAATTAAATCTATGACAACTCAGGGCCTGCCTGAGCACTAAATGACAAGTCTGAAACTCATTTTTCTCTTTTTCTCCACTGAGTTGATAAAGAAGAAAACTGGTTCAGTCATTCTGGCTTGAGGTTCAGGACAAATCCCTTGCTCCATCACAGACTTTCTGTGTGTCCAGGAGATGGGAAGCTCCTCAGGACTCAGGTACACAGCTTTCAGCCCAAATACAAGTTTTTAGAGTCTCTGATGGTAGCTCTTTGTAGCATCCAAACACCTCCCAGAGAAAGTCCAAAGAAACTGAGCTCCTGCTGGGAGAGGCCAGAAGGATTCACTCTCCAATAACATGCTTTTCCTTAGCACCCCTAGTCCTTAGGGCTGGGTTACATCTGCAGTCCTGGTTTTGGTGCTTCATGCTTCCCCTGGTGCTCCAGGGGCAGAATGGGGTTGGCAGTGGCCCAGCAGAGCTGTCCTCTGTTCAAAAGATGCCAAGGCAGTGTCCAGACCCCTAGTAGGATGTGGGAACACTATTTTGTGTCACAAAAAACTTTTTGCCTTCTAACAAGTCCAAATCCTCAACTCTTCCCTACAATGGAGCAGTGGAGCCTCTCTAAAGACCAGTGAGAATCTTCTTCTTGTGCAGCACAGATGCCGTTCTGCTCAGATCCATGGGGATAATCTGTGTACCATTCTCTTGGCTGCCTGAGATGATTTGAATGGTGATTTTTACCACCTGGTGCAGTGCACTGTGCATGGTGGAATGCACATCTGTTCCTTTTGCTGGAAGAACTGCATTCAGAGCTATCCCTCATTGAATGATACTTAAGACTATGTTTTCCTCTCTCAGAGACCTGTTTCATACATAGTTACCCCACACTAAGTGGGACCAGTTTCTCAGGAGGTAATGAGTTCTCCTGTCCTCCTTCTCTCTTCAATCACCTGGTTGTTTCAAGGCTGCCTCCAAGGCTTCTCTGGCAGAGGGAAGGATTACTCCCCTATCTCCCTGATACAGATAACACCTTGGAAAGGCACCACAGAAAGGTGCCCTCACCATCCACACTGCTCTTTGACTGGCCTTTATGTATCATCCAGCTTGCTGACTGCCACTCAGACTAGTTTTTATGCTGAGTCACACAAAAAGGAAAGGTGTGGAGAAAAGTTTGCCAGGCAATGTACGAAATTGATGCCAATTTGTGCAGCTCTGTCATGAGCAAAGCACTCAAGGGCAACCCTTCAAGGTTTTTAATGAAATTAAAAGCAAAGATGTAGACAATTCTGTACAGAAAAATCCTAAAGGTTTTGAGACAGGAGCTGAGAGGTGGTGACTACGTGATCCAAATGTGGAATTTTGGTACAAATAGCTGAAGGTCTAAAACCCTGCATGGATTTTTGGCTGGCTTTAGTTTACAAATCTTGCTGTAATCAAAAGGGTCAAGGCACCTGGATATGCCTAGGGACCTTCACTTTAGGGCATCACCTCCTCACCCGTAATATGGAAATGTATATAACAAGGAGCTGTATGGAATAGCACTTCCACTGTGGTGGGAACAGAAAGCAAGGAAAGCACTTGGGAAGAAACAGACAAGCAGAGAATGTGAGGGCAAAAGGAACCATTTGAGGCAGTGCTAAAACCAGAGCTACCTTAACAGCAGATTTTTAACTTGATTTGGCCTATGAGTAACTCTCACCCAGTCTGCACCAAGACTTGAGATGTCACTTACAGTCCTGAAGAGGTCTAGTGTTTTCGAGCATCATCCCAGCTTCTGGGAACAGCTGCTGGTCGCTATCAGAGTTACCAGCCCTGAAGGCAACATATAGCAGCTGCCACAGTGCTTCCTGCAGAATACTCCTCAGCAAATTACCCAGTAGACCTCCACAGAAATTAATTAAATAGCCGTGGCTTAGCCTGTAATGTAATCAATAGTCACATCACTGTATTACGTGCATGTAACTGTCTGGTTGCAGAAAGATTATCCAGTGCAATGTGGTTTGGGTTTATATGTCATTATTTAATGATCATTAGTCCTTAAGGACCAAAAGCTACCTTAAAAATCCCACTGCCTGTGATGCTGGAATGTTTGCCCTTCATACTATATGAACAACAGGTGAAAGTTTCCATATCAAAGGATCAACTTAGAAGTTAGTTACTTTCAAGTTTTCATGTTGCAGGAAAGTATTTTGTAATTTTTTTATTTTTTTTAAATTAAACTCACCTGCTGGTGATGAAGCTAACAGCTGCATGTGAAGAGTTTAACAGAGTGCAAATAAAATGAATTACATGTTGATTGGGTTGCCTTACCAATAAAATACACTGTCCTGCTTTGAATGCCTCATAGATCTCAGCTGGGGCTTGTCTGCAATGGGGATTTGCTTTTGCCCCACTGTGGCCATCACTAGTCCAAACCATTATTGATTGCATTCAGTCTTTTGCAATTTACTCTGGTAGAAGGATGTTCTTGTGCAGTTTTTGCTGGCATACCAACACTGGGGTGAAAGGTCACATAAGAAAGGGGGACTGGCCTTCTGTCCTAGCAAGGTGGAAACTTTTGTTGGTGTGGGTACTTCTGAATGGTGAGATCAGTGGGATCTAATGAGCACAAGGATGCAGATGCAGCTGTCCCCACTGCACTGCTGCTACTGCTGTCTGCTACTTTCCAGGGTTGGCATAAGCACTGGGATTTAGGCCTTGCTGACCTTTCTATGTTATTTTGGATGAAATAAGATGTAAATTTAAAGAACAGCTTCTACTCCTAAAGACCTCCTTAGGCAAATAAGTCCTTAACCATTTACAGCTGCCTCTACAATCAGAGCCACTGTCAAGGGTAAAGGCTTCCTTTGAAATAGCATTTTCTTTTCAGACTTCACTGATAAGTGTTGTCATGTTAAGTGGGAGCTATGACCTTCGTATATAATGCAGAGAAGCAGATAAACATGAAATACAGATGTCATTTGTGAATTCTTTTTTCTGCAATGTATATTCTCTCTTTGATGAGTCAATACTTTGTAACAGATTCAGGTTCATTCTAGCTATATTCAGATTCAGATCAGGAGCTGGACTTTCTGAAGCATCCTCTTTTGAATCATACTAAGGATTAACACTGATATTATCTTGATACAACAAGACTAATTGCAGGGTATATGGAAGGTAATTCCTTTTACCAGCCTTTCAGAATAATTCAGTGTTCTCTGTGATAGCTATGAGCATTTCATTTTCCTTCTTCATAACACACTAAGTACAGCAGTCTGCCTGTTCCTATTCATCTCCTCCTTCTGCTAAACTGTCCCATTCTCTTTGGTTCCTTTCATACCAAAATCATATCAGGCTCCTATTCATCTTGTTTCCTGCCTCTGCTGTGTCCTTTCTGAAACTGAGTGTACAAAATGCTGTAGCTGCAGCACAAGCATGATGCTTATTGCGGGACCATGTAATCTCTACTTTCTTTTCCTCTCTTTAAAAATCAGTAGTGTTCACCTATTTTTTGTTTGAACGCAACTGAATTCCTAGCAGATCTTTACAATAAATGATCAACAGTACTGCTTGGGGACTTCTCCTTAACCATCAGTGTGTCTGCATTCTTCCTGTACCGGTACAAAATGCCTGAGATCACATTGCACAGTCCTCCATTTTCTTGTGTCAGATATTAGCACTTAAAATTTAACAACTGATGAGCACATTTTGCAATTGGCTGCATTTCTCCATTTTATTTTCTTCTGGGATTTTGATATGTCTGGCAGGGGATGTAGGGTATGAAGGAGATGGTCCTTCAGACTGTGAATTATCCAGGAGTAGCAATAAGGCCTGTAATGTCTGTGTATCAGCAGCAATGGAGAAGGAGAACAACTAGGGCTCTTTTTCAGTCTTTTAGGGTGAGTGACTGTAATAATCCCAAATGTAGAAAGATGCGTAATTTTATTTGATCTGATGAACAGGTAAATGCATAGAGTTTACATGGCAAGTGTTTAGTAGCAGGGTTGGTTTCTGTGGGAAGAGACCAGGACTTGCTTTCATTTTGGGCAGAGCCAAATCCAGCCAGCTCCAATACAGACCCATTACTGCCCAAAGCTGAGCCCATGAGTGATGGTGGTAGCTCCTCTTTTCTTTTCATTCAGACCACATTATATGAACTCATGGTACATGAACCAGGCAAGAAAAGTACAGTAGTTAGAACTCTGAAGGGCTTTAGTATTGCATTAGTGAGCTTCATTCCCCTTGGTATAATATAAAAATGGCAAGGATGGTATGGAATGAGCATTTTTAATAACTCTCCTAAGTGTTCTATTAACTGCCGTGTATCATACAAATGAGATGCAGAAACTAGGGAAGCATTTGCAGTTGCTGAGTAAAAACAATTTAGGGTGTAAATGTACTTCCAGATCTGCACATAGGAATCCTGCCAATTAGGCTTCTGTTAACTTTATTATTTTAAAAAAAAAAGTTTAAGTAGAGAAGTTCGTGACACAACAGTTCAGGAAATATCCTTGTATCTAGTGAGTGTGCTTTCTAAGAATAGCCTGCAATCTGTGCCATACTGTAATGGTTGATGGTCACCTCCCTACATTGGACAGAAGTCAGGGCTCATGCTGGCTCTCTGAGATGTCTTCTGTCCCAAATTTTCACCTGAATGCCTTCAACCTCAGTATCTGAGACCTGTCAACTCCCTTGGGGAGCCCTGATCTTCACACACATCTGGAGTCCCTTACAAGGGTTGGTGGAACCAGCTTGAAATTTCTGGAAATATCTATATATATAGATAGATATATATATATGAGCATAAAATGCTTATGCAGCTAATTAAAGGCAACTGTGACATTTCATGGCATGTTGATACAATGCCATTAAAGCAAAATGTCTGTCAAGCACCTGCTGCTCTCTGCGACCTCCTACCTGGCACCACTGAGAGGACTGAGATTAGAGGCATGCACAGCAGAAAAGCCGCTGTGTGGCATGCTTTTATTTCAACCAGTTTATGCCACACACAGCACAAAATATTGTAATTTTTGTTTTCAATTCTCCTTTAAAGCCCTTGGTGATCATATTTAGCTTTGTCATTACATAGATACCATTACAAAGAGGGATGATACTTCTTAACAATGTATTTCTTTCCCTTTCCCTCTCTCTTTTCTTATAAGTATTAGGAAGAAAAAATGGATTAAAGAAGTGCATTTTGCTTAGGAGGCACAAAAATTCATGATTATCACAATCTTTTTTAGGAAAGCTCAGAGGAAAACTTATACATTGACCCACTATCGATTACCTCTTTCAAAAATGTTATGCAGAAAAACCTCTTAGACATTCTGTACATAATCTGACCTTTAGTAAAAGGTTAATCATGCTCTAAATAAGCTTTTTAAAACCTAGAAAACATCATAATTTTAAGTGCCAGTGTAAGCAGAAAAACAGCTATTGACCAATGTGAATGATTGTTCTGAACTTGAAATAATGACAAAAATGTAACTGCAGATGCCAGGGCTGTATAGGTTATACTGCTTGGATACTTCCTAAGACTGACTAGAACCTCTACCAGTCTGAGCTGGGATGGTGGGCAAATGCATTTCTGACAAGGAGGAATTTTTATGAGTTGCATTTCCCTGCTCATATGCTGAGTTCCACTGTGCAAGTATCTCCTTGACAGTAGAAATATACACAATGGGATGACTTGAGAGATTATGATCACTGGTCATTGTATAAAATGTCGTGATGAAATGGGTAAATGGCAAGGATAAGGATAGGCTACCATCTAGTGGATACATCATAAAATTATTACCGTTGTATTTAACCCCTTTGTGACTTGAATGGCTAAACCAAGGAAAATCAATTCAACTCTTACATGTTGATGTGCCACCTGAAAACACCCTAACCATGTATGTATTCACATTGATTTTAAAAAACCTTGCAGTGATACTTCAAAACAGCTCTTCCTGTCCAAAAGCTAAAAGAGATGAAACAGATAGTATCATCTTTGACAGGTGTCCTTATTCCTTATTGACCTCTGGGATACAAACATACGACCATACATTAGTATCTGCATGGCAATTTAAAGGTGTAAAGCACAGAGAAAGGTCTAAGATAGACAAAAGAGGGGAAATAAGAGAGGAAATAAGATATTTAACTCAAGTATCATGGCACGTGTCTAAAGGAACAACATAAAATACCCAGTGTAGAAGTTAAGACTCAGCAATTGCTAAGGAAGGAGTACAAGTCTGATTTTGTTTATATCTCCACTATAACAAACTGTCTTCAATGCAGTGATTTCTAACCTGAACTGCCATGCTTGCCTCTGGAAGAATAAGGCCTCAGAAGCATCTTGATATGCTGATGTACCTCTGTGTACATTAAGCTCTTTGTGTGGTGTGAGTAAAAATAACAAGGGTAAGTCATACAAATTATGACTTCTGATTCTAATCTAAATTGGTGGAATCATCACTACAACTGGAGAGACAGAAATGGAGTGGAGTTGCTTGATGCATCTTTATTGCTCTAACAGCTGTGGCTCAGTTACATAGGTTATGGTATTAAAAGCAAAAAGAAGATAAATATGTTTAGCTAGGCACCACATTCCTTCGATGAATGTTCTTGGTACAGGAAGTACTTGCATGAAAGAATGAGAGATAAATACAAAAATAGAGCAGCCTGGTCTATACCAGGCTTGTGGGTTACACTGATGATGGTCTGATCTGATCAGATGATGTAACTCCATGGGATAGTGACTACAGAATCATTCATTATTTTCTAATGACAATGAGACATGACATAGATCTACCTTATCAGCTGAACCACAGGTATGTCTACAACTTAATTTCTTAAACAGTGGAAATACGAGCTGTCCTATGTGCCAAATCTCTTTGTGCTTCCTGCCTGGACAGAGAATAAGGGTGTGTGCGGTGGGATAAGCACATGTTATGTGCCTTCCTGCGCCATGGGCTGAAGAGAGTGTTGGAAAAGGTGCTGTGGTAGGGAGGACCTCTCGTTCTCATAGCACTGAACTAGTATTGGAGTGGGGTACTGAAACTGCTATTTGTATGGACCTGTAAAAAATGGCTGCATCATCTGTGGAGCAAAGGCGAGGCTGAGGACATGAAAAGCCAGATCATGAGACATATTCCAGCTAGCTTTAAGCTATCTGTCTCCAGTGGTGTTAGTAATACAGCCACGGGAACACACAGTTCAGTACAGCTATTTACCAGATAGTTTTTCACCCAGCTTTATGGATCAGGTATGGCACTTCAGCTGTCTCAGTGCAACTGAAACTAGAAGGGAGAAAGTTCTATATTACAAATTATTTCCTAGGCTTAATAACACAAAAAATACAAGGTTCTTATCCTTCTCGTTAAATGCATCAACAGTTGATTTCTTTAACTCATTACCTGTGTAGCTTTGGACGAGCTTAGCTCAAGGTTTCTCAAGCTGCTGTAGCTGTTTTGATAGCTCAGTTTCTGTGCCTAAGCAGACCCATAAAGCACAGAGAGGGAAGGATGGAAAGAAAACTTTCTCACAGTCAAATTCAGGTGGACAGTTGTAATTCTGCCAGACTGGAGAAGCCATTCCTCCCTAGAGTCAGCAGTCTCCTTCCTGGTCCATCAGTTTCTTGCTGGAAGCTAGAATTGGAAGGGAAGTCTTCTAGCTGAATGTTGTTTCCCTCTATCTTTTTGTGGCAGGAGACAGCACTGAAAGCATTAGATAAACAAGCAAAGTCCCAAGCAAGAGTCCTTCAAGTTAAACAGTGAGATGTAGCAAATGCCAAGGCTTTAGGCTTATCGTTAAAGCCCATGGGGGTTGGTGACAGGGCATTGAGACTACAGAAAAAGACAAACACAAAATAAGAGTTGTCTGTCTGCCTCTGATAAGGTAGAAACTCTCAACTTTTACAGATTTTTATATTTCTGCTCCACAGAAACCAAAGAAATCTTTTTCCAGAATTTTCTAATTGTCTTTGTCCCACTGATCTTAGCCCACCAAGGTCATACTAGTGATGTTCTGTTCCCAAAATAATGTGCCTAACTTCTATGAAGTCTGCCTTTTAAGATAGGTCTGCCTAAACTGATCTTTTGTAGAGGTCTCTCTTTCGCATGCATCACGTGCCTGTTACTCATCATGGCACCAGCACTGCAGAATAGGCATTCCTGAGCCAATACTGAGAGAAGCATTCCTGTTTTGTAGAGGAATAGGATATGACCACCTCTGGTGTTTTAGCTTCCTCATCATCCAAAGAGTAAAAATTATGTTCAGTGCTACCAAAAAGGCCCCCAAATTGTAAGAGAAGCCTCAGTCCATCACCCACCTTTTACAAAAAAAGGGACACAAGAACATAATAGTATTTGTACATATGTATGTTTTTTTCCTAAGTTGCACATATGTATGTTTTTTTCCTAAGTTGCAAATAAGATAAAGCTTTTCCTGAAAAAAAAGACACCAATAACTACAAACCCCTTGAATTCAATACAATGAGGTGTAAACATGGAATAAGTTCTCAGAACTCAACAAATCAAAGATAATATATAACCAGAGGGCACATTTTTGTGAATTGGGATGTTTCGTGAGCAAGATGTGAATAGTAAAATTTACTGGCACGGAAGGGAGCTGGAGATTCCCCAAAACATCAGATCTGAGGCACAGCAGCTCATACATCTCAAGGAAGACGGAGGAAAGGACAAGGTGCTGAAGAGGTAAGAGGAGGAGGAAAGCAAGAGTCCTTATGTTGACACGCTGATGATCAGCTTCCCAGGATGGGGAAGTTTTCTTTTGACCCTTTTAAGCAGCCTGGTTTCTGTTTGCACTTATGAAGATTTACTTCTCCTGAAGGGACATTTCTATCTGCTGCTGCATTTGAATTTTCATCCCACAGCTGCACCAGCTCACAGTAATGTGCTTATCTCTGTTTTGGAGAATGGAAACATTTAAAAAGACTTTCCCTATCCAGTGCCTGTGACCTTGCATTGAGCAGAGCTACACAAACATTCAGAACAAAATCCAAATGCAAACCTGAAACCTGCCTTTGGGTTTTGTTATGAACTTGAAACTGAATTTTACCATAAGTTTTATGAGCCTAGTCTGAGTTGGAGGGGACCTGGGCTGATTTAAGGTTTTACAGGGAACCATTTGATACTCAGAGGCTTAATGTGATTTTGGCTTGAAACAAGCAATTCTTGGCTGACTTTGGGCATTTGAATCCCAAACCCAAGGTGAAATCCAAGGGCTATGTAAACTTAGGACTAGCATGTGCACGCACTCATGCACACACAGGTTGCATCTTAATGCACATCGCCAAATTCTACACAAGATTGCGGCTCTGTTAAGGAGCATCAGGACTTGTCTCCTGAAGCACCACTCCAGAGCTGAGCATGTTGGCAAAATATGTTTCAGACAACTAAAACTCAGACCCTGCCCTTCTGTAAACAAACACCTCACTCTCTGTATGTTTGTGGAGTAATAGTGACATCCTGTGGCCAGTCCTGATTAGTCCCAAGCAAGGACAGGCTGTTTATTCCTACTGGTGCTAGACATGAGGACCTGCTGGGAGAAAGGATGAAGACAGAGCTGGAGAGAGAAACCAGTACTTTCTCCTTAATCTAAAGGAATCTAATCCTTCTTTAATTTAAAAGGAGAGGAAAGAGTTACAACCGACTTGCTCTTCAGTCATAATCCAAACATTAAGGCCCTTAGCTAATTTAAATGTAAAGTGATTTTAAACATGCTTTCAGAAGCTGAGCATAGAAATAAATACCCCTGGGAGACGCCGGGCATAGTAACTGGAAAGGGGAATAGGGAAACTAAGCTTGGAGCCCAGAGTGAAGAGGGGCCATCCGTGGGGTGGTAGTCAGGGATGTTTGAGACCACCCTCCAGAGCCTTCTGAGATAATCCAAATAAGCCACATATAAAGGTACAAGCAGGAGTTAGCACTGAAATGGAAGAGCAGTTTAATTCCCCAAGCACGCTGTATTTTGATGTTAACAGGCATGGCTCTGAACTGTGGCAGGTTCAGTGAGGGATGGCTCGCTCTTTCCCTTGCAGTTGACATGCTCTTGCTCAAGTACAGAGGAAACATACTGCCAGGTGAGCCAAGTATAAGGATTGCCCAGGAAAGAGAAAATTTAAGGGGAAAAAAAAATAAGTGTAGGGCAGCCAATAAATTGTCAATGAAGAGAAAAAGCAGGCAAAGAGAGCATCTGGCTGGAGCCCAGCAGAAGAAACTCAGTGCCTGGGAGACCAGCTTTCTATGCTACATTATTTCAAAAGCCAAGGAGCCACTGGAGTTCAAGGAGAGAAGGATCTGGACAGGCAAGGTGACTTTTCTTACTGGTACTCTCATTTTTATTGCCTAAATTATGGTAACTCCAGTGATGTGGCAGAGATGCTGATCCTGCCCTGAGGTTCCCACCAATGTTGTTTGATGCCCTGGACAGTGTAATCCAAAGCCAGCCAGACTCAAGGAAGTCAACTAGACACAAGGAACACAGTATGCTGTGGGATTATGGCTGAGCTGAGTGGCAAAAGGGAAATATAAAAAAGGCATAGAGTGTCACAGACAGAAAATGGTTTCCCCATTGTGCAGATGAAAGAAGGAGTGGGGAAGAGGTGAAGCTGTGATGTTTTCCAGTGACCACAACTTCCTTATAGAGTTTGATTGTCCCAAGATATTTCCTGAAACTGCATAGGCTTCTTATATGGGGCAGAGCTCATGTTGCATTTGGTTTTTCAGAGAGAGCATTTGCTCTTACAAATATTTGATTTGCATTTGGAGCCTACAAGGTAGGGGTGGATAAAAAGATATCCTTTGACACTGGCTTGTGGTTCAAGCACGTTTCCTACTGGGCTAAGGGTCTTCTTTCATTGGACAGCTGGCAAAAGCAAATTATTTAGCGAAGGTGCAGAGTTTTAGACTGCTTTCACAAGATGGACTGAATTTCACTTGATGGGACTAGTCTTCTATGTTCTCAGATGGCTGTAGAAAGCCACAGGTATTCTTTTGTCATATCTGATAGAGAAGAACCATTCCCCAAACCAAAGAATAAGTAAAATTTGAACAAAACCACATTAGCTACAAACCGATCCATTTCACCGGTGGCTGGCACAGCAAACCATGGGCTGATGCACTGGGCTGTAATTCAGTGTCTCTGAGAAACAGCAGAAAGACCAGAGTAACTGAGGGAAGAATCAGTGAGGTAAAACATGACAGATGCAGGAGCACTACTAATGTGGCCCTGAAACAAAACAGCTACCTGGAGAGAGAGTTTGGGGACTCAATGCTGACTAAAAGAAGCCAGGAGCCATAAAAAGTGAAACAGGCTCCTGTTGTCTGGTTCTCTGCCCATGCTCTGTGAAGCAAGGTTTCATGTATTTCTGTGAAACAAAAAGGACTGTATCTAAAACAGTAGACTGTCATGATTTTCTCACCCTACTGGAGACGACCCAGAGGGCTTTGGATTTGATCTAGCTGCTTGGCCAACAGCAGCTTTGGTCTTACAGATTACGAAAGTCTCGGTGGTGAGTTTGTCATCGCTGCTGATTCAGTGCCCTCCAAATACCTGCCTCTCATCACTGTTCTACACAATTCCTGAATTAGGTTTGGTGCCAGGTAGTGTATTCTCCCACTTGCTATGCTCTGATTGAGTTTGTAGGTCTTACGAACATGGAGGTAATGCTATTAGTTTTCAAGAGTGGGATTCTTTGATCTGATCATTAACTTTCTTCATTGCTCCTTGCTCCCATTGCTGTTACTCTTTCCTGCTGCATCTACAATCTGCTGCTTCTGCTAGAATGGTAGGAGACAGGCATCTTAACCAGCCACTGGAGCTTCCTACACCTTCCCAAAGCCCAAAGTTTACAAAAGCAGCCTTTGGGATCTATCATGTTAGAAGAAAGCAACACGTTAAGGTTTAGCTGTCCTCATGCTGAGAATATCATATTGTTAAATGGTGATGTTGTACTCCACAGACTTAATATCAAATGTTTGCTTACAAGGGTCAAGAGCATGCGACTGGGAAATGCTTGATTCTGAATCTGACCTGTGGTAAAAATTGTTGCTAAACAGAGCACATACAATTCTATGGATCTCTTAAAAATATATAAGTATAGCTGCCACTAATGTATCAAATGTGTTTAGGAGGGGACAAGGGTTAAGGAGAAGTCCCAGAGAATCAGCTCTTCCATCCCTTGAGATCCTCACGTTGGCGAAATTGATTGAGGATCATTGTTATTTCATTTTGATTCCATCCCTGCTTTTCTCTCTCTCCCTCTCTTTCCCTTCATGCCCAGATTTCAAGATCCTTTATTCAGTTGTGGAAAAGAGTGTGGGGTTACTGCTTCTGTAAACATAGAGGCAAAGAAGTTCTCATATTTCATGAAGTCTGGTAAAGTTTGGAGATTTTCTGCAAAGAAACTGGTATTTCACCTATTTGCCTTCTTCTGCAGCTCTTTTTCACTGTAGCCTTGAGTCCTCAGCACACAACTGTCTCCCTCCCAATAACCTCTTCTCCCACAGCAACACCAGGTAAGTATGTGTGTGAACATGGCCCAACCTGCTTATGGTCCATGCTAGTCCTGAACCCTTTACGACCAGCTGTGTGCCTCAGTCTGCAACGGTGCATCTCTGATGGGCCACACTGGAGGCAATGGAAGTCCATAACTGAGTCCTCAGCTCTGGAAGAACCCTTTTCCTCAAAGTACCTCTTCCCTTTTATCCCACTCAGTGCTCCCAAACTGTTCTCTGCCCCTTGTAGATAAGGGGATTAAGGTGCCTGGGACCCTCAGTGTTTTGGAGCAACAGGCATGGGATGGGGGAGACCCTGGGGAGGCTGGGTATGGATAGGCTGGAAGTGCCCTCGGGGCTGTGAGAATCAACCTCAAACAAACATATCAGTGCCTATTAAATTAAATAAGCAATTAGTTCAAGTAGTCATAAGTTTAAGCCAGTACTTTCTTCAAAATACTTTTTTCAAATAGCCAGCATGCCCCCAAATCAGCTTAACTACTATCTCCACCTAGTTTTTGCATGAAAGCTGGTGGAGCTGCATGAGAAGGTGCTTATTCCCAGGCACAGTACATGACTGGACTTCATAAAAGGCAGAGGAAGAGTAGTAAGAGCAGCCTGGTGCATGTCTTCATTAGGGAAGTTTCACAGAGCATGGTCATGGTGCTAGTAACACATCTGACATTGCTTTCTGCCTCAGACAATTCACTGCTTCCTGTACGATAACTAGAGCACTGGAAAGGAACATGTTAGAGCAAGATGTGAAATCTAGCAATTCTGTTAAGGTTAGAAAAATTCTAGCTGAGCTGTGGCTAGAAAACAGATTTTAAAATGCTAGCTGAGGCAGAAGGTTTTGTCTCATTGGAACACTACTTATTCTGCACTTGAACAGCTTTTGCAGCAGCAGAAACCTGAGTAAACCTACATATATGAAAGACAGCCTTGGTAGACATAAAGCTGACATTTGTTTATTAAAATTAATTTTGGCTATTTTTCCTATTTCTCTCCAGAAAGCCTTGCTGGTGGCAGGTGGGAGTTAAGATAACTGTATTTCTGATACCTGTATCCCTTATTTATAGTCAAATCTGAAAAATTAGAAGGGACAGTTATTCCCTAGCACTAAAAAAGATGGGGATTTTTGAAGAAATTTTGGCTACTTTTTATTATTATTATTTTTGTACCATGAAATAATGCTGTTCTTGGTTCCTATTTCACAGAGGAAAATGAAACCCTGGGACGAATATATTGGTCCCTGGAAGGCAATTCCTGTAAACAAATTAATACAACTCAGGCCTACCTCCTCTACATTTTGTTCCTTTTCCTGTGCAGCCTATTGATTGATTTACCTCAGGGAAGAGATTCCTCTGACTCAGATACTAAGCAAGTTCTTAAGGAAAATATCAGCTTTAAAAAGGGAGCAGAAGAAAGAGCAGCAGTTGCAAAAATTGCTAATCTTTCATTTGCTGGAGCCACTGAACATCTGGATACTATGAAGCTCCTTTAACCCCCCGAGTGCAGAAAGAATTAGCACCAAAGGGCAGCCCATGCTAATTCAGTGCCATTAAACTTGTATAAGCTAGAAGAATGTGATGTTATACTTCCATAGGGCCATATGGATACCACTTTGCACTTTGTATCCATCAGAGGGACTAGCAAAACTAGTTCAGTATTGTACAGTATGGCTTTTAGAAAGATAAAATAGCCCCTGTGCAATATTATACAGTATTACACATGTCTGTCATATCACATCTTGGAACCAACCTACTGTTTTAACTATAGGGGGAGAGCTTGTCTGCTGACATGTAACTTTTGAGCTTCCATATTCAGAAGAGCAAAAGACTAAATATTGCAATAAAAACAGAGGCTTGATTATTATTCTTTTTTATTATTAGGAACTCCTTTTTTTTTTTAAGGAACCTGGAATTTTATTAATCCTGCTTACTAGAGACTGTTTTCAGATGAGTTTTTATCTTATGTCTCCAGCTTTGAAATATGACTTCCTGCTAATCATGGTGCTCCATTCTTTCACCTTTGTCCATAACGGAGGGGAAAGTGTAGCACTTCCCTTGGAGCCCCCTTCATAGCTTTCATGTCACCTTCAGTTAAGCCCTATTTTAGTTGCCTCTGAATATCATTTTTCTCAATGGTGAAAAGTGAACAGGCTTTCCTTTCAAAGTTAATGTTATCCGTGCTCAAGAGTAACAATATACTTAACATTTTATAGTGATTTCATATGTAGATTTGAAGCTGCTTTAACAAAGGCAGAGGAATCATTTCTGGGCCTTTAGCACAAAGAAAAGCTGTACACAGAACTTAAGGCTGATATTCAAATTTAGCCCTATGCCCACCCCATGAGGGCCTGACAGCCAAGATGCACAACCCTGAGCAGCTCCTTTGCTGTGAGTCAGTATCAATATCTTCCACTGGAGTTATTCTGCTCTTATATAGGTATAACTTAGATATGAATGATTCCTAGTATCTTATCTTTTAAATGACCTGTAAGATCAATCAGCATACACCATATGTCCTCCAATCTATGCTTGCATATGTTACAAAAATTAAAAAATATTATAAACCAGAAGTGTACTTTAAGCACCATAAACTAGAAGGGGGAACACTCTGCTTACAGAAGATACTTACTTGAAACTACACAGAATTATGAAAAATCACAGTAATCCTTATTGTCCCCTGTTGCTATAGGAAGCCTCCTCACTGAAAGTCGGACTGCATGGGAAGAAGTCTATGGATAATTCTTTAGAGACTCAATGATTGTCAGACTCCAGCTCTTGGAGTTCCCTGGGGCTGGGGGTTTAGGTAAGGACTCCACACTTGGATTGAGGCTCAGGATATGCTTGTTTTCTCACCTACAGTGGTGAGTCAGATCAGATCCGATTTGCAGGCTCAGCCTCCTGCTGGGCAGTAAAAACACCGCTCTCCTCTTGGGTATAGTTTCCAGCTCCAAAATAAACACTGAGAGCAGCCAAACTATGGTCAAAAAACATCTAGAATGAGCACACTGGGTTGCAAGGGGGATGTCAGGAGGCTGTCGCTTCAGACAGTGCACCCTGCCGAAACTTCTCACATGACCTTCAGCATACAGACAGGTCTCTGCTCCTGTCAAACCCAGGAGGAATGTTTGTACATTCCAGTTAATTGCAAAGCTTGGCAGCGGAGCAGCAGAAAATGACTGCAAAGCACAAAAACATCAGAGAGCTGTATAGCGGCCTGTAAACTGCACAAGTCTAGGGGGTCTGAATTCAACACATCCAGGCCCAGTTCCGAAGAAGCCTCCCAAATTAAACCAACTTAACTCCCTGAATTATATCCCCCCAAAATCCCAGACACTGAGGGTAATACTATTTTTTTTTTAGGGAAAAAGAGCCTAAAGAATACAGCCTTAATTTTGCCCTGGATTATTTGTGTGCTTTTTCAGACTTGCCATACAGTCCTCTCCGTTAAAGCTCTTAAAAATAACACACCTTATTGTGGTAACTTGAAAGGTAATTCACAAATCCCAGGGGAAACACTCCTCCTTTGGAGAGGGGCTCTAAAAATCATCTGTCACTGGGAGCTTCTAGGCTACACCTCCCATCCTGGAAGGCTCCTAGAGCAGGCAGTGCTGCGTTAATGAGAATATCAAGGTGATTGCATTGCAAAGGCCAAATGTCTTGTTTTGAGCTATGTTTTCTCTGAGGTGAGTATCCAGCTGAGAAACTCAGTCCCACAAGAGTTCATTCCCAGCACAGCTTACAGGCTTCACTGGAAGCATAGTCTTTGGTCCTGGTATGCAGACCAGATTCCCTTTTTTGTGTCCACAGACCACAGAGAACTTAGTGATTTCTTTAACAGTGAAGGAGAGTTGACATGTAAACCACAGCGGGCTGCTTTTTTTGAGTGAATGCTCCATGGACTTAATCAGGCTCTGGGTTTGTCCATAACAAGTTCAATAGTTGCTATTTGTTCTTAGATCCTCAGCTTCATTAAATGTAAAAGTTTCAGCTTTTCCTCGCAGTTAGTTGCATCTAGATCTATAAAGGCTGTTCTGTCTCTCTAAGATGAGACATAAAACTGAGGTCTCAACCATCTGTGGTCATTAAGGATCCCACGGCATGTTTCAAAAGCTGAGGATGGTAGCTTTTGTCTTAGGACCTAATTCTAGTCTGAGTAATTTAATTCCTTCCATCCTAAAACTCACCCTGAACTTTTAATATAAGATACAGTGTTTTCTTCAGTGTTCATAATATAGTGATGAACCCCTAGCTGGTGGCCACATTCTGTCCCAGAAATTATAGCATTATAGAAGTGGAATAAATGAAGTGTGCAAGTATACATGTTCGTCCTGTTGGTCACAACATGACAAAGACCAAAAGGCCAACCCTGTGTCAGTACCATAATGTATACACACACACACACACACACAAGCACATAGCTCACACAGAATTACAAAGTTTTAATTTTTACTTACTTATGAAATTAAAAATCTGGTATCTTGCAGATCCTGAGCCTTTGGTGGTCAGTAGAGAGGAAAATCCCACTGGAAAAGAGAGAAGGTTAGCTGCAAAGGGAGAGTCATTCTTCCCATGTCTTGAAGCTAAAACCAGTGTGTAAAACCAGAATAAATTATCTACCATTACCTCAGCGAAGTATTTCTAATTTACTGCCCTGCTGGATGAATGTGGTGGAACATATATGTGAGAAAAATAAGAACTGCATTTACCTTGAATTTGCTTTGTGTCCCGTAATGCAATACATTGCACATTTAACAACCCGCCCTAATGTTTTGGTTGACTTTTTTTTTATTCTGCTAGAAAAGGAATACATTTAACTTCAAGATACCTGCCATTCCAAGTCAACGAACTCCTCTACCTGCTGAGGTCCATTTCTGAGCAGAGCTGAAAGATTGTATTACCTTTTTATTTCAGTACATGTTGCAAGTACTCAGGCCCTCTCTACCCATTCATAATCCACGGAGAACTTCAGGCGTTTTAGCTCTACATATCCTTTATCTGTGCGTGGATTATCCCTGAAAGAGAAGGTAAGCCCATTGAAAAATGTCTGGCAAAATAGACACCATAGATTGCAAAGTACTTGGAGAGTCCACTTGATTAAATATGATAGAATTGTTTGCAGTTACATTTCTTTTAAATTCTGAAAGGTAGAATGGAAGATGGACTAGTAGCAGTGCATGGAAGAAATCTGGACACTGCCTAGAGTACAGACGTCTCAATAAAACCTACTGGAGCTGAAAGGTCAGTGCCTGCTTTTCAGTCTGCAGTTGTGGAGTGTGGAACCATAGGTATAACCATTGGAAATAATTTTTCTATAAACTTCAGTTATTCGTAATACAATAATCCTTCATATGGGCTATAAACTTTGAGTCCCCTCTATTCCAAGTTGCAAGATTGAAGTGAAACTTGGCAGTATTCTGTTTGCTGAAATGAAAGGCCCTAGGTCAGATTCTGATCTCCCTTTGGCCTTACACCTGTGAATTGACTTTGATGGAGTCATTTTTGACTTACTCCAGCATAAGCAATAACAGAATCAGACCCTGCATATGCTTTTTATCTAAAGCTGTGTTCCAGATGTGTTTATGTAGCCTGTTTTCAATAAAATGTGTGCATTTTAAAATGTAAATGGATTTTTCTTTAATTGTAACCATATGGACTGTTATTAAATTTTCATTTTAATAGTGCAGATACAGCTAGCCCAGCCATATCAAAGCGTCACAATGGGTTCACTTTGGAGCTTTCACACAGCACCCAAGCAACTGCAAGACTCTTAAAGCTAGGAAAGACAAGAAAAAAACACGAAGTGGCATCCTGAGGCTTCAAAGTGTGTGAGTCCATTCCATGGAAAATTGTGCTTTCTTGATTTTCCCGATATTAGAGTGTCTCATCCCATTGAGGTATTTGCCTCACCTCTTTTAAAGGGAAGGCAGAATTTAGTGCAAAGCTGGTTCAGCATATTCCTGCAAGCTGAGTGATCACTACTATTGGGTTCCTTTCTGTCTGCAGCGACTGGGTGCCTCGAAGCAAATAAGCCCCCAAAATCAGAGTTACATGGCTGTACTGGTCTGTTAGGAGAATCTGCGCCTACCTGGGGGGGCAGGCCAGAAACAAACATATTCCTCTCCCCACTTACTGCCTCTATACTGTGATACCACATGCTGAGGCTCCAGGAAGGAAAGGTCAGCCTGCTGCTGCCCCCAAACCAGCTTTGTGCACAGCATCAGCAGCGGTGCCTGAGGGGATGAGACCTCCCTGACTCTCCTGCTTGATGGTGCCCGTTCCTGAGGGTCCCAGTACCCCACACAACCTTTCATGCACCTCTCACCTAGAGACCGGTTCCCAGCCCAGACCGGGGGATTGATTTATTCAACAACGGAAAAGAAGGGGTGAATGAAAAAGTTTTGACTGATGGATTTTCCATTTAAAAAAGGAGACAGATTTGTTAATGAATAAATGTTTAAGAGGAAAACATCAGTTTTGATGGAGTTTTTCACTTGAACTTCCTGAAATGAAGCATTTCAGTAAGGGAAAACAAAACTCACTTGTAAAACTTCTTTTAATTACACATCCACAGCTCCATGTGGCTGGTATAAACATTATGCGTGTATTTTTCCTTATCACATTTTGACATTACTAAATGGAAGGTTTTCCACTATTGTTCCATGAGAATTTTTTTATTTATTATATCTTTATGTGTGTGTTCTGTTTGTCCATTTGGAACAATTATTTTCAAGTAAAATTGACTCTGAAAGTGAATTTTATCAGCCAAACCTAATAATGATTCCAAGTTCAGTCATGCTTCTGTGCTGTAAGGATGCTTTCTGCCCTGGACAACTAGAGAACACAGGCTGGCATTTTCTCCTTCTACCACTATTATTTCCTTTAATTTCCACATTCTGGGCATGTTGGATACTTATGTTTGACCCATGTCTTCTTCAGAATACAGCTGTCAAGTGGAGGAGAAGCTCAGTCATCTCAGGCTTGGACAAGTTAAGAATGTTTTTTCTCCTGGACTCAACTATTGAGGATTCCTGAGTCATATTCAGATGTGCCCCAGTAAGGTATGGCAAAAGGAGGATGCTTGCACAGAACAACCGTGCTGGTCAGAGTGCTCCTTTGCTCTCTTGAGGAGGTAAGAATTTGATAAGTGGGAAAAAAAAGTCTATTCCTGGCAGTGGAGAATGGTCTCCTTCACTCTGGGGCTCAGGCTTACCCCAGACCTTCCCAGGGCTGCAGTCATGAATGCTTGGCTTGGCTGCACTGTGGTGTGTTATGAAGATGTGAAAAGTGAGCTAGATGGCTGAGCTGCCCCATCTGCATTTTTTTTTTCATTTTAAAATTTAATAAAACCCCATGTGGTTACAATTGGAAAAAAAATCCATTAATGGTCCCAAAATGATTCATATTTAAAGCAAAATGTATATTAACTCCCCATCCTCCATCTCTAGTGAACAATAAGATATATTTTTTCATTGAATCAGTGAAAATAATTAAATAACTTATTACATCATCAACCCAAACCATGTACTTTACTTCTTTTTCCAATGACTAACAAATGAAGTTAATGTATCAATGTCTTTATATGCAACAGGGATAAAAGGGCGGGGCATGTGAATGAGGAATCTAAACAGAGATTCTTTTATATTTTTATGTATTTTAAGCAGGGGTAGGTGTTTCAGTCTGGAGACCATATGCTTGGGGTTTTTTTAACAATTTGTATGTATGTAAAAAAAAAATAAAAATTAAGTGCTACGGACAGCTACAGTGTGGGCTCTGGAGTTCTGATGAGGTGATCTAGATATAAAGAGATGTCCAGATGAAAAATCCTTTTTCTCCAGGCACAGGTTCCATTATTTGGAACTTACCTGAACAGCAGCAGTTCCACAAAGTCCCAGATGTGCTTTTTGGGGAGCAGCAGCAGCGTGGAATCACCATCAAGGGGCTTAGCATTGTCAGTCTGGCCAATGGTACAGTGTGAAAGGCTCACGAGCAACTTAATGGCACCAGTGCTGTCTCTGCATGCAGAGACATTGAAGCTTTGCAGCAGAAAGGGTGAATCCTTGAGCCCCAGAAACTGCAGGCTGAGTGTGGGAGGGGTTCTCTGCATCTGCTGCGCTATCAGAGTGTAATGCATACAGCAGGGCAGTTTTAATTTCATCCAACCTAGACAGTGACCAGTTTGCTACAGGAACAATATCCCTAGAACAAAATGGCACTCCCAGCTGCAGAAAAGAATGAGGCAGTCACCTTTGAAGTCATTCTGAAGCCTGCTCCATAAACAGCCTGTCTGGAGGCACAGTACGTCACCAGGTTCATCATCCAGCCTGGGGGAGTTGTGTGTCATCACCTCTGCAGTGTGCCTGGACCCCAATGTGGGCTCCTGAGTCTGTGTGTGCCATGTTGCAATATGCAGTGCTGCTGCCAAAACACGAGACCAGCTGGTTTATTCATTTTACACAGTGCAAAAATGTTATTAAACTGCACCATACAGATAAGTAGTAGAAAAATTGCTAGGTTATTTTTTCACATAAAATTAGCCAATTTGCTGGTGTATGTAATTGTAAGGAATGCAAAGCATCCCATTCAAGTGATTAACCTCTTAGTTAATAAAAGCAACAATAGCATGTGTATAAATAATATAATAAAAGGAACATTCATATCAAAGTAATATAGCTCATACTATCCTGTTTCTCTCCTTAATTAGTAAATAATTCATCAAATTCTGCAATGAATTGTGCTCCCACCCACATTTCTTCATCCAATTATCGTGAAATAGGAAAGCAGGAGCCTTCCTTCTTTGAAAAGGATGTGATAATGAAATTGTTCAATAGCTCTTCTCAGCCCTCTGCTAGTCTAAATTAGTACTTCCTTGGGCATACTCTTTCTTTTGTTCATTTCTTTCCTGATTCATTACTTTCTTTTTTCTTCTTTTTTTAAAAAAAAAAAAAATTGAAGATATCTTCTGTGTTAAATGTAATTTTACACTGGCACACTTTAAAAGAAGTATGTTCATCACAGTTTGTTTTCAGCAGATACAAATGAAATTAATTCTACAGTACAGTGCTTGCTTGCCAAAGTGATCCATTATGCTTTAGATTGTATCACACAAAATTAAAAGAATGTTAAAAAATAAGACATACAAAAGAAGACACATAAGTAAGCACTAATGAGATCTCAAATCCAGAATTCAGAGTGTCATTGAATCAATATCATGTTAAAGTAAAATTCTTTGTTAGCTGATCAAATTCTGTTTCTTCCACGGGATCTTTGCAGGATTTATTCTCTGAAACAGTGAACAACTACCCAGTGTTGTCTTTCAGCTATACGGTATGTGGCTGTGTGTTTTATGTATCTCGCAACATTCAAATCCTGCACAGAAGACAGAATTCCTCATCTTCTTGTGGACGTGTTTATGGTACACCTCACTGTAGTACTGTTTGGCCTCACACAGGAAGGAGAAGTGTTTTCACAACACTGACCTAAAATACGGAAAAACTATTGTCTGTGTTTTATGAATGGTGAACAAAGGCACACAGAAATGAAGATTCGAAGTATTCAAGAATTTCAGGTCCTGAATTTGAGGCATCAAGAATCTGAACTTTCAGAACCATCCATGTGCTTTTGTGCATATGGATACATGTGCCCCTTCCATATACAGTGTGTACATATGTACCCATATATTATACAAAGCTCTACATCTACTTAAAGGATTGCTATTATTAGGGTCCTCAACAGCCCTGAGTGCTCTGATATTCCCAACGAGACAGCAAAACAAAGGTCCCATGAGAACAATTGCCACTGAGCCAGGCTGCTGGTGCCTTGCTGGGAGTCCACTGTGAACACAGGAGGAAAGAGTTCCCAGGAGCTTGTGTTGAGTCTTTATCCAGCCCCAACCCATCCATGCCAGGACTTTGAAAACTTTGAGAAAATCCTGGTTCTTTGTCTGGACCATGCCTAATGGGGACCAGAGCTTGAGACATGAAACTGCTAAAGCCTAACACTTCAGAAGCTCGGCGCTTCATGTTTTGAAGGGCTTGCATGCTAAATCACTTCCTACTGGAAAGGTCACACTGTGCCAAATTATCAGATCCCCATTTTGAAGCATAAGGCCTTCTAAAGCCTCAAAGATAAGACTACCAGATTTTTAAATTTGGGAAGAACAATACCCTCATTGGTTTTCTAAGGTAGATTAGAAAATAGCTGAAAAAATTTGGCCAAGAAAGGTTTTTAAAACCAGTCAGCTGGAGTAGACACCTGGTATTAAGAACTTTAGCAAAAATATCTGGGTATGGCAAGTTAATAAGCAGGCACTTTTGTTTTAATAGAACCATATAACATGTGAGGCCACCAGCTTTGCTTATTATAAGGTCATTATGAAAACTATATTTAGGGAGCTATATTACTCTTTGCTTTATTTTTCCATGTGGGAAGGTAAATTTCACTATAGAACTAAAACAATGAAAAAGTGTTACCTAGTGTATGTTGTTACCTTTTTTTTACCTATATGTGTAAGCATGCTAATACTTAATGCATTGTTAGTAATACTTAGAGCATTATAAAAAAGATTATTTTTTTTTTCAGAATCTGTTTCAATTTACCTGGTAGGGATATACTCACTAGTGAATAATAATACTCAAATCAGTTCTTGTAGATTCTGAGACTACCACATTGCATGATTTAAACTCAACATCCCCCAAAGATTAGAAGAGACAGACTATCCTTTTCACTCTCTCTGGTGTGTCAGCTTTATTTTTCCTTTTTCAAAGAAGAAATCTCTGAGTGTTATGATAGCAAAGAAAATGTGAAAAATATGACTCCCAAGTGTCAGTGGTGTCCACCTGAACAAATAGCCATGTACCCTGAACTCCCACACTCAGGCTGCTGAGTTCAAAGGCTGCTAAATCAGATACCAGTTGTGTGCTTTTCTAAATGAAGTTTTTATTGCTCCTCAAAGCAAAGGTCTCCTCGTTCAAAGATCTATGTCAACTACTTTGATTGACTATTTTTTTGGATAATCTTTTATCATAGGACAGAGATGGTGAAGTGAGGCATTAAAGAGTCAGATGCCCACAGCTGATGACATGAGTCCAGAAGTAGGCACTTCAAGAAGAACACACAAGTTCCCTTTGAAAAAATCAAAGGTGTGGTTAGTACTGAGGTTTTCCTCCTTGTGAGGAAAACCAGACATAGTTTTCCTCTAACTATGGAGGTGTGGAGCTCTGTTTTGAATTCATCATCTTATAATCTATTGTTTTTGTAAAGGCTCTGATTAGCTTTTCCAGTACGGAATACTGTGGCTCCAGTTCTTCAACAATTCTGGTGACACAAGCTGTGGTAAATAGTACAAGATTTCATCCTGTTTTGTGGTGGGTTTTTTTGTTTGTTTTTGTTTGTTTGTGGTTTTTTGGTTGTTGTTTTTGGGGGTTTTGTTTTGTTTTGTTTTTTCTGTTTTGTTTTGTTTTGTTTTTTTTCTGTAGGGTTCAGGCAAAGATCATTTTCATTACAAAGCAGTGCTCAGTCTGACAAAGGCAATACCAGCTTTCATGTTTCTGTGTATTTCTTGTAAGCAAAATCAGGCTTGTACTGAAGGTGTAGTTCTCTGAACCATCAATTCTTTGATAAAATCAGTTATCCTTGTTTCCCCACATAAAGTGAAATTGCACCATTAAAATGAAAGCACAGATAAAATGGCAGCTTTTAAGATACCAAATGAAATAGTGGAAGACTTGTTACATTGTCTTATTCTGAGAGGATAGACTATTAAAGACTATTTTTAATGAATATATGACTCCTCCCCCCAAAGAGCTGGATCTAAAGCCTGATAAATCAAAGTACTATTCACCAGACAACAAAAAGCTTTAGTCAAAGGAATTTAAAGAAGTGTTAATTAGTAAAAAGAAAGAGTCCATACAGTCTTGTAAACAGTATAGGAGAAATCTATTAAATCTAGTGAACAGATATTAATTGAAAACGTTGTATAAGAGCTACAGAGTTCACAGAAGGTGCACTTCACTTATGTTGAAGCCTGTATAAAGTGTATATGCAAATTCAGTAGCTGCAGATTAGCTTGCATTCTGCTACAATGCCTAGCTGAATAACTGGAAATTCACAATGCCAGTGAATAACTGGAAAATGTCCCCACACGTTGGCTGAACATCTACTAGCAAAGCTGTTACATGCTCCATGGGTATGAGGTGTAAAATAACAGGCTGCTAGGCTTCAGCAGCTGTGTAGAGAGGCTCCACTAAACACCAAGAGAAAGCCTTCTGAGATGAGTTTCCTTTTCTCCATCTTCCTCGGAAATGCTGTACCAGGATGCTGAGGTCTTGTGCCAAAATTTGGCTCCCTTTTGGTTCACACACCCCCAGATTCCTTTCCTGTAAAAGCTGGAGCATGAGGGACCCCATGGGCTCAGCCAGGGTGAGCACCCAGCTGTGGGAGCTCAGGACCCCTCCTGGATGCTCCTCAGAATAGACATAGGTGGCTACCAAGGAAAAGTAGCCACTTAACAACGCTTATTTCACAATGGCATCTCTAGGGAGCTGAAGGTAATACCTCAGGCATCTTCTTTCCCTCATTCACAAAGTACCTGCCTGCCCTGCTTCTGTTTTGAATAACAGATTCAGAACAGCCTTTATCAGTTAAGGGTGAGCAATAAACAAATAGTCAATCCCAATCATTAATTCTAAACCTGCCTCTGGCCGACCCTGTGGCTCTGTGCCATCCTTACTTCCCCTTGCCTCTGCTTCTTTGCCCCTAAACAGCAGGTAATACCCTTTACTTGTCCTTCAAGTGACTCCTGGGGGTTGGCAGACAGCAGGCAGCTCCACCAGAGACAAGCCCTAGCAGTACATAGGGAGATGTCTGGCTGCCTTTCTGAAGCGTAAATTCACTGAGTTTATTTCCTAATAGTCCCCTGTTGCTCTGCAGTAACTTGTTAGCGTGTCTGGACCTGAAGGCCTGGATTCACACAAACTGCAATGACCGAGTCATCAGTGTGGTGCCTGTGAGGGTTCCACGGAGCCAGGGCAGAGAGACAAGCCCTAGACAACTATTAGCATCTCAGTGGACTTGAAATAGTTCCTGGAGGAGCCATTCTCTCCCTCTTATTTCTTGTCTGTAGGAAGCACAAGGTACCTGCACTCCTTAATTTGTGGTCTCATGTTAACTAGGCTTAATAACAATGCTTCCTTCTCCCCATTCAGCCCAGCCCTCCAGTGGCAACCATGCAGCTCAGGAGCAACCAAACATTAGCCTCCCTGTCTTTTTATAGCAACAGTAGCAGTCCTAATTCATAGAGGTTTTTTAAACCTCCCACTCTTCCTACAAAAGCAGAAGCTCCTGCTCCCCTGTGTGCCCACCTGTATGTGCCTCTGCAGCACTGGGTTTGTTGGTGGCTGGAAACACAGGGCTCTGGCTGTGGCAATGGCCATGCTGTGATCATCATGTCTGAGTATGCACGTGTGTTCCTGGAAGCACTTTGGATGCTCCTTGCTTATTAGACTAAACCAAGTGGGTGAACAGCTTTTCCACCCTAGTAACTTTAGTATTAAGTTGTGTTTCCTCTACTTTCCCCAGCCTGAGATATGCATACCAGGTCTCTAGACAAATCAAATGGTTGAACAGCAGTTAAAATCCTGGCTTTACTGCTGGTGCAGTGTCAAATTTCTCCATCTTTACTGGGCCAGCCAGTGAGTATGAAGGCTGTGCTCCTCACCGATCCTGGCCTGGATTGGAGCCAGCATCACTTGTGGCATAAATTATAGCAATCCCAAACCAGACTGCAGCTGCTCAAATGCCACATTCACATGGAGTCACGACCAGCCAAAGTCCAGGTCATCTACCCACGTATGATCTTACCTCCTAAGCCTCGGAAAAGGTCTGCCTATGTTGTTATATAGGACTTACTCCACCCATGGATATATCCATTAAGAAAATAAGTAGGAAGGTACTCCATTTTGATGATGACATATGGCAAGTAAGATCTTCCATGGCCTAGGAGGAAGGCAATAGCATTTCTAATTCAGTATCAACCTGAGATATGGTCTCCAGCTTGAGTTGCCATTTGTACTACGCGTGGCTTCCTCTTACAAGGATTCTCTTTTGGGAACATGTGATCATCAGAATCCTTCAAATATCAACCCGTTGCTCTCCATCAGACATGCTGCAGGTGCAAGCATATGACCACACATTTGATGTATTTCTTTCAAATTTCCAGAGTTCAGACCAGGGACTACTCAAGCAGCTGAATGCAGGGAGTGTTGAGTGCACAACTTAGTTATCCTGGAACTGATTCAAACTTCTGAAGCACTGCACCAGGTTACCTCAGATCCAGAGCTGGTTTGGAGATCACCATCCTCCTTACTGTATTCATACACCAGAAAATAGAAGGTGTTACAGTTCAGTACAGTCATAAACACATCATTGCCAATGGAAAATTGTGTTGGCAGTTTCTTTTATACCCAGCCAAATCTAGAGAAATGTAAAGGTCAGCTATGCAGGCACTGGTTTTACATATGTGCATTAATTACAACACAGTTGCCTTTTGTTATTCATTTCATCTGCTAAATATGTATGAATTTGAATGAGAAGAAAGAGTAATCATAGAAAGACAGAAAAGGGAAGCCAGGGCAGACTATGAATGGGACTGGTCCTCCCTTTCTGGGTCAGAAAAGGTCCTTTTCTGGACCTTTCTTTTCCAGTAGTTTCTGGAAAAGATTCAAAACTAGCCAGTTGCAGGGGATAGGGAAATATATCCTGTGTCAGCGACAGCTTTTTCTATAAGGCTTTCAGGGGTGAGCAGGTCCTGGAAGAGTTTAGTGGGCTCAGCTTCTTGGTGAACCCCTATCTTGTGTTTTTTTCCAAGTAAGGTCTGTTATACTATAACAGTAACTCTGGTATATTAGCTTCTTCTTGAGTATATAGCCATGGTCTGGAGCCAAAGTCAAATTTTAATGAGTCAAACAAATTTTTCATTGAACACAATGACTTCACACACACACATATACAAACATACTTACTGGGGATACCTGCACTCAGTTAACATTGGAAACCGAGGGAAAAAGAATACTGAACAACGTCATCAGAAAGTTCAGAACATCAGTTTGCATTCATGTCTGGATTGAACACTTTTGGCTATGATAGTGTCTGAAAATCAGACACAATAATTGTGGTTAAGTGACTGAATACAACTTTCATTACTATCGCCTGCACACTGTTCTTCTTGCAGCTCTATTGTAACTCTTTATCTGACAACGTAGTGCTCATGTACTCTAGGCAAGAGGAATTCTACTGTTAAAGATGCACCACAAAAGTTGTCAAAACCTGGTTATTCTCTTCCCAGGACAAGAAGAATACTGTGAAAGAATCACAGAAAGCTGCACAACTTCCCCAGGGAATGCAAGGTAATGGGCATGTGCATTGCAACCAGACTCACTGAGTTACTGAAGCCTCCCAGCTATGGCAACCTCCTTCTTCACCTTCATGTAGTATCTCACGGTCTCTGGTCATAGAAGTCCCCAGTGCATCAACCTAATTAAACTCATTCAGTCACAGGAGCCTTGTACAAGCAGGGAGAGCTTTCTGTTGTACTGTGACTCCCCAAAACTCCTGAGCCAGGGAACTCCAGGACTGTCAAAAAAAGCACAGTACTGCTTAAGAGAAAAAGGTTGTGATTTATAACTTTAAAACTTACATCCTCAGATGAACAATTCAGAGGGAGTTCTCCATAGTTTATATTTCATTATATCCATATGAAAAATAATTTACATAGAATATGCTGTGTAGCCAGGACTGTACCAGAAGGTTTAGTGAATTAACTTGACTGCCTTCTCTGGACTTCTAGTCCAGGTTATGTGTGGAGAAAATAATACAGATATTCTTGCCTCCTCTGCACATCCCCTTTCTGGTCTTTTAGTGTGGATTACTCAACCAAATGGCTTTACCAGCTGCTTAAGTAGTAATTTCATGGGAAGGCTCAAACTTTTGCTATATATCAGATACCGGTATTGACTTCTAGGGAACATGGAAGGAAAATGGCGACGAGCTAGAGGCTCTTTGGCAGATAGTTCAACAGGCCTTCTTCCTAAAACTGTTCTTGTCTCTCTCAGGCTATCCTGCAAGAATCCCAGATAAAACTTCAAGTCCAGCATGAATACAAATTGGGCAGTGCATTTGCAGTGCTCTAGTCCAGATCAAATTAACATGGATTTTCTCTAATCCTTTGATCTGTGTTGCTGTGCATGGGGGAAAGCACTTTCCATAAGAAAGGTGGACTATTGTATTAAAGCTTTCTCTGTGCTCTTCATGGGTGTAGGAGTTCTAATTCCTTGCAGAGCCCCACAAGGTCTGCACTGATATAAGCCTAACAGGTGGTGCTTTGTCAGGGAGCTACATTTTAGGGTTTCCTGATGGTGGCATTCCTGCAGCCCCCAAAATAATACTCACCACGTGTACACAAACAATAACATGACACCTCTACCATCTTCTCTAGGTTGCAATTGTCTATATTCTCTGCATTGTGCTAGTTAGTTTATTTAGTATGCTTCTAAGGGATGCGCTGAATCCTGATTAGATACTTCCTTCTGTACTATCACATGCAGGTGTGGGGTAGTTACAAGTTTCTTGGACTAGCTAATTACTAATTTGATATAGAGTTTGACACAAGAAACTACTGACCAGCTGCAAATGCATGTCTTAATAACAAGGAAGGATTTGGACCATGCATGCCTCCCTTACCTGCTGCTAACAGACTGATGTGTCAGAAGCAGGTAGCAGCTCTGCGATGCCAATACATCTTTATATGCTGTTCACATTCCATTGCAACATGTCACATTTGATATTGCATAATGCAATGTGACTAATTTAATCAGATGTGAAGTGCACTGCAGCATCACATCAAGTCTGAAAATTTGGGAGGAAAAAAAAAGTTGGGGGAGAAACAAAGCTTTCTCCAGTCCATGGTTGGATTATTTTTCTCGGCTGGAGTGCTTCGTTTTCTGAGCTTGGCCTTTTCTATTCTGACCTTCCATCCAAGGGCATGTGTCAGGAGGCTTGTATTTCCCAAAGGCAGTGACACAGTCTATTAGGTCATATGAGCTGGATCATCAAGCCTTTGTCCACCTCAACTTCTGGGCCACCGTTCCTTACCCACCCCCACCTCCCCCAGCACTAACTCATGATACAATGCCCTTGCCTTTGACAGAGCAGGAGGGAAAGAAGCATTTTATTGCTGAACACGTACACAGCAGTGCCCAGAAACTAAGTGAGCTTTCTGTGGTCTAGTGCCAGTCATTTAGTAAGTCTGCATTTAATTAGCTACTTCTCAAATATGACAAGGAGAAAACACAAGATTTACCAGTGCAGCAGCATTTCTAACCCAGAGCTTAGCACTGTTTTGTTTTAAGGTGATGATTATAATCATAAATATCAAAACAGCCTATGCCCACAAGAAGTTCATTGAGCTCTCAGTACTTCTAGAAAGTGTATCCACACCCATACCTACACTTTGGGCTATGTCTTAGCCTGTAGGTCTGCAGACCGACAGGCTGCCATACACAGGCATTGCTGATTTTGCACTTTCAAACACCAAGGGACATTTGTTTTAAAAAGTCAGATGACTCTTTCTTTGGTTTAGTCTTTTGTTTCAGAGCTGCCTGTTCTCTTTGGACAATACCTAGGACATGGAAAGCAGTGCAAAAAAATCATTTACCTCCTCACTGCTGTTGGCCTGAGGGTTTTTTTGGTTAAGTGTCATGGTCCTCAAAGAGTTGTGAAAAGATCTCAGAGGAATTCATAAGGTACTAGAACAAGCTTAAGAAACACTTAAGCTAGTGAAAATCTATGAACTGGTTGGAGCTAAGGGGGGCTGTACAAGGGTCAAGCAGTCCAGAAGGAAGACTGTATTTTCACAGGAACTTGGAAATAATGCTATTAGGAAGAGAGGAAAAAGTACCTACTCTGGTTACTGCAGTAGGTACTTGCACAGAGTAAAATGGGACAAAAAAAATAAATCTAAGAGTGATAAATCTTAGTGTAATAAAATATGCTCCTATATTACAAAGAAGCAAAAAGAATTTAATCACCCTTCTTTTGTCTCTGCACTGAGCACATCTCAGCCAAGTGACAAGTTCATCCTTCCTTGCCTCTTTGATGACCAAGTAAAATTTTATGATGCTGTACTCCTTTAAGACCCAAACATCATGCACAGCTTTTGTGGGCTCTTTTCTCATTTTATTGGGCCTGGAAAAGCTTTTCTGATTGCAAATGAGAAGACACTGTGTTAGCTCCTCCTCCTTCATTGTTTGTTACTTCTTATAGCCCCAGTTGTCTCCACATCCTCATGTAAGTGGAGCTATCCTTGTGCTTCTACCTAGGAATAAGGAAAGGAGGCATTTTCACAAGGGGGTTAAACTATAAAGTAAGTTCTTGTTGTGCTATGGAAGGTCTGTTGGTGTTTGTTTAGAATTGAGCCTTCCTTTTTGCTTTGTGATGTATGAGGTAAATCTAAGCTTTTATAACTTTTGGGACCTGTTTTCCTTTTTTTTATGAGACCAATAACTTCTTGACTGGTCCTATGTTCACTAATCTTTACTCTTAGCTTTAGGTGGACCCTATTAAAATGGTTCCTCGAAGCAGCCCAAGAGCCATTTGTTCCCCGGGGGAAGGGAATGCTGCAGCAGACAGCCAAAATCAGCAGCGTGCTGGACCACGGCTGGCTAAACACCGGAGAAGAAGGTGCAGACGGAAAACTCCTGAGACGCAAAGCGGAGACCAATCTAGAGTCTTTCAAGGTGATTAACAAGAAGGGGGTAGTAGTACTGTGTGATGGGTGCTATTGAACCTGAATTGCTTGTTTGTTTTGTCCATTTGCGAATATGCAAGCCTCTTGAAATAAGGCCCATAAAGTAAAAGAGGTTTAGGTGGCACGCCTTTGGTTGTCCTGTTACTTCATTTCTAGGGCTGCTATTCTCTGGCTTGCACAAAATATTGACTTGTGTCCTTGCTCTGGCTCTCTTCTCTAAGGTTTAAACCCTCGTATTTACTTACAAAGTAAACAAACAACAAAAAAACTTATATATATAATTTTAAGGTACTTTTTCTGAAGTTCCTTCTTTCTGTGAAATATGTTTGTCTCTGAAACTTAATTCAAGGTGTTTTTATACTGTGCTTGGAGCTAAAGGTGGCTCTCTATGGTTTCAGTGGAGTTAGTTCCCAGCCTCAGGAATGTTACCCTTCCACTGTGCAGGTCAGCTCTACAGCTCACCAAGAGCGAATGGCATGTAGGATTTAGTGGGTCTGTACCTATCCAGTGTGACTTGGAGTTAGGCAAGAAGCAGTACAGTAGTTTCCTACTGATGTTCTGTTTTGGGGAATCCAAATGCTAAAGGCCAGATGCCTTTAGTAGGCAGCTAGTTTCCAAACCCTACAGCCAGTTTACATGTGCAGGAAGCCTCCTTCCAAAGTGCAGAGGTGCTTTATAAGCATAGACGTCCTCTCACAACGTGGCAATCTTGCTGGCCGACTCATGGAGGACTCTAACCTCTCCTCTGTGCTTGCTGTCCAGAGTGGTGTCAGCCCTGCAGCTGGCTGCATAAACCCTTTTCAAAGAGCACTGCTGGATATTAGATAAAGACTGTCAGGAAACATGGTCTAGGAATATTTCACGGTCAGAACTTGGGAAGGAGAGTACTTCTGAGGAGACAAAAAACACAAAGCAATTGGAGCCATGAGCTGGTATGTTGAAGGGTGTGAGAGGCAGAAGGGACAAAAAGAGTCAGGAGTAGATCAAATGAGTTGAGCCCTTGAGTAGAAGGTAAAACAAAGTTTTGAGGCTCAAGACAGTTTTGTAGATAGCTTTTTAACTTCAAAATTTATTTTTTTTAATATCTCTGGTATTCTCCTTTCAGGCCCAGTTAAAGCATGCTAGATAGATTTCAAGATTGTTGCAGTGATTTGGACTGGGAGAACACTGAAATCCTGCAAGCATTATGGTCATGGTCCCTGGGTTTAGTTCCAGGTTTAGTTTATAAGAGCATGAGGCTTCTCTGCTCTTCCTGGGAAGACAGGAAGGCTTGTTTTCACAACACTAGAGAACAACAAAATAGAGAGTAGTTAATTCTTAGTTCTGACCTTGGAAAAATGACATTAGTGTGGTGACCATCCTCAAAGACTTGTGGTGAGGCTGGGGGAAATGGTATGAGACCTATAAAGTATTAGTGATTCTTTTTGGAGCTTTGATTTACTTGTTCTGCTTGATCTGGTTTTGTTGCTTTCTTCTGCAGTCTACAAATTTAGGAGTCGTGCTCCAAATATCAGTGTGCACTACAATGGTAGAGGTTCTTCAGGGATTTCTCGGATTCCTGCACTGCCAGATGATGGAAATATTCTGGAAATGCTGGCTAGGTCTGCCAGCTATTGGAGGCACCAAGAACCTCCTCGATGCTGGGTCAGAGACTGTACTTGCTCAGCAGCCCGTCCTCCTTCTAGGGCAAGTCTATTGCAACGTCACCTCCAAGGTGAGGAAGACAGCTTGACCTCACTGCTAAGAGAGGGATTATTTTCAGTGGACGAAGTCAACGAAGGCAGTACTTGGGACAGTGGGACAGCCATCTCTCAAGCCGATGTCGATAGCTATGATGAACGCAGGAGGTTTGCGGAGGAGTATTCGCTGGTTCCCTTAAGCAGACGGAAGGTGTATTCTGCACAGACTTTTCATGAGCAAGTAGAAGAGTATTTTAGACGGCTCTGAGCTTTGGCACATCTTCTCCAGATGTGAGAGCCAAATCTGTGGATATGCAAATGCCTGTCTTCATGAGTACAGTATATTGCAGTATTGGCTGAAGCCTGTGGCAAAGCCATAAAGGTTCAAATAGGGTAAAGCCCAGTATAATGTTCTTAGATGGATGGGCAGCTAGAAAGGCAAAACTGGAATGCAAATAGCTTGTTCATATGAGTTGCTGCCTTCTTTGGGAGTTTAAAAACCTATCATAATCATTAAAAATGGAAAAATTACTTTGCGACTAAGCTAATGTAATGACTATTTCTTTTTCAATTGTAACAGATATACTAAGAAATATGGCTGTATTTTGTCTCTTCTCTGCAGTAGAGTCTCTATTTAATAACTTGAAGGATATTTGAAATTCAAAGCCCTTGTATATGCTAGTATTTCCTTTCACTAAGTGTTTTAATTTACTCTGTAGAGGCCTGGAGGGCTTAGTATTTTTGTGGGTTTTTTCCTTGATCTAAATCTAAAAATTCTATTCTACTGCATATATTTGATTACTCATATAGAAACAGTTATGTATGATAATGTGAGTTAGCAAGAGCACAACCTGCTTAAATAAACACAGCTAAAGGGTGTGGGATAATATGTCATATGGATTGAAATAAAAATAAAGTGTTCTGGGGACATTATCAAAGTTTTCAGTTCTTCTTTTTCAGATAGTGTGTAGCTGAAAATCATGATCTGGATTTCTCAGGTGGGCAATTTTGGCTTAGAAATTTTTTTTCTATTTAAAGGCTAGACTTGAAATGCATATGTTAGCCTAACAGTAAAACTACCCTGCATGGTTACTGGAAAACAGCTATGCTTCAGGAACCCTATCCATGGGGATCATCAAAGGCCAACTCCTGGCAGAACAGCCCCAGGAATCACACAATGTGCGTGAGAGTGTTGTCCAAACACTTTTTGAATTGTGACAGGCTTAGTGCTGTAACCACTTCCCTGGGGTGTCTGTTCCAGTGCCCAAATACCCTCTGGCTGAAGAACCTCTCACCCAGTATCTAACCTAAACCTCCCCTGACACAGCTTCAGGGGCTTCCCTCCAGTACTGTCACTGGTCACCAGAGGGAAGAGCTGTAGACTGTTATGACATCTGCCCTCAGTCAATGGGAAAAAGACAGTCAATGTCATGAAGACCCTGTAGATGCATTCTTATCCAATGTAACAATAAATGATGCACCTAATCTTTGGCATTTGGCAAAACCTGCCTATAAGCTTAAAATTTAGCATAGGACTACTCTTGTTGAGTCAGTCTCCTGCTTTCATAACAGAGGTATGTATGAGGTGAACTGCACATGTTTGTGAAGTTCCATTAGAGTGAATCAGGTAACTTCTTGTTTAATTTAAGCAAGTGCTCAGAGTAAGAATGGGCTCTTGCTTTAGTCAGAGTAATTTGCAGAGTCTGCAAATTAGAGGGGTTTTGTTGTTGTTTGTTTTGTGGTGGTTTTTGGTTTGGGGGTTCCCCCCTGCCCCCCCGACATCTGTCAAAATACTCAAAGGGGAAAGTTAATTCCATTTATTCCTGGGAAAGGTGGATGAGTATTACTCTGTGTTTCCCTCTTAATTTGAGCCCCAAATTATGTCTCATTCCCTGGAGTTACAACTGCTCACCTTTCTGGAGCATTTGTGTAAAATTTTAAATTGTATGGGTTTTTTTTTCTTCTGTGTGTTTTGTTGGGTTTTTGTCTTTTTGGTTGTTTTTTTTTTTTGTTTGTTTGTTTCTTTGCTTTTGAGACTTTGTTGTACTACAATGACATTTTGCTTGTACCTGTTAGTAAGGCATTTGGCAAAAAAACCCATTTGGACTACTTGGCATAACAGTAGTTTATTCCTTCCTTATATATAATGTTGTTTAGCACTTGGCGGTTTCCAGAAGTATTTGGAGCTTCTGCACTCAGGTCCTTTAAGGCCTATGAGTTTAGACCAAAAAATGGAAGCATTTTCTCTGCTGAAGATAAGTGTTTTCTGTTTGGTCTCTGTTACATCAAAATAGTATTGTGAGTATACATGGCTCAATTCACTTGACAAACTTGCTCTGTGAAACTACTAAGAGAGTATGATGCAGAATTAAAACTATTTTCAGGTTGTTACACCTGAAATACTCTAAGGCATCTACAGACACCTCTAAAATTGTGCCCTTGATTATGTACATTTCAGAAAGTAATGTGCTCATGAAAGTCAGCCTGGCAATGCTTCATGTGGTCTTTCAAGAGCTTTTGTTTTCAGGCTTGTGAAACATTTTTTTTTTTAAATAAAACAAACCCCCCATAAATGTCACCAGTAGATAGTAAGATACCAAGCATTGTAGAGGTGTCAACTTTTTGACAGCATGATTCAGTATTGTGCATTTTCGACTTGACAACTGTGCAGCTTTTCCTTGTGAATCTGAGATCATGTAAGCATTTTTGTGCATGCTTGTCTCTTTTTCACAAATGATCCTACAACTGGGATTTTCCTTGCGGAGTGAGTTAAACACAGGTGTAAAGGTCTGAAAGATCAAGACCTCTAAGGAAAAAATCTCAGAGTAACTTCCTAGGAAAGACAGTCCTGTGAGACAATAACTCAAGCTATTGTCTATAAAAAATAGATCAAGCAAATCTGAGGAACAGTTTGGGGAAAAACATAGCTATCTCTTGAAAAAAAAATGGATCAGAGGATATATTGAGGTGGGGGGGGAAGAGAATTTGAATTCCTGCACTCCTTTCACATTTGACTCAGTTATGTGCCTGTTTGTATATATGAGTGAAGTCAAGGAATCCAAGACCAAAGTCCAGTGTTGGAATAGCAGCTCCCATGAATCTAATGTTTCTCATGTTGCATCATTTCCTTTCAGTGTGGGGGTTATTATCTAGTGAACTCATTACATGGGCACAAGCAATAAAGTGGTAAGATTGGCTTTTCTTATTATTCATCTTAGATAGATTCATAGATAAAACAAAGTAGCACAAAGCTAGCTAGCCCATGGAATATGAAGGGATTGGGGTCCTGTGTATGCTCTGGCTACCAGTCCATGGTAACTTTTATATCACTGCATCATCACCACTACTGCCATCCTTCCTCAGTCCAGCAAAGAGGATTTGAGTATCTGGACACCAGAGTACTGTTTGCTCTCTCCAAATATTTTCCTTTTCTCCTTTGGGTTTGGAAGGCTTTCTTTTCTTGTTCTGATCAAGGTTTTGTGAGATCAGTTGGCCTCATGGTGCTCTTTCATCCCCTGCGTACGTCTGTGGAGGTATCTGTATTTTCTTCAACCAAGAGCCAGCAGGAGTAAGAAGGCTTGAGAGGAGAGCAACTTCAGTGAGCTTGTAGACCAGATTAACATCTCATGAACCTACCTGGAAGTTGTCTTTGTTCTGCCTTTCCACCATAATTAATGCAGTAGGGCCCTGATCCATGACTAGGGTTCTAATATAATATAAATGATCATGACATGTTGGAGATAGGCCGGAGGCCATGAAGATGATCAGGGGACTGGAGCACTTCTCCTATGAAGAGAAGCTGAGAGACTTGGAGTTGTTCATCCTGGAGAAGAGAAGGCTGGGGGGAGACCTTATAGCAGCCTTCCAGTGCATAAAGGGAGCCTATAAGAGTTATGGAGAGGGACTTTTTACAAGGGGGAATGATTTTAAACTAAAAGAGGGTAGGTTCAGGAAGAAATTCTTTACAGTGAGGGTGGTGCGGCAGTGGAACAGGTTGCCCAGGAAAGTTGTGGATAACCCATCCTTGGAAGTGTTCAAAGCCAAGTTGGATGGGGCTTTGAGCAGCCTGGTCTAGTGGAAGGTGTCCCTGGTCATGGGGGTTGGAACTTGGTGATCTTCAAGGTTCCTTCCAATCCAAACCATTTGATGATTAATTGTTTCATTACAGTAGTGCCCTTTCCCTTCCCAACATCCAGGTGCCATATAGAAAGACACTTCACAATATTCAAAACCACTGCTGTTTTTCTGGGCCTGGTTCTAGTCAATAGACTTTTTTCACTGCTCTGAGAAAAAAAAATCAAGACAAACTTCAGTAAAGGATCAAGAGTTGTGGTGTTTTGAGTTTGGGGTTTTTTTTCTATTTAAACCAGTCTATCTGTGCCTACTTAGGAAGATCCAAAGAACCTGTGTCAAAGTGTTAGCTGAAGTGCTACAAATAGCATTTTATTCCTTTCTCCCCATCTCCTCCCCCCAGTAACTCTATTGTTCTTATAAATCCACAGCATTCCGGCTGTGACTTGACAAGAGCCCTGACAGTCACAAAAGCCGAATCACAGGAGCAGTGTTCTTGTTCCCTGAATTATTTTACACAGCTAAATTTAATACTTCTCCCCCCTTTCCCCCCCACTTCTCCACCTTTCACTCTGGCAGATATTTAAGCTGCAAATTAGGGATGTACTGAATTAGCCTTCAAACCTCACAAATGCTGTCAAAAAGCTCACTTAGTAATGATATGACTTTGATATCAAACAGATTATTGCTTATGTACAATGGCACTTACAAACATGTGCATACTTGTAACTCCTGGCCTTTGTGCCGTGAGGCAGCCGGCAGGTCATTAATGTACAGTACAAACAGGACAGAGCCCTGCGGACCTCGCAGTCGGCACGCTGGAGAGGAAGAGTCAGAGTTTCCAACAACCACTTTCAGTTGGCAGAACTGTGATTGGAACCATGTGACAGTTTGAGGCAATGTACCACAGGCTGCCAATTTATTACATATGGCAATATGATTAATGATATCAAGTGTTGTTATAAAAAAAAGTCCAATATTACAACGGCCAATTGCACAGAGTCCAAGGCAGTACAAATCTGTTCCATGAATTTAAAGGCAGGCAGATGAGGTTAAATGAGAGGGCCAGAGCCAAGATAATGATAAAGTTTCAAAAAGAAAAGTGTTTAGAACAGGTTCAACAGCAAAGCCCCTTTTCTCTCCTGTCTTATGGCTTTAATGGACAGAGGCTGGAAGAGGTCTCTGAAACATAACTGTCTTGTGCTCTTAGCCTCTCTTTCTGTAATTGGGAGACTTGTTAATGGTATCCAACAACACTTACAAGGCAAACGCCAGCAGATTAGAGGCAGAAAGTACTGTCATTTTGGTGAAGAGTGTTTCTTCATGATAATGATTTTAATTTTTTTAATCGAAAGTTCTTGTTTAACAGATGGTTCATTAGTTGTAGTGTCTGTCAAAAGAATGAGTTAAAGGGACTATTATTGATGAAAACATTTCAGGAAATGCAAGTATGGAGGAGGGGTCTGCATACCACATTTTCATTCTTCCCAGATCTCTTATGGTCCATCCTGCTGAGTTAAGAAGTCCTAGCACAGTTTTGGTCTGTGTCAGGTGCCCAGAACAGTAGCTGGACACAGTTTAGGAGTCAGCACAGCACAGAAGCAGTTCCTCAGAGCTGGTCTGCAAAAGGCTGTGTTGCTCCAGAGGGTGGGAGTGGACACAGGTTGGCTTATGCTGGCATGCCTCAATGCCGCAGAGCAGTCCAAAGCACCTTTCAATTGCTAGTGGTGACATAGCTAAAGATGTTACGAGTTATGCCCACCTAAAAGATCTCATGCCTGCTACATTACATATGCTTCTCTGGCCATCTGCTAGGGTCTCATTTTGGAAGTAGGGTTGTGTCCTCTCCCTGTCTCCTTGTATGTGCTGAATGCAGGTGGGCACCCCGCACCTTACCTCGGTTGTGGAGCAAGTGAGACACTGAGGAGCTCAGCTGCATGTAGGGGTGTAAGGAGGGAGCTGGTGTGCCCTCGGCAACAGCTTGTATACACTAGAGCAGTGCTGGAACACACCAACAGGCACAGCATCGTCTGATCTCACTCAACCGGGGCTGTGCTAGCCCCATATTAATTTGACCTGTATGGAGATTGCCTGACCATGCCTAGCAGTTCACCTTTCACTTCCACACAATTGCATGACAACTATTGGTGTTAAGGTTTGTGTGTTGGGATGCTGGATGGTTGGTGGGATTGCTTCTAAAGACTGTGCATGTGTTCAGACTTAAATCTCAGTGTCCCATGGAAGAGAAAGTCTGTGCCCAATACCTTTTGCCTAATAAGTACAGCAAACTGCTGCTTTCCCCAGGGTAGCTTTGAAGGTAGAGAGCTGCTAGTCCTGAGTGAGCACAGCTACAAATATTTGGCATCGAAGTATGATTTCTTTTGTCTACTCTTTTGCCTCTTTTCTCACTCTGCTGCTATTATCGATGGTAGCAGAGCCCTTTTGTTAATACCCAAGACTCCTTTGCCTGAGTGCTGTAATACACCGCATGAAGAGTAAGGTATTTATACTGCTCCTGCCTCAGTACAGAGCATACAGCAGGAGGTCTGATATGGCCTACTGCTGCATTTTGTATGGCTTGTGGCCACATGGTTTCTTTTCTGTGTGCGTGTGTTTATTATTTTTGGATAATGCTAAACCTTGTAGTCATGTGGCCTGCCAAGGGGATTTTGAAAGGCTTATTTGGTCTTGAGTCAAGGAAAAGATTTCCTATACTTTGTGCTAAAGGAATAGTTTTTGGTGTACATGCTGTGCCTTGCCCTTCAGAGATGCCCAGCTCTCTTTTCTAAACACAGAGGGAGCTGACAGCCCTGACCACAGGAGCTCAAAACTGCACCCACCCTAAATTTTAAAAGTGGGTGATGTGAACTCCCCCTTCCCATGGATGCCCCCTTCCCATGGATGGCCCTCTGAGCTCCTGCTTACGAACAACAGCCTGACTGTACGTGTGTTAGCATTTTAACAAGACATGGAAACCTTTGAACAAATTGCCAGAAAACTTTTAGCTGGGTGAGCGTGCGTGAGCTCTGCCTGCGCCAAGTGACCCTCTACTGCCAGAGAGGAAGAGACAAAGTGCGGCACAAAGAACGAGCAAATGAAAGAGCTGGCTTGCAACTCTGATCCTTACGGACTTTTCTTGAGCTCTAGCAACAAAAAGTGTAACTCTTGTGATGAATGCAGTCCTACTGTTGTATTCCTACCTTCCAACAATAATTTCAATTGAACCCTACAGCATGTGGAGTCCCTTTGCTTTTTAGGTCATAAAAGCAGTATGTGGAGTAGAGACTTAAAAAATGGACTTTTAAAAGACTCCAATGCCTCAATCTCTCCAAGAACTCGACTGATAAATCTCCTGTGTAAAATGATCACATTTTATAGAGAAGAATCTTTGTTAGACATTCATTAGCAATAACATGTGAGCCAATTTAGGGAATGAAACCTTTCTTCTATATAAAACCCACAGTGGTCACTAAAACTAATGACTTTTTCGGCCTACCACCCTTTAATTCAGTAGCAAAGCACGTGAATTTCCTGTATTGCTTAGTTCTCCAACAATTTGTTTATCTTTGAAGAGCAGGTCCCTGACTGTGTGAACTCAAGCACATCCGAAAGGTTAAGTAATAATAAAAAAGTAGATCAGGGCTATAAATGTGGTATTTAAAATCATGACAAAGTTCTGACTGTATTGAGGAGGTCTGGAAGAAGAATGGTTAATGGGCTTACTTCTATTTCAGCTCATCTCCACATGAGAAGCAGCCTGAGCAGGAGAGAATTGAAAATACGACATGAATTTAAGTGCTCTGAGGCTGATCTGAACCCATCAAAGTTAATGCAAAACAAAGAAAAATCCACCGAATTCAGTAGCCTTTGGAACTCTTGATGCTAATTAAAAAAAAAAAAAATAAAAAGGAAAAAATTAATTTTTAATTTTTAGCCACTGTGCATTAAATAGAGGTAGAGGAAGGAACAGTTCTGGTTCAGATGGGGTTTTTTTTGTGTGTTTTTATTTAGATACTAAATTTTTGAACAACGATATACAGAGATAGTAGAATTAACAAAAATTGGAGCAGGCTGAAAAACATGGAAAGGTATTTTTAAAACATAGCTGACAATGGTAAGATTTACTCTTAGGTTCAACTAAGGTAAATTGTAAAGAGGAGAAAAATGCAATTGGCCTAATAATTATGAAACAAATTTTGTCCTGCGTTTGTCAAGCTGTATCTGTGCTTTAGAGGGGATGTTGAGTGTAACATGCTTTGCCTGGAGGGATGACTGGAGTGTTTCGGGGCTGCCTTTCAGCTTGAGTTCCAGGCTTTCCCTACCGTTTAAAAGAAAAGATGGAAACTGCTTGTGTACATCTTGTCCAGATGTGGAGCCACGGCTCGCACTACTGCTCAGCAAGTGCTCTCAGGTCCTAGAGCTTGGGAAAAGACAATGGGCTTCTTAGACCAAGTTTCAAGGATTTATTTTTCCTTGAGGAATACAAAACTTGAAGCCTGTTTTGTTTTTACATAGTCTACACAAGAATACAAGCATCTCTATAAGGCACAATTCCTTAGTGCCTAATTTGCTTCTATTATATTCTATGCAAATTAAGAACAAAACCATATGGGAATGCAAGCAAAAGTGTCAGTGACTGAGAGTCAATTTCCTGGGATTTTTGCTGAAATTTTAGTTCCCAAGTTGCTTTTAAAACATGAATTAGGTTCCTTAGTCACCCAGGAACTAATGAAAATGTTCCTTTGAAATGTGACGGGGATCTCAGACAGAGCAAGAGTGACACACAGTCCTTGGGGCATGATTGCCCGGAGAGAGTGATGGTAAAGCGCCTTTCATGTTAGCTGTAACATTTTTAATGCAACTCATTAAAAAATAACATTAACAGCATTGTGCGAGGAAGCATTGGACTTGGCTGGATGAAGAGGTTTTAAGGGTGCTAAAGTGGGCACACAGCACACTTAGTGCTTGGAAATGGCAAGACCTCAGAAGTGCTGGATTGCACTTTGGTCCCTTAGAAAGGTCTGGTCCAGCCTCTTCAGAGTCATGGCATGTTGTAACGAGAGCAGTGGATGTGAGTGCTGACACCCACAGGATGCTCTCCAAGTTGCCCTGGTAGGAGTAACCTCTTTTTTTGATTTCCCTAGGCATGGAAAGCTTGTATTGAATTTCATGATCTCTTGATGTCAAGGTACCATCAATTTGTGGGGTCCTTTGTGCTGGCAGGAGATGCGTGACAGAACAGACTAGCTCCAAATTCATCCAGCAAAAGGAAGGGGTGAAAACTGATTTTCAACCAGACCAATTTCTCAATCTGACTCTTGTCATGGCTGTGTGGGGCTAATGTTGGCATGAAGGAAGAAGCCAACCTTTACATAGGGATCCTGCACCTCCACCAGCCTAAATCTGTTGCAAAACTGCAGTGTAACTAAGATGCAGCAGATGAATTTTGGAATATTTTTCTCTTTTAAAGCAGAAAGACTTTTAATTTACCCACATATTATGACTTCATCATTAATAAGGAGTAAAGTAAGTAACAAGACAATGTGTACAAAATGAACAATTTCATACCATAGAAAGTTGTCTGGTGAATTCTTTCATGAATGCTCTCTGTGTGATATTTCTATAGTATAATAGATTCTGGCTGTTCACTCTAATAATTCTGAGCTTCAGGGTAAGATTTTATATCTCTTTTGAAAGTAATATAATCAGTGGTGCTAGCACAAAATTCCCTGTGTGTTTTTGTGCATCCTTAACACTTCTTGGGATGAAAGTGAAACTTATATTATTTAGAGCAGTTCAAAGAACCAAGTTCCTTCTGTAATGGTGGTTCCTGCTAGAATTCCTTATGAAAAAATATTAACCAAGCTAACGGTACTACAAAGCATTGTAGGTATTCTGTATTTGCAGAAGGAATGGGTCCAAAAAGCTTTAGAAAATGTTAGTTTCTTTGCACAAAAGACATATTTTAAAAGTCACCCGAGGACAATGTGGATATTTGTCTATCCAGGAATTTTATTTATATGCTATCTGTGTGAACAAAGCTCCTGGAGGTGAGGGCAAAGGGTTTTTGGCAAAGCATGAGGCAGCTTAGGACAATAATGATGCAGGCACCAGCACGTGTTTTGATTGAACTTTGTCTTTGCTTGTTAGTTCAGATTCGCTGCTCTGTTGAGAAGATCACAGAGCTTCCCTGCCCTCCCTTCCTTTCCCCAGCTTGTTACGGGGGGAGGGCCACTCCTGCTGCACCCATTCAACTCCCATGCTCACGATCATTTTCTTGATTTCTTGTGAAGCTCCCCATTTTTTTTACAGAAAAGTTTATCGAATCCTCTCCCTTCAGAGCTAGAGCTGTGTCTGTGGCAAGCCAGACTGCACAATTGGAGAACTTGCTCAGGCTTCTTCCCAAGACACAGGGAGGAATGAGTTTCTCATCTGCTGGCCCAAGTGTGTAGCTGCTAAGTGGTTCTCAATATTACAGGGTCTGAGTTTTCCCTTCTAATTGCACAAAGTTTCCCATGCAAGAAGAATAACTTCAAAACCAGAATGTGGTCATCTGTGCCAGACACATCCTTCCACTGTCTTCCCACAGTTGTGTCAATCTCTCTAGTGGCAACTATCCTATTTGCTTCAAGACTGAGAAGAGCTTTCCTGCTGCCTCCTGGGCAGCAAGGACCTTTCCTTACGCTTGAACAGGCAGATCTCCTTCCCTTCCTCTCCTCACTACTGTGCTCAGCTATTCATGCACATGTCCCCAAGGCCTTCACGGGACTTAGCTGGGGAAAACTAAGGTCAGCCTGGAATGACTGTTGTGTTTTAGTATACAGTCGCTGTCCTGTCAACTCGTTTTCTTTGTAAGAATATTCAAAAACCAGAGTAACTTCTGTGCTGATTTTTTTTCTTCTGACCAATTTTATCAAGGTTGGTAAGGCATTATTAGCTGGTTTATAGGACTGTGAGTTCATGAATAAGTAGTAACTCATCACCCTATGATTTTTATCCATTACTACAAACTTTGTTTTAGATGCTTGCAGCAATTAAATTAGACCTTGGTATGTCTAAAAAAAATAGCTCATCAAGCCCTGTGATTATGAGGACTCCTTAGTAAACAAAACAATCTTTGTCATAAATCATGCCTGGGGTTTTAAGGAAAATATGTTTGTCAGTTTCAACAGCAATAAAACTACCAGTAGAAATTCTCCCATCACCTACACACATACGTGAGATCCCCTAAAACAAACATATATAAGTACTTAACAGATGGACAAGTGAACCTGGGATGAATGTATTAGAAAAACAGAGAAATCACTGTGTTTTTCATCGGAAATTTTGTTAACATCTAAGGAGCAGGTGAGAAGTATTTTGATTAGCTGGAAACATAGGCTCAGTTTGTATCAAAATCAGATTAGGCCTTCATCCCTGTTACACAGATAATATATGTTTTGTGTCACTTGCTATAAGAGTTTTAGACGGCATGAATCTGTTGTTGGATTAAATTTTCCTTTGTCTTAAACCAGTAGCAGCTTTGCTATAATTTTTTCACCCTCTGTGCACACTGAGGTCCTACAGTAGTTTGAGCACTGAGGTTGCTCTGATGCCCTTGAGGAGCACTTTTTGCTAGTCAACTGTGCAAAATACCATGTGTTGCTTCTCTTCACTGCTCTGCAGAGATGACTGCATTGCAGTGGACTCCTATCAGTTCACTGTGAAGCCTGTCGTAAGTGTCTTTTTGATGGCCTAAGAGTCCATAGAACATTGCTAAAAGCTGAAGAGACCTACAGTGAAAGCTAAATTAATGGCCAGAACAGACCTCTGATCTAACTAACTATTTCAGATGAGGGATTTTGGTTTTGGAGGCTGCCCTAGGAAATTTTGTATCATACTCTGTGACAAATTACATTAAAGAAAAATGAGATATGATTGATAACTATTAGTTCACCTCTCTAGTTGGGCTTGTGTTTGGATCCCTGCCTTTGCATCCTTTTTGTGTGAAAAAATGCAAATCTTCTTCACCAGAGTATAGTGCAGCAGTATAAATGATAAAAGGAATAGCATTTTGGAAATTAAATCTTCACCTAAGGACCAAGTTGTGAGCCCAGGGTCTTTGCACTACCAAGACTTCGTTGAACTTCCATCGGGATGAAAAGTGCTCTGCTCATCCTGCCCCCAGTGCCTCAGTGGTTTGAAGTAGCTTTTTGGTTTGGTGTTATCACCACTGCATTTCAGAGATAATGGCAGGCATCATGGTTTGTAAGACGTGGTGGTGGTGGGTCAGTGCATTTCCCCATTTTACTTGGACTAAGAAGCTTGTAAATCCAGTAACTTTTAATTCTACCCATCAGGGCTAAGAAGATACAGGTTTCCAAAAATCAGTCTTTGACTGCATCATTTTCTGCCTGATTTCCAAAGAAGAGGATAGATAAGATTAATCTTCTCCTCTACAGTTCAGGAACTTTCTCTCAAGTCACTAAGATAAACAAATATTTTGAGGCTTGGAAAATTTCTGTGCCAAATCCACCCCTAAGTTAGGAAGATATGTGGGGCTTGTTTGCCAGGAGACTCCTCTAACTAACTGATAAATAACCCAAACTGGAAATCAGGTACTATCTGAATATTATTGTTTTGTTTATGGGAGCCTTTTAGTTTTTTGTGACTTAGATTTTCCTTGTGCATGTGATTTTAAGATGTCAAATCCAGGTTGTTATTATTATGAGTATCCTTTAGTCTAGATTGGGATGGATGAGGTTTGAATAAGCTATCCAGTTTTACATCAGTTTACAATTCTGTGACTGAAATAATAACTTTCCAACATTAGTGAAGTTCTACAAATTTGATTCAGAGTCTGTTAAAGTCAAGGGTGAGACCACCTCTGCCAGCTTCTGAGTCCTCTGGGAAGTATCCTGTGCCTTAATTGACTTCAGCAATATTGGAATCACAAGGTGAAACTATGAATGGTGCTCTACAGTGCTGGGAAGCTCTTTGCTACTATTCCAGAAGATCAGGTTTCCTCACATTGATGCCCTGGCATGGACCTTTTGAGGTCACCTTGCTATTACATTATGATTGCATTTCCAGATCATTCCCTTTCCAAAAGACTTTTGTTCCCTGGAAGGTGCCACCTGAATAAAGTCATATTAAAAGACAAGAAAAGCCACCAGCAGTGAAAATTATTCTCTGCAGATTTAGTAACTGCTGCAGCATCTTCTTTCCTCTCTATTCTATTTCATTGACATTGGCAATAAAAAATAATCACTTAGAGACAATGTCCTTGCAGGCTGTCAGTAAGTCTAAATGGCAACAGCTAAAAAAGATCCAGAGAAGAACATTTAAGCTACATCTATTATTGCTTTGTCTTTTCAAAAAATGCCAGAAATGTTCAGCATTTGTGTATGCTTGGTAGGGATGGGAGGAGACAGAAGATACTAGAATATTTTTTCTCCTGTGATCACTAGCTGCTAAGATAGGATGATGACTGTATAGAGAGGGTGGCAGATACTGAGTTTGTGCTTAGAAAAAAAGAAAGATCTAAAATCAGGCAAAACTTTATTTTGGTACAGCTACTGTACTTTTGGTAAAGACCTTGCTGTAACCGTCTGAAAGACAATGCTCCATCTCTATGCTGCAAGCTGAAGAGGGGTACTCAGGGGTCAGGGTATTACCTCCCACTGCATTTTCTTCTCTCTGTCCAAAAATTGGTTTCATATTTTTCTTTCCTTCATGTTTCCTAGCACCTTTCTTTATGAACAGAAACACTGCACAATAAATAGTCTATCTGTTGAGACGACACATTATGGCAGATCCCTTAGGAAAGCTGCAGCTGGGTTGACATTTTTGTCTCCTCACTGCTTTGAAGAATAGTTGAATAGTTTTGTTTGTGAATTTGGAGAATGACTCAAATAATGACCAAATGGAAGTGCATTTTGTAAACATCACAGGCTAGTAGTAAGTGCATGGTCGACTCATTGTCCTCTGCCTGTCCATTTTTGTGTAGACTTAATGATAGATATTTTTCTGTATGGAAGGATAAAAAAACTCCAGCAAAATCTGAGCATTAAGGTGGTTCATCCAGTCAGTCTTATCAGCTGAGTGCCTTTATGTTTACAGTGTGTGTATATAGATATAGATAGATATAGATTCTGAGTTGTGCCTCTAACACTTGGCTGCAGCTTGTGAGGACCAGAGGTTTCTAGGACAGATGGAGGTGCTGTGTGGTGGGAAGACCAAGACTCAGAAAGGCTGTTGTGGTCCTCCCTGGATTCCCACTGTCCATCACATGATCTCAGGCACAGGGGTTTCCCTGAGTAGCTCTGGCTTCAGGGCTGGAGCTGAGAAGGGGAGTCAACCTGGTGAGTGCCAGACATACTTCTTCATACATATGTGCACACACACACACAGACATACATGTATCCTGTATAGCTACAAACTTGTTTCTGACTATCCATCTGTAAATAATGATGAACTTGTCCTGTGTCCCTATCTCCATCTACAAAACTCTCTTCTTCCATCTTCTATGTTAGAAATACAGAATACCAAATTCAGTGCAGCACGCTGTGTATCTGACTTTCAACACTGCTCGGAAAACCCTAAGGCCAGGACTGAAACAAGAGCTGAAATCCAAACAATGTGTGACTGAACACAAAACAAATCATGGCTTTGCAGGAATATGTTGTGACAGCTCTGCCTTCTCCCATAACTGCTAGTCAATTTTCCCCCTTACATTTAAATAACATAGTATACATATTGAACCAATAATCGGGCACAATGGAAAATGCATAGTGAAGCTAAAAAATGCTGAGATGTAAAATCTTCTAAAACGTTTCTTCAGAGGCCAGCTGATATTCTCTCTTTCCCTCTCTCCTTCCCCCCGCTTCTCTCTGTAAAATCAAGGGTGGGATAGGGTTTGCTTCTTTAACGATAAGAAGAAAAAAGGCCAATTGAAATCACAATGAATCAACAGAAGGGTGGAATTTGCAGTAAAATTAGGAATGCCCATCATATCTGGGCGGTGTTTGCATATATGTCAGGTGAAAACTTTGACCTACTCAGGACCCTTGGCAATAAAGTTAAAAGTCATCCCTCCTCATGCAGGGAAAATGTGTAATAAAACAGCATCATCCTTGCAGCATCGTTCCCTCCCCTTTTCTACTGCACTCCACCATTCCTGCTTGTAGGGACCATCCTGGTGTGGTGAAGACCAGAGTGCTGGCAGCTTGCTCAGCTCTTCCTGAAGGAGACAGTGCTCAGAGCACTCAGCCATATGAACTACATGTAGAGAGGCACTTGCTTGAGCCTTCCTTTTTTCATGAGCAGGGTCCTCAGGGAGCAACCACTGGCATTAGGAAAGTGGGTTGAGCCCTTGCTCTGCCCTGGCTTGTGCTCCACCTCCATTCCCTGTCAGAGTTGCTGCTGAACTCTCCTGCAAGAGCAGCTCCAGGCTGGTCTGCTCTTGCAGGGCACTGCGTGCCTGGCCACTGAGATGGGAGTGCGAACGAGGGCTTCCCCCTTTCAGTCATTTCCCCTTGCTCACAGCAGTGTGCTCGCAGAAATCCTTCCCTTTTGAGGTCTCCACAGGCTTTTTTGGGGTCAGGTGTCTATGGTGGGCACCCTGAGCTGACAGACATATGCTGCCCTACCAAGGACACACTGCTGTTACTAGTTTCCTGTATAGGCAGCTGAAGAAGAGGGAGATGAGAAAAGAACACAAAGAAGAGGCAGTGAGCAGCTCCAACTTGACTTATTTTTCCCCTTTGAGACCATTCTTTCTTTTCCAGTTTTGAGTGGTTTTTAGGGTACTCATTAATCTGAAAAACAAGAACAACTTCCAAATCATTAGTGCCACAGTGAATTGAAACACTAGCCAGGCTGGACTAATAGTGCCAGGGTCATATGAAATACCAGTCGGTGCAGGCTATTAAGTGCCAGGGTGATTTGAGAAAACAGCTTGTCCAAGATACCAATGCCAAAATAATTGGAAATACCTCCTCACAAGTTGATATATAAATCAGCAAACTGTTTCAATTTAACAAAGGATGTGTGATTATCTTTGCCCAGGCAAAAGAGCAGTGCAGGCACTGAACAGAGAATTGCTGATAGTTTCAGTGTCTCTGAGTGCTCTAGTTCCTTATTCTTATGGCATTATGGGTAAAATTTCATTATAGAAGGTCACAAAAGTGAGGTTGCCAATCCCTGAAAGCTGCATACTGTGTGCTCTGATATCCTTTGAGGAGTAGGGAATTCCTGCAGATTCCAGAGACCTGTCAGTATGGGAAGTGGAAACATAATTTAGCGCTTATGTCCTACAGATGATTTTGGCTTGAAGAGTATTATTCAGCACTCTCCCCTGGAGGTCCATAAAGCCCGTGCTAGCTTCCATAAGTATCTTATTGTCCAGCCACTGTTCTGGCCTGTCACCTTGCTCTGGAGTGTCACCCTCTGAAAAATCAATGTATGTAACTCCACACTAATGGGAGATGGGATTCAGAGCAGTCCACCTCAGAATACATGGCACCTTCTTCCCACACACACTCAGAAAGTTTCTGCTTTCCTAAGGGAAGCTTTGTTAACATCCATGGCTTCTGGGATACACAGTCAGGACACCCCAGCAGGATCAATGGTGATGAGCAGCCAGATTATTGTGCTTGGTAATAAAATGGTGGGAAAGGTGACTGAATATGGAGAAAATTAGTTACTGGGTGAGACTGTGTTTCTGAGATAATGTAAGAAAGAATCTGAACCCTTCTTTGAAATGTCAGTCACATGTTGCTTTCGTTAGATTTGAGAATATAATGTTATTTTTCCTAATGTTTCTAAAACTCTTGTGAGCTTTGTAGTTCTATAACGAATAGCTGAGAGTTACAAAACTCAAAAAGGCCTTGTTGGCTAGTTTTTCTATGAGGCTTGCCCAAAGAAAGAAACACAACTGCATTAAGATTTGTCCTTGTTGGATTTCAGGCTTGCTTTTTGCAGGTTGAAAGAATATATAGGTTTGGCTACAAATGTTCAAAACTTCTGACACACCTGAGGTTAGGTCATCATAAACTCTGAAAAGCTTTGCAAAAAGGAGTCTGAATTCATCCCAGAGGGTCGTAAGAGGTCTTAATGCTGAATGAAAGAGTCCAGAACACTTAAAATGGAAAATGTGGAAGCACAGACACATCACAAATGTGATGGAAATGGGACCAGTAATTGAGGGGGGTGTGACTGGAATGAACGGATCATGAAATACACTCTCAGCAGTAGCAATGGTGATAACGTTTCTCTTGCACAAGTCTGAAATCAATCAGAGGTGTTCATAACATTGTCACGTAACTGACTCTGATACCTAAGCTATTTAAATCCCGTCACACAGACATCTCAGGCAGGTCCATCACATTAAAGGAAGTCACACCAATCACAAGCTGAGTAACCTGTGAGTCCTGTGCAGCTGAAACTTAACCTCTCCTCAGTTTTCATCAGCAGTACAGTGCTAGACAGAGTTGCTGGGCAGCTTTGGGTGACTGTGGATTCGTTGGTGGCAGAAGAGATCCCACAGTATTTCAAAAATATTATCAAGTAATTTATATTGAACTGTGATTATCTTACTGAAGGGTGTATGCTATATTTTGCCAGATGTTATTGTTGCTGTGTCTTGGTGCCCCAGTTTACCAAGGTCATTTATGCTTGATGATCCTTCCATTTATTATCATGGAACTTTGGCTAACAAAATCTTCTTTCCACCACCTCAATCTGATAAACAGAGGTTCCCTGAAGCCTAAAATCCCCACTGCAAAAAGAACAGCTGAGAAGAATATCCCCAGCAGTGCCTGTCAGGAAAAAAATAAGCCCAGAATCCCATATGTGTGCTCAGAAAGCACAAACTGTACACCCTACAGAAGAAATGACATCTCCACTCTAGGATAAACATCCACACATGTGGACCCACATACATGTAAAACCCATGTCCACTTCTTCTCAGAAATGCACTTGAGAAGTTGATAATTTTGTGGTTTTTTCAGGGTTGCAAACCTTCCTGACAGGCCAAACATACATGGTCCATAACCCACAGAGCTGAGATATAATGCAAGATGAGGTAGAGGTAAGTAGTAATACCCCAAGCCAGCAAATTATGATCAAACTAAAATTCTCTTCCTGTGTCTTTTGTGGCACACAAACCAGGGTTTTTCCAAGTATCATTTAAGATGAAGCTCAGAGAAGCCAGCACATTTCTTTTAGGATTCACAGGAATTTTCTAGGACTACAGGGTTAGTTACCAGCAGGTGATTGAAGGAAAACGGAAGAAAGAAATTATTAGAAAACAAAACTTCCAGTGTTCCTGTTTTGTGTTTCATGCAGCTAATGAAACATTTCCTGAGGCTTTTTGGGGAAATAAAATTAGTTGCAGTTTGCATTATTTAGGATAAAACAGACAGATCTTGTCTAGGTTGAATCTTTATAGAAGCTTACAAATGTTAACAAACCTGAATTGTATTTTTACATCTCCTGAGACTTTTCATCCTATAGTTAGATACCTACCAATTGTTGACACAAGTGAAAACAGCACAAAGTATTCTGTCTGCTGCTGCAAAAAAATCAATAGACAGTATTTTAGTCTACAGTACTGAAAATAAAATATGTATTTCAAGGAATGAATTCCACACATGTATTGAAGGGCAGAATCTGGCCCTCAGATTGAAGAGAATTTCAGACCTAACTAAGACAAATCCCTGCAGCAAAGAACAGAATAACAAGCAGGGTCTGTAGGAAAAAAAAAAGTGGACATACTTTTCCTTACCTTTCTGTGCGTAGAAAAGGCTTCTTACAACTTCTTTGGAATTACAACTCCTACCCCCAAAGGACCAAAATTTCTGCAGTCCTCAACTGTGTCTTTATTCAGGACTCATTACACAACACCTACCAAAGCCTTCTGACAGTGCAGGTTAAATCGTGTCTGAAGGATTTGGCTCTCTCTAAGAGAGCTCATCTTGTTAAGAATATAATGGAGTCAGAACATTCATTTCAGAAGTGAATGTTTTGCTATCTGATTTATTTTCTGAGTGAGAAAAACAGATTTTGCTTTTGCAAAAACCTTTAATTTCATATGGGAAGCCACCTTTAAGACTCATCATTTGGCAACATGCTCTGCCATTCCCCTGGCTCTTTTTCCACATCCATTGCTAGTGGCTTGGTATGTTCTATATCCCTTGGGCCAGCTCATTAGCTGGATGCATGGCTGCTCACGTCTATCATCACAGCCTGCTAACAAATCCTGTAGGACTACTCCAGGCCCAGTAAGAGATATGTTTGTTTTGTGGTTTGCGTTTTGAAGAAAACACTATGTACTTCACAAAGCCTAAAGTATAGCAATATTTAAAAAAAAAAAAAAAAAAGAAGCAGTTATTTTCATACAGTGCTAAATAAAATAAATTACGGGCCCCAAATGATCTAATAATTCCTAAGGCAGAGTTCAGATGCAGTAATTAATTATCCCAACATGGAATTCATAATGATCAACTATTAATATGTGCATGGGGGACTGGATGTCTCAGGATTTGGTAATGGGATATGGAGACTTTCACCTCTAGGTTGCTGATTTGAATCTGACCCAGATCTCTAGTGACTTCTGAAAGCTGCAAGCATGTGCTGTTTGTTCTGTAGTGTATATAAAATGAAATTATCTAAGCTGCTTTCTAGCAGTCTTGCATCCATACCACTGCTGATGGAGTACAAATAACATTCCATTTGATCACCTTAGCTGGGAGGTCGGAGGCTCTGCAGGTAACAGTAACGCCACAGTTTCCTGAGGAGTGGCTTCCAGAAATTATTGCTCTTGGGGCATCCCTGTGTGGGAAACATCACCCACATATGCTATGGAGAAGATGAAGCATGGAAGTCTGTGCCATGACTCTTTTTGGCTACATGTGTCCTTAGCTACAGTGGGTTCCGTGGAGATCACAGCGAAGCCCCAGGCTCTCCCCAGCTGCAAGAGGCAGCTTCCTTTCCTGCCCACAGGCCTTAGGTGGGAAGGAGACCTCAGTCTTTGGGGCTGCCAGTCTAGGGGTTATCTTGGGTCATAAATCCAAAGAGGAACAGAATCAACATGTCTCCCAGAAGAAGGGAAGCTGAAGAGGGGTGGAGGTTCAGGCTTGTAGACTTCGGTGAAATCACATCTTTTTGCATTAAAATCTTACCAAACTTTGGTCAAGTCAGATGAGTCAAATTTGCCCCAATCTTAATATTAGCAGGTTTGCTCAACTCCCAGCCATTGAGAAATCTGAAAAAAATGGGTAGCCATAGTATAAGATATAGAGCAATTCTCCTCAGGAACAGGTAACAGGGCACAACACGAGTATGTATGCTTAGGAAGGGGGCTAGCACTCTCATGACAAGATAAGGCGGGTCCTTTCTGTATCCACTGTATTTGATTTTATGAATTATATTCTGTGGTACCTGTTTCTGTTCTGTCAACGAGTGGAGTCCCGGTAGCTGCCAAATATTTTCTTCCATTTCCTTGAATGCTTGTAAAAAAGTTGATTGAGAGTAGGAACTCTGCAGGAAAACAGTGCTGCAATCAGCAAAACACGTGAAAATCCGCACCCTCCTGAAACCAGCATATCAAAGAACATCTGTTTTAAAAACAAACAGTGAAAAGTATTTAAAACAATTTAAGCAGAAAGTTTAATCCAAGTCCCATGCTTGGAAGAAACGACCTAATTTCTGAGAAATAGGAACTCTGGGCCAGTTCAGTAATGGATATTGGTCTTTTCCAGATTTTAGGAGAGTTTGTAACTGCCATTAATTTCATCCGAGCACTGTACTGAGGATTTAGCTCCTCTTTGTGAATCTTGCTGAATGTTTCTGAAACAACAATATGCACCATATCTTTCTGTGTAATAATTTTAGCAGTAGTTTAGCACTTTGTATGTTAGTGGGTTATTCTTTGTTAATGGTATATCCAAGTTTGATGCAAGCATTCTTTGAGAAGAAAATAAAAATGACTGGTAGGTGGTAGCTTATAGAAAAAATTACAGGAAATAGTAAAAATGGTAAAGACTGCAACTATTTCCCATTACTTCTCAAAACATTCTGGATCACAAGATCACTATGTTAAAAATTATACAGAAAAAACTGCAAGCATGTTACAAACAGAAAATATTTTAAATTTGATATTCATTCAAATTGAAAATAAAATTAGCTGGGCAGTAATTACTGCTAATTGAAATCCACCTGATTTTTCCATTTCTACCAACACAAGTATCAGTGGATTTGCTCTGTGCACTAATACAGGCTTCTGGATTCCTGCTGAAGGTAATTTGGATTCATCTTTACTTTATCCAGTGAAAAAATATGCACATATTACTTGACAGTTTTTTGAGTGTTTGGTAGCAAAACATCTCCCTTCTGTGGCTTATTTCATTGGTACATGTGATACACTTTTCTAAAGGCAGCCACATCTTTGGTGGAACAGGACAAATTTTTAACTCAATATTGCACTCTCTGGCATTATACCAGTGAAAGTGAAGGGGAGGATAGGAAAGTGGGAAATCAGTTTTGGAAAGAATTTGAATAATCGGAATGCTCTTTACTCAGTTGGAATGAGAAATGAGGCCAACAGCTTGTCCTTGTGGAAAATATAATGGGATCCTTAAGAGCTTCGTTGTTTCAGGAGGGTCTTGCACTCAAGTGGAAGCCTCTTTATTCGGGAGCTTTTAAAAAGAAATCCAGCTGATGTAGCATGTGACGGATATGTCTGAGGCAACACCAACAGTGGGGTAGACAAGACAACAGAGTAGGTTCTATTCCCTTCTAATTTCTGTGACTCAGGAATCTTGGCTTTTTATTTCTCTGAAAGATCTCACCCACAATAGTGTGGTACCTCTTGTGGTTTTATATTGATCATGAGGATTTCTACTTCTGGAAGCAGTTGCTTTGCTTGGCAGGTTGCAGCAGGAATCAGACAAAATTTGGCTTACTTTTTAAGCCTTAATAAGGCCATACACCTACAGACAATAAGAATTGAGTTAGGTGCCCCTATGTCAGATTACATCTCAAGATTTCTTGGGCTTTGCTTGGTGCTCTCACTTCTATTCCTTTTCCCTTTTGTGTAAAGAAAGCACATTACTTCCTCCACATCTTTCTCTTGTGTTGCTATAATGAATTCCTTGCTATTCCCTGAGGGAGCTGACTCACACTCTTGCATTTGAAGTGAAGTAAACTGGAATTTGTATCTTTGTGAAGGTCAGTCACAGTGCATAAGAACAGGAAAGAAGGGTCAGAATGGTAATGCAGATCAGAGATATGCTGGCAGTACAAATGCAAATGCTGACCATCCGAATATTTCAAGTCTGTCAGCATGCCATAGCATTTGTTGGGCTGGGCAATGTGGTGCTAGCTGATGCCCATTTAAAAGGTTCCAATCAGCCAGCGGGAAGCTTGCCCACACAGCAGAAAACTTCTCACATCTTTCAGAGAAGAAAGGGGATAGCTATAAAAAAATAACCAAACAAAGCACCCAAAAGCAACAATAACCCCTAAGCAAAACAAACAACTCCCCCACAAAACAAAACAAAAACCAAATCGATTTTGCTTCCTACCTCTTAGAAAATTCCTTTGTATATCTGAAGATTCATAATCCACAGCAGAAATGACTAGTATTTACAGTGGCCCTGGAGCCGGAGAAGTGATAGAAGAGCCTGGTGTTGCAGTCCCTTTTCGTGGAATCATAGGATGGCTTGAATTGGAGGGGACCTTAAAGATCATCCAATTCCATCACGATGCCATGGGCAGGGAACCTTCCACTACACCAGGTTGCTCAAAGCCGCATCCAGCCTGGCCTTGAACACTCCCAGGATTGGGGCATCCACAGCTTCTCTGGGCAACCTGTTCCAGTGTCTTACCATCCTCAGAGTAAAGAAGTTCTTCCTAACATCTAATCTAAACCTCCTGTCCTTCAGTTTCAAACCATTTTGTCTTGCATGTGTCCAGTGTAGGATTAATCTCAGCACATGCTTTCCTCGGTGCTTGGGTGATTTCAGAAACATGGGAAGTTCCTGCCCCTTCTTTTTTTGGCTCATCAAGGACGGAGCAATCTGGTAACCCTGGCCCTGTCATTCAGTTCTGTTTTGGATGCTGAGCAAAAGTTGTGGAGAGATGAAGAGTTGGTGGCAGGTTCCAGATTCAATAATTAATTTGCAAGCCATGGAAAATGGCTTAGTGCCTAATTGAATAGTCTAGCCTTGTGTTTTGAATAGCTGTGAAAGATCAAATCCTTAAAATAATCATCTAAATACCATCTCTCTTTCTTCTCTGCTTGAGTTCTCAATGTCGTTTAGCAAGTGGTCTTTGAAACAGGAGCTGTAGAAAACAATGCTTTTTACACTGCAAAACAATATCCTCTGTTGTGGCATTTCAGCAGCTAAAAGAAAAAATGGGAAGGAAAAAGAGAGAGTCAGATAATGATCAAAGTGAACATGTACCAGCTTTTCAGAATTAGTTGGCCAGAACAAACTATTTGAAGCTCAAGATAAAATAGTGAAAATAAATGAAAGGAAAACCAAGAGAATATAGCCAACAAATAAACAAGAAAATATCAGCAGCAAGAGGCAGGAGGAGAAGGAAAAAAACCCCCAAGCCTGCCCTCCACTAACTTCATGTTGATTTTGCTTCTATTTGTTTTCCTTTGCTCCAGTGTCACAGCTGGTGCACTGCTTCACCAGACAATTCCTTCCCCATTGACATCCATTTTAGGTAAATTTGGGTCGATGTGATTACTCTGTTTAATCATGAACACCTTCTTTATTTCTTCATTTTTTTATAAAGAAATGCTTTCACGGACCATATACATCAACTCAATTATTTTTCTTTATCACTTAGAGTTGGAAAAAATTTTATGCTGACACTTACCAAGCAGTAAGGCCAGCACCTAGGATATGCAAAACTGTCCTGCTTTTCTTGGCTCACCAAGCTCACTGAAGGAAACATCATCTTCAGATCTTCCTGGCAAGCAGTCATAAAGACTGATCCTGCAGCCCTAACTACTCCCACCAGCAGGGGCTCCACACAGCGTGGGTGCCGGAGACTGAGGAGCAGCATACAGCTTCTGCAGCCTCTGACTGCATCTGAATTTGGTTATTGCTGCAAGATTTAAAGTGATTCTCTCTGTGCTGACCTCCACAGGGCCAGTGTGAGTTGGTACAGTGAAGCAAGGAGTGTTAACTTCAGGGTGTTTTTTACACTGCCCGAATAATGACTTTTTCTTCAAAACACTATTTTAGCTAGAGAGAAAACCAGAAGTTACAAGGGTCCTAACTTCTTTCGGAGCATAATGAATTCAGTGTGTCCAGAGGTTGTCCATCCTCTTCTGTCTTTCCTTGATGACTGTGACTCTTCACTTGCGCAAACATCTTCTAAAACTGAGGGAGAATTATTCCACTCATGTAAAAAGCAGGAGAAGTATAAACAGACCACTACATGTTATATAAAACTATGGGAAGAAAAGACCATCTTAGGTAAATACCAAGCTACTTATTTTATGATTTTTAAATGTCATTCTTTTGTCCAATATTGACTTTTTTTTTTATATGGAAGTTGAATTATAGATCTTAGAGCACTGGGGAACCTGTGACGTCCTTGCTTTGACACAGGTGGTCAAGTTAAGAATTGAAGTTCTAGTAATTAGTTATGAGTTTCTCTGTGCTGGTAAGCCAGGCCAGGATGAGAAAACTTCATGGGGTTACTCCTCCCTCCAAGTAAAGCCAAAGCAGGACTATCTCTGAAGGAGTGCACTATAACATCCCCATTTTACAGCTGCATAGATATTTCTTTGGACAGTGAATCTGTGCATGGAAATGCACTGTGCAGCCTTTTGCTGCTCTGACTTTTCTCTCCAAAAATTTCTCTTAGAGCATCTGTATGCATAATGGAAATCACAGAGTGTGTTGAGGGCTAAAATTAGAGCCTGAACCTAAACTTCAGAAATTGTTTGTTGAGGCAAAACCTCTGGGCTGATGCTGAAGAACAGTCATGGGGGAAATTAGAGGAAAACAAACAGGGGACAAAGGAGAATTCACTGCAGAAATTTGGACAAANTTCATGCTGGACATGCAGACCTTTAGCAATTGCTCTTTAGCAGTGGCATGTCTGATTGTCCTGAGAGCGCAGAATTTTCTTATCCATACCCAGTGAGGCAGTTCCTGGGACACACACATCTCCGATCTTCTTCTTTAAATGATTTTAATTGTGGTTTTAATTTTATCCTGTATGTGGAAGCAGGAAATCAACATTTCACAAATAATTAAAACAGACAGTGTGATCTCTCTGAACGCTGGTCAAGAACTCAGAAGATCCGGGTTTTCAGAGCCATCTCTGTCGTAGGCACATCCTTCTCTCTTTCAGTGTCACCAGGGGGTCATTAGGAGCTCTCACAACACAAATAAATCATGGAAAAACAATACATTATGCTACTCATGGAAAGGAAGGGTCTGAAATCCAGATCTTCTGCTTCTTGGTCTGGTATGCTTAGCTTAGGACTATACCGGCTGTTTTATTTTAATTAGCCTTTAACAGTGAATGAAGGTTCATTTCTGACAGGTTCAAAGAGGCACCAGACTTTATCTTGTTTTTCAGATATAATCTGCAATAATAATGTGCTGTGGGCATTCAACACCATGCAGGAATTCTTGTGTCACTGTTTTTTAAATAATCAAATAATGTTTGATTCACACTGAAATTTGGTCATGTTATAAAATATTTTTTTCAAATGTGGGAAATCATTTATCAATATATTTTTGAAAAATAGAAAAAGGCAAAAAGGAAAATAATTATTTCACAAGCTTCCCTTTTGTTTTCACATGCAATTGAAATACTGTCTCCCTTTCTCATAACATCCACATAAAAGATCAGAATGCTGACTGAAAAGATCAGTGATATTTCTAAAATGTTGTTAATATTAATGATATTTTCCATGAAAATGTCAAAAAATTAAATTATAAGCATCTTTTGAGAAGGTTTGGAGAACCGCTTATATGATTTTATTTTTATGAGTTTGTTTTCAAAATGAAAACATTTTTCTCTTTGTCCTTTTTAGTTCTTTTTTTCAGTATTTTTTTTTAAATTTTCAGTTTCCTATTCTTTCCATTTGTTCTCTTTTTTTCTTTGTTTTCTGTCTTTCTGTGTAGGAGAAAGGGAAATAGACCAAACCAACCCAAAAATATAAAAAACTGTTATATGCTTATAAACCATTTCAAGGAAACTGACAATTTTGTGACTAGTCACTTTTCAAAATGACTGTAGCTCTGTTTGATGAGATTCACGAAATATATGATGATGAATGGAAAATATTTTAAGCATGTTTTTTTACAAGACTGTCCATTTAATTAACTAGAGCTAGCATTTCCTGTAATTGGAAGGTAGACACTGACCTAATAATTCCAACTAGTGTCAATGGAAGAAATGAATATTCTTCAAACCTGTGCTGTATGATTTTCATAAAAAGGAAATTAACCTTACTCTGCCTATGAATTTTGAGTGTATTTTATTTTCATCTTCAAATTTCAATGTTGTTTTCTTCAGAAATAAATTAACACTCTAGGAGTGGAATTTTTTTATTATTGTGTTTACTATTTGAAATTCATACTTAGCCATGCGTGTACAGTGTAAGTTCTTGTGCAGACCTTCCTGTATCGAGAATAAGACAAGTATGGCATGTAAAATGTTACCCTTGAAAACTGCAACTTCTCATTATAACAGAGGCCCAGCAGGTGACAGAAGGAAAAGCCACTGGCCCATGAACTAGGAGCCCAGAGTATCATCAACCTTCGCTTCTGCCCTGGAGGAAATAAAAGGAAAAGGGTGAAGAGTGAGCCTACAGGGCCCAAAATGCCACTTTCCTGGATGACAGATTTATTTTATCCCTTCTCTTTGCTGCTTTGCCAGTTGCCTGTTGAAGGACAACTGTTAGACGCTTCTTAAGGACACTTTATTTCTCTGCTAAATATTTCTGTGAGGGGCTGTTCTTTTGTTTTCTCTTCTTTTTTCAACCTTACCTTTGCTTAGGTTAGCTTTGGGAGAAAAATGGAATGCTAAAAGGAGCTAAGCCTGGAGATGTGCTGATGTGTGTTTTCACACAAACCAGACCTCCTAGGTGTGCACGCTTCAGCTGCCGTGTCAGCATGAGGACTGGCTCATTTCAGTACCAATTTCCAGAGAAAGACACTAAACATCTCTCTGCTTACATGGAAATTTGCTTAGTGTGTATGGTGTATAGGAGTCTAAGCTACCCCCTCAGATGACGTACTCTACTCAAAAAATGATTTTTTTGGAAAACTCATAGGATCCCATAACTGCATGGTGTATTTGAGACCAGAGATACTTTGTGGTTTAGATTTGTTTGAAAGGACTTAAGTGCTTTTTATGTGCTTATCCTCTTAACTAGATAATACAGAGGCATCAGTCATATCCATAACTGAGGCATTCCAGCATCCTGCAGCACCCTTAAGATTTTATCAAAACCACATCTTACCTTCCGGAAAGCTTCTACTGAACAGCATGATGTTTCCACCTTATCTGTGTCTGGAGAATTGTGGATTTTCTCTTTTGTAGGGCTGTACAACTCACCAGTCTTGTGGCAGTGTGCGTTGTGATGTCTAAATAGAACTGCCAACACTGAAAGAAACAAAAGTAGCTGATCCAACACAACATCTGCCTGCCATATTACACTTGTAATCCACAGTGGATATGCATATGTACCACGTGGTTGACGTGCCCCACGTGCAAAAGATTTATTCTCTCTAATAAGGTCAAATCCCAGCACACATTGTCATGTGTCACAGCCAATTGTCCAGGGAGTGATGAAGCCCAGCTGAAGTCTCACCATGCTCTTGGCAACCACTATTTGGGTGATTTCACTAGAGTGATGGGTGCCACTGGTGTCAATACAAACCCATCAAGGAAACTACACTAGAAATAGGAACACTGAAGGCAGAGATTCTGCTCTGTATTTGCCATGGGAGTGTGAATGTAATTAATATTGCTGTTCTTCCTGTTCCTTGCTGCCACCGCCACATTGTTCTCCAGCATTTGGCATTGCATTTTGTGTTTTGTTACATTTCAGAACTCATGTCTGCCAATTGCACTGTTGTTGTAACTCCGGTTCAGGAGTATAATAAAGGCCAACCTCTGCCACGTTTTTTTACTGAATGCAAAACTTTGCTACAAGCTAAAGTTTTTCATTCATTCATAATGGATTTATTCCCAGAAACTGAGGGTGTGGTGCTGCTTGGAGTTGGAGCAAGTGTTCAGTTGAGCTAAGAAAGGTTTTTAGTCATATCCCTGTTTTTTCTTCATCGGTGCAGTGAACACAGGACATAAGATTCTTTTTTCTTTCTATTATTAGACACATTTGCCAAGGCTGCCAGTGTAAAACTGCATAAATCCACAACTACGTTTATCATTTCAATTTTTAGCTAATTACAAAGTAGGTACCAAATGTTCTGGGAAATCCCCTTTGCTGACAATCACAATTATTGTCTTAATTGAATGGAATGCAGAATACATCCCAGATTTAGTGCAGGGTTATTTTTGTTCAAACCTTCACCTAGAAAGGAATTTGTCTATGCAACAGTCTTCACAGGGTGCCTTGAAAGTCAACAGTCTTGTGCTGATAAAATGAACAAGTTCAGTTGCTATAATACCTTTTTGTCAGGATTTCGGCTTGCCTGTTCTTAATCTCATCTTTTGAGATAGCATTTTAAGTATAGGCACTGCATGCAGTTGTCAAGAACATGGAGACAGTGGTTTTCACCCACAATCCAAAGACCCTCAAGGGCTACATCTCTGGTTCTTCAAATGGAAGCAAGGAAAGCAACCTGTTATCAGGTGTTCACATCTCCACTGGGAACATTTTTAGGGTTATTGTAGTCAAATGAGATGAGACATCAGTAGATAAACTACTTGAAATGTACTCCAAAGCATGTAAAATGCCAGCGCGGCAGGGAAAAGATGAGGTATGTTTGACATGGCTACCTTTGCTAAATGAAAAAAAGACCTTTATCTGCATCAGCTAAAGTCTCTGGGAAGCTTCCAAGTACAGTGCATCACTGAGATACTCAAACCTGAAGAGGCTTAAGCACTTATCTCGAGAGCCAGTAGAGACACTGTTATCTGTTGACAGATTTGTGTGGGGTACATGGCCTTGTTTTTGAAAAACTGTGTTTTTATTACTTTGGTGCAAGCTATTATTTGTATGATTACAAATATGATTATGGTGCAAGCTATTATTCTGGAGGTGTGGGATACCTCCAGAAACACTCAGACATGTAAGGATTTATTTTCATTTGTGAGGGTTACTAGGTGACAGTCTATACCAGATTTGTCAGGGGTAGTCAGGTAACATCTCCATAACTCATTAAATCTGAATGATAAACCTTGTTTGCTGTAACAAAATAATGACACAAGCTGCAGTATTTTAAAAGTACAGGTAACTTTTGGCTCATGCAGAATTGGCTACCCAGTGATGGGTAAGTTATCATGGCTTATCAAGATTCCCCACATCAGCTGTACCCTGCCAACTGTCTATGTCAGATACATACTAAAATAAAATACTTTAGGAATAATATTGAAAATGTGAAGAGGTCTCTGAAAAAAATCTTCAGAAATTATGAAAAACACAAAATACACTGTTTCTAGTGGAAGATTGAAGATGCTCAAGCCTTTTGGCTTATCAGAGAAGAGTAGAAGCAGAAAGTTTATCACAGGCTGCTAATATCTTAAGGAACAGAAACATAATAAGAGATGACTGCAGTCTGGTAGATAGAGATATAACAAGAATGTAAAGAATGTTTAGAAAATAGACAAAATCAAGCTGGAAATGAGGTGAACATTTTAAACTGCAACAGTAATTGGTCTTTAAACCAGTGTATTGTTATTTTCAGTGGAATTACCAATGCTGGATATTTTTCAAGAATGACTTTTTTGAGAAAACAATATAATTCAGCTCAGGAGCATCTGTTCATCTCAAAGTAGAAATTAACACTTGTGAGTCTTTTGGTTAAAGTATTGCAGAATATCAGATGAACAAAATATTTTTTTACAGAATTAAACTTTGTATGAGCAGCACAATACGTAAAATACTCCCATTAAAAAAAGAAACTTAAACCAAATCCCTTCAAACCCTAACACTGTTTGAAAAGCACTCTGCTTCTGATTATTTGGGTCAGCATTAGCTTCTGAAGACAGAGAGGTGACAATACTATCCAGCTTCCTTTTCTCTCTTAGTGGCTCTGTACTTACCAGGTTTATTAATGGTTTTCTATTCTTATTATATCTCTGTCTAGTGGACTGAAAATTTATTATCATCTCCGTATTTCTCCTTGAAATAAAAACAGTGTTTGATCAAGTTACCTCTTAACCTTCTCTTTGATAAGCTAAGTCACTGAAGCCTCCTAGGTCTTCTGACTTGGAGGGATGTGGGGGGGAGGCAGAATGGGGGTGAATTTGCTTAGGTAGTGTAAGCCTAAAGCTTGTTCTCTTAGAATTGTTTTATGATATGGACTTAATTCCCATTAATAATAACTAGGACTGGTCAAAAACTTTCTAATTGATTTCTATCCATGCTTTGGAACGTATTTTGATTGTTTTGTCTGGCTGCTTCCTTTCACTCTTTGGTAACGGTTAAGGAACAATGACTTCCAACAAATGTCTGGGTTTTCATGTATGAATGCAAGTCTCTTCTTTGCGCTACTCTTTCAACAGCGAGATCTTTTCGCCTCTGCACTTAGATGTGCAAAGAAGATGCTCTGCGTGCAGTAAAAGAAGAACAATCAAAATCCACCCAGAGAAATCCCAAAGCAGTTATTTGGAAAGGAAACGGATAGCTCCTTTTCAGATGGTCCGGCTCCACCCCCTTGTCATCAGGATTAAGACTGTTGCATATTTGCAAGTGAATCAGATGCTTTCTGAAAGACTGTTATTTTTTTTAGTAAAGGAAATAGAATATCATTGTAAACTTACTATTTAAGGGAAAAGAATGTTTTGAGGAGGTGTCTTTCTAAGAAGCAACTAAATGGACTATTTTCATATATTGAAATGTCACAATCTTTGTTTTAGCTTGAGTTATAATGGTTGTGCTTTAATTGTTTATTGATAGGTGCAAAGCACAGAGAAGTCAGTAAATTAAAGGAAAAACAGTAATTCTCCATTGTCTTTAGAGTCTCCCTCTTCCATATGTAGCTCTGCCAACATATATGAGTCTAAACGGATGTGTGGTTTGAGTGCATCCATTTTACTCTTCACAACTCAGAAAGACGGGGGTTCAGTGCTATAAAAACCCCAATAGCTCTCTAAAAGATTTGTAAAGGTAAATGAATATGCAATAAGATATTCCAAATCACAGTTCTGTGTATGTATCTTCTGATAACTGTAATAGCCCCCTTTCCTAATGAGCCTTCTTCCTCTAGGTGCAAAATGATACTTTACAGCAACTAAGTGTTGTGCATTTTCATTTAAAAAAAATAAATTACTATCTGCCAAAATTTGAAAATCTGAAAGCAGTTGCTTTCATATTTCTCTGCAAGATCTCCTGAACAGAAACAAGTGCCTAAGGGCTACACGGCAAGTTTGTAGCATCTAGGACTCATCAGACCAACTGTGTATGTGCTGTAGAATTGATCAGCAAGTTCAATGAATGACTAGATTTACTGGGTGCATGCACACACAGTAGTGCAGGGGTGCAGCACTGCAGGCTATGGTGTCCCACGTGTGTGGGATTTGGTGTGCAAACTTTATGAAACCAGGCTATGGGTGGGCACTGGCCATCTGTGCAGGATCTCTGCAAGCCCAGCAGTCCACACAGAGCTCCAGTAGCCCAAAACAGTCTGACGCAAAACAAAACAAGGAAAAAAAAAAAGGAAAAAGAAATAAAACATAGTCTTGTACAAATATAAAAACTTCTTCCCTAAGAGATCCTGTCCAGATGATCAGAGTCCAGCAGGGCAGTAGGTGGTGGTTAAGCGTGGTGAAAATGGCGGGTATCTTTGAAGGATTTATTGAGTTTAATGTGTCATTTTTCCTCATGACTGTGTCAATTCTCGCTGGCAGTAACAATACCAGCCCTGATATATGGACCAGCAGATGTCAGTGTAGTTCTGTTCATTCATCTTCCCTTTTGATGGAATTCCAGTTATTTTCCTTGATCCCCGCCGTTCAGCTTTCTTATTTAACCATTGTCTTTTCACAGCTTACTGCATCATATTATTCATGTCTTATGTCCATGTGTTTGGAAATGGACATACATCCTAACATGCATTTTAACAAACAGTCCAACTCGAGCACTAATGCTGAAACAGCGGCACTGCCAGGCAGACCACAAGACAGCAGGAGAGAGGACAGGGAGACAAAGCACTGGCATGTTGAGTGGGGCATTGTTGTGAGAGACACTAGAGTCCTTGTTGAGACCCAGCCTTCCCCAGAGATCAGGTGTGTCAGAATGCAGAAACACCCCCACTCCTTATGATTCCTTTTCCTGCATCTTTAAGGAGAAGAAAATACAATATGAACAGGAAAAGAACGCATCCCTGTGTCCCACTCTTCGAAGTTGTTTCTTCGTCTCTGAATAGTTCCAGCCAGGGTGCTCTTTCCAACCTCGCTGAATCTCCAGTGAAAGCTCAGTGAGTTACAGAGGGGCAACAGAGCTACTTGGTTTCTAAACCAGGTAATAACCTTTGAGACTTCAGAAGAAGAAGGCAGAATTGATTTAACCACCTGGTTCCAGGACTTTCTGCAGGAACTGAAAGCTTGAAATAGAGAAGAAATTCCAGAAATGTTTGTTTAGAATTGTTCTCAGTTGTAGTCATAAAGGTGAAAAAAAATGCTCTAAATGCCAAAGATGATAACTACAAAAAAGAAGAAAATGAAAAAAAAAAGGAAAAAAAAACCCTTGTGTTTTCACGTGTGGTAATACTATATTTTTTTGGATGCCCTAACAACTTGACTACATGAGAAGTCTGTCCTTCTGCATCTTGGACTGACAGCTCTTGGATGCAAAAGCAGCTGCTCCATCAGGAAAGCTAAATAAGAATCGATGGCAGAATGAGCAGTGGTCCTTCTTGTATGAGATAACCTATTCAAGCCTCCAACCACAAGCAGTCTAGACCCTGAGCTTGAAATCTTCTCCCATCCTTTAAAGGACTATAACCAGCTGTGTGCAAACATGCAGAAGTTGCATTATAGCTCATCATTTGCAGAGCTCTGTGTGTGTGGGTCAGATTCACCGCAAGGGCTGGGACTGTTTGCATACCACCGACTGCTGGAGGCAAAGACCCAACCCAAGAGACCCAATACCACACATCCCTTCCTTCCCTTACCTGCAGGGAACTGACAGTGGGTCGGTGCTAGCAGCTTCACATCACTCAGATCTCCTGGAAACAAAGACAGGGACACATTTCCAAAAGTTTTGGGTCTGGATGGATATGATCCCAAAATAGATAGGCTTCTGATCCCAAATTTTGGCACAGCTGGTTACAGTATAACTGGCTTTGCAAAAAGGTGGACTAGGTGCCAAATCTCAGAGGCTGGGATCTTTTTGGGATTTGTTTCAGGTCCATTTTTAGTGTAAGAGGTATTATATTATATGCTACGCTAAACTTGTGACATGGCATCATTATCAAGTTATAACATGATGCTGTTAATTCATCACACTCTCTGCAAGTTGCTGTGACCACAACCATAATAGTTTCTTGAAGCTTACAGTACTTTGGCCTCTGGCTCATAATAAAATTACATGCTGAATCTCATGAGATGCAAAAGGAAAAGAAAAAAGAATGAAAATCTCTCTGTGGACCTTTCTGAGTTGTGCAAGTCATGGCTTTAGACGGGGAGAAACATTCCAATAACAGAGATTGGCAAATATTAGAAAGTTTGGCTATAGATTCTTGGAAGTTTCTCAGAAGCTTTTCCAAACCTCATCTTAAGACTATCCAAGACACTACACAGATCTGTTGGGTTACAATTTCTGGTCTTTGCTGACTCCAGCAAGCACAGACTTGTGTGAAAATTGAAATATAAAATAAACAACTACCTAACCCAGGAAAACAAATCTCTCCCCTTCCTTAAATCTTGACTGACTAAATCTTTTGAGCTTCAGAAAAGTGCATGCATATGTTCACTTGGATAGAAGATTTGGGTCATATCCTAATATTTAGCAGAACCAATTTGAACAGCCATTCTGATCCAATAATTTGCTTTTAATGAATATGACAGGAAGAGCCAGGCTTTTTATTGCATTTAGCCTTCCCTGACTAACCTAGTCCATTTTCCTCCTGAATATCCTTCCAGCTGATCCCACAACACCCATGCACTGCTCTGATCTATACCAGGTGACAACAGCTCTTAGGCTGGCAGTGCAGGACCATGTTGCACCCCAGTTTCACATGTTTCCACATCACTGCCCTGGTAGTAGATGACCCACATGGTGCCTATCAACAGATTTACTCGCCATGGGAACCTGCCAGAGTGGGTCTGTACAAACAGAAGTCATCAGGGTGCCTTCAGATTTGCAGCCTCTCCTAGAGCACATTTCCCATGCCTGGAGCAGAGTGCCCCTCATGCCTTATGGTAAACATTCTTTCACAAAATGGTGCTCACTTCTTGGGAAGAGTTTGGTAGCTAATGGATTCAGTGTGTGGATCAGAGGCATTAAAAATGGTTTGGATAGTCTCATAAGCATCTCCAGGTGTTCAATACATTAAAATAACTGTAAAATAAAATGGAGGGAGAGGCTGTCAGTCACCTTAAAAACGTTGTGGAGGCTTCTGACAGTCAGTGCTATATCATGCAGAGAGAGCTCCTTTTACTTTGTGCTCCCAAGAAAGGTTTTGTTGGGAATATTAGTCTTTGGGTAACTCAAAAAAGGGATGTGACAGGAATTTAATGTGTCCCTTCTTAAATCCTCACTGTTCTGATAGTCACAAAGAGTTAAAGTAACACAGCAGAAGGTTTCTCTGGGCCTCTAGGAGGTTCAGCAGATTACTAATACACTACAGGCAGTTTTAATGACAGAGCTTCCAGCTCAAATCTGGCCTTTTTATTATGATGAAGGGCCTGGCCCCAAGTGGTACAGAACACCTGCAGCTCTCATTGAATACAATGGGATCTGATGCTGATGAAAGGGACCATTTTCAAACTTCCTTAGAAGTAGGTGCTCCCCAGATGTTATGCAAAAAGCCCTGCAGAACAGGCATCAAATGCTGTGATACTAGGCAGACCAGTCACTCTTTTCCTCAGCAGGATAAACCCAGGAGTTTGTGTGAGTGGTTTATGTGATCAGATCTCCTATCCAGGAGCAAGCAAATTAAGGTCAGTGCTGACTGAATTAATGGAAGTATTAGCCATTCCTTGAGAAGAACTGGACATTTGAACAAAGAGAATTTTCTCTCGGTGGGAAGGTGGCTGATGACATCTGAGTTTTGTCACTGACAATAGTCACAGCGAGACTTTGAATATAACCCAGAAGAAAACTTGAGAGAAACTGGGAAGCATGTTTATGAGGAAAGACAGAGGGAAGTGAGCAACTTCTTATGTATAATTTCAAAGCAGAGCTCCTTAGAGCTAAACCAGAGACCTATGTTATCTGAACTGGTTCATATCTCTAAATTTCACTGTTCACCCATGGTCAAGAAGAAACAATGCTTTCCACTCCATGCTCTCACACTTTTGAGTTTCCCCTTCTTTGCAATTCCCCATGAACCCTTTGGTAAGTGCAGATGGAGATCTTCAGCCCTGGGTGGTACTGGTGCCTCTGGGACAGACCACCACCATAGGCATGGGTGGGATCGGTGCTGGCAATGATGGGTGAAATACTGTAAAACTGTTGATGAAGTGCAAGGCTACACAATTCTGTCAGGTTCTTTACTGGATTTTATTTAGTCACATGCTCTATGCCTTTTAACCATTGCTCCTTCCCTTCCTCATTTAATATATCTACTTATTGTATAGAGAGCTGGTTCTAATTAAAGTCAATCAAAAATAAAACAATACACAAAAATTCAAATATATTGTATACTTGATTAGCCATGGCTGGGCAATAATATACAAGGAAAAATCTACATTCCTACTCCTCTCAGCTGGGGATAGGATCCAGAATCATATTACCAATATAAACAGCATAAAGCAGTCTGCTTTATTAATACCTAATATATCAGATATCGCACATTCATTGCAAAAGGCAAAAGAATAAAAGCATGCCTGCATTCTGACATTGACACAGATATTAAATAACATGTGTAGTGGTCTGGATTTTCCTTTCTTTGTTACAGGATTGTAGGGAAAGAAATGAATAAATACAATATTAGTAAAAAAAAAAATGTTCTGTGACAGTTATGTGGTGGTGGCAACGTTGGTCCATTGTATGCAGCAAGTAAACATAAAAATGCAACAAACCCCTCAAATAATATCCGTGTATCGGGCCAAATCCCAGCCATCACCAGCTGTCCAAATGCTGTGGATTTGCTGCAACAGTGCTGCATAGCTGGGAGGAGGGAGGCAGTATGTGAGGACTTGGGCAAGTGATTTGTACAGCTCAGGAATGTCCCAGGAGTGCTGGGTGTTGTCGGTTTATTTTTCTGCTCTTGGGTCCTTGTAGGGACCGGTTTATTCTTTTCACAGTGATGCTGTATCTCACATTCCCAGTGCTGAGGGACTCCTGTCAGGAAGAGAAATACTGAAGACTTAGTATTCCCTGGTGATATTTCCTTTCTGGTCTTCTCCCTCTATTCCCTAATCCTTTCCTCCACCATCATCGTGGGGATGGAGGAGGAGGGGAGGTCCTGGAAAGGGAATGGAGAGGCAGTGCTAGATAAATGCTGCCAGATAAACCCCTCTCTGTCAAAGTTATTTCCCTCGACAATTTCTTTTTGTCTGTGTAGCTGGCATAAAGTGGCCAAAGCATACAACGGTCTCTCATCAGAGTGATTGTGTGTACAGTGTAGGTATGTAGAAATTAATAAGGTTGGACTCCATCTCTCTTACTGGGATTTAGGTTTCCTCCAAATATGAAACCCAGTAGCTGTGTTTCACTGCATGGAAATAAAACCGTGCACTTTAAAAAGCAGTGAAGTAAAACTTCCACAGTGGCTTTGATATGGTTGGTTCTTTTTTAAGCCACTTGGACTTGGCATTGCTTCCTGACAGTCTGCCAGCCTTGGATGCTGTTGTTTTTATCCATGCTGGAGAATCAGACAGCTTGCTGATGGCTTGCAGAGTATGGTGTTTGTATGGGTTACCTGGCATCATCCTGAACTGAAGGAAATTGCAGTTCTCAACCTTTCACATATGCGTGGGTAGCAGCAATACAAGGCTGAGCCATGCACAGGCATGTGAAAGCCTCTGTTCCCTTTCTGCTGAACATAATAGTAGCTCAGACTGGGGTTATGGTATTGCCTCCTTCATTCTCCTGCCACCACCGCTCTCTGAAGCCCGTGACCTAGGGCAATACTGTATCTATTCCTCTCGCTCCACAGCCAATTCAACCCTGTACCTCAGCCATCTACCCCTGCCCTTCATGCACTTGCCCTGACACTTTAGCCACTCGCCTCCGACGCACAGCAAGACACTGGGAGCTGACGAAGTTACCACCAGTCAACTGATTACCTGCTAATCTGCTGCTTGGCAGCAGCTGGTTGTGTGAAAGCTCTTATCCTGCAGCTCAACTTTTTCACAGAGGGAGGTACGGCTGAACATGAACTCCTGTACAGAGGCAATTACACAAGCTACAGGGTTACTGCCTTGATATAGGCGGTTGAAGACTGCTGCCTCCAAGTATCATTTGAGGTATTTCACACACCAGCAGTGGTGCACATATCTCAGCCTGGTTTGGTGGACTGGGCATTCATAAACCTGTCAGGTTGGCCGAGTCTGTTCTGCACTGATGAGTGTGTGTGTGCGTGTGTGTCTGTGTGTGCATATGTGCGTGTGTGTGTGTGCATGTGTGTGTGTACAGTTAGATTGTATTGCTTCCCATTTGCAAGGAGGATTTCTTTCTGCAGCATTTATAGAGGTCTTGCATAATGGGATGCTTACCTTGGTGGAACTTTGAGGTACTACCAATACTGGCAGTCCATTGCATGCATTCAAAGAAAATCAAGACATTTCCTTGATTGCATTTGCTTGACTGATGCTTTGGAGTGTGGCACATGGCATTGGGTTTGTTAATTAAGTATTATGGTGAGCCAGAAAGTGATTTGTTGTGACGTAATAAGATGTGACTGATGTGTCCTGATGTGATACAAACTGAACTGTTGCAGAAAGATTCAGTCAGACCCACATGAGGGTAAAACCTAGCACTTTTTTCTCAGTATTTGACTTGGACAATTACAGATTTGCCACCAACGTTTGGCTGTCCTCAGTCACCACACTAAATCTTCCTAATTGGCAAATACATTAGTGAGAACTGACATCACCATGTTAGTCACTGCGCAAACATGGAGGTTGGCGGAGAGGTACAATCGTTCAGAGTTGTCCATAATTAATCACAGACAGGTAGTTCAGAGGGGCTATGGGAACAGTCTCCACATTCACTTACTAACACTTTATGATCCAAAACAGAATCCAGAAGTTATTCCAAGACAGCCAGTCATAAAATCTTGAAAACTGGTACTGAGAGTTGTTTTTGTCGTGCCCTACATAAATCTGTCAGATTTTGGCTAAATTATATACTGTTTAAAGTCAGCACTTATAGTAAAAACAACCTGTGTTGTGCTTAGAAGAACCTTTGCTGCTGAAACCTCTGAGTATTTGCAGGATGCTTTGTGCTGCAGAAGATGAAGCCTTGGAGGAGCTGAGCTTCCCCCACAAGGCAGTCCAGATGGGGCATTGCAGAGGACCTTATGTCTATATGCATCCATCTGTGATCAAACAACAAACAACACAAGAGCTTTATAAGCAAGGATATGTCCACCCCATACCTGAGCTGAAAGGATAGCACTGAGACAACTTTGCTCTCTGTAACCTGCCCTGTGCCTCATGAAGTGCCTCTTTCCCAGCTGAGAACTGTGTGGTATGGGCAGACCTAGAGTGGCCCCTCAATGCCATGTGACACCAGGAATCAAAGCCAACAAGGAAAATAACCTCTGTAATAACCTCTGTGCCAAAAAAAAAAAAAAAAAAGAGCAGCGCAAGCCTTGTGGAAGTTAAAATGCTTTGAGAAAATAGACAACAGTTGGAGAAGGTTTGAAGAGTGCTTCTTTCTATGTCTGCGAGTGGTGGGGGCAATTACAAGGCCACCTTATTTCCTAGAAATAAACTGGTGTTTCTGCCAGACTGCTGTTAAGTTAGAGAGCAAAGGCTGATTGTGAAGCTGTATTTTAGAAATCTGAGGAGTTTCTGTACTTCACCTGAGAATGAAACACAGGAGAGGAATGTTATTAAACAAAATGAAAAGGAAAGAAAATAAATCATTGGGCTTTTTGTGCCTGGGCTCAATATGAAGACTAGGTCTTACAGTTCTGGAGGCTACCTGACACCTGATAAGACTGTGATTGTGATCAAAACAAACTGGAGGTGATTACTGGCAGATTTCAAATTAATCCTTTAAGAAAACATTAGAATGCATCACAGCATAGCTTATAGAGGCTGGACTCTCCTATGGTTAACTAGATACAAAGAAACTCAATATAGCTATAAAACTGAAACTGGAGGCCAGAAAAGTCCAGAAAAGTGGCACAGGACGTTGCCCATGCCGGGATAAAAGCATGTGCTTAACTAAGGACCAGCAGGTGGGAGAAGGTGCAAGAAATCCCTTGAAATTATGTCAGTTTGCCAGCTTTGCAGGCAGCAGGACAATATTTGCAGTACAGAGCAGGAAGCAGACGGTGACTTAGTCAAATTAACACTTTCTAGGAGCACGAGATAGTGCTGCATTAGACCTCTGGACTACCAGTTGGAAAGCAAATGTGTCCTTAACTTTATATAAATTGAAGAATATTAAGTCCACTTTACCGCAAAGAGGTTTCTTCATACTGCAGGAAAAGCTGAGACACCAAAGAAAAGATAGCTAAGACCCCAAAATCCTCATGGTGAACACACCCTGGCTGTTTTGTGGAAAAGATTCCACTTTCATTGCCACCAGAGGAAAGAGACTACTGACACATTGCTCTCTTGAAAAAACCTCTTCTTGGCTGAGAGAAACTTGCTATGCCTTTACTCCCAAGCTCCTTTGGTGTCAGCCTGTGTACCTGTCCAATGTTTTGGGCACATTTTGCTTCTACATTTTCTCTGCGTCTTTATTATTCAGACATATTTCTTTAAGTCTGTAAGGTGGACATATTCTTCTCAATAACCTCTTCCTTATTATCCCATTTTTAATTAGCATTAAAAGTATCCATCTTGGGCCAGAGCTGTTTCCTCTTCTCCTCCCATCTCATTCAGTGTTGGGTCTTTCGTTCTGGTGTTTCCAATGTTACTGATGCTATTTTCCGTAAGAGAATTACAGAATCACAGAATGGGTAAGGCTGGAAGGGACCACAGTGGATCACCTGGTCCAACTTCCCTGCTCGAGCAGGGTCGTCCCAGAGCACATTGCACAGAGTTGCATCCAGACAGTTCTTGTATATCTCCAGTGGGGGAGAATCTACAACCTCGCTGGGCAATCTGTTCCAGTGTCCGGCCACTCACACAGTAAAGAAGTTCTTCCTCATGTTTAGTTGGAACTTCCTGTGCATCGGTTTCTGTCCATTGCCTCTTATCTTATTGCTTAACAACATAGAGAAGAACCTGGATCCATCCTCTTGGCATCCTCCCTTCAAACACTTATTGATAGGCTGAACAGATTAAACTCTCTCAGCCTTTCCTTGTAAGTGAGATGATCCAGTCTTTTAATTGTCTTGTCTCACTCTGCTGGATCTGCTCCAGGAACTCCATGTCTCTCTTCTTCTGTGGATCCCAGAACTGGACACGTGACTCCAGATGTGGCCTCCACCAGGGCTGAGCAGAGAGGCAGGATCACTTCCGTTGATCTGATAACAGTGCTCGTCCTAACGCACCCCAGGACATCATTGGCCTTCTTGGCCACAAGGGCACACTGCTGGCTCATGGACAGCTTGTTCTCCACCAGGACCCCCAGGTCCTTCTCCTCAGAGATGCTTTCCAGCAGGTCAGGCCCTAGCCTGTACTGGTGCATGGGGTTAATCTTTCTCAGCATTTGCCCTTGTTTTCAAGCCACTCCTCCCAGCTTTGTGTCATCAGTGAACTTGCTGAGGAGGCACTCCTGCCCTTCATCGAAGCCATTGATGGATAAGTTAAACAATACTGGGTCCAGGATTGAACCTTGGGGGTCATCACTAGTGACAGGTCTCCAAATAGACCCTGTGTCAGTGATTATGACCATCTGGGATCTGCCATTCAGCCAGTCCTCAATGTAACATCCCTCTTCTCAACAATTTTCCACAGTAGAGTAGTAAGACAGTGTTATGTCCCCATTCTCACCTTCATATCCCAAAGCCATCCTTGTGTACAGCTCCAAATCTCGCTCTGCTCATCTGCTCTCCTGTGGTTTCTTTGTTTGTAAATTCAGGCCTTCCTGTGGCTTAATTCCCACTACAGAGCACCATAGGTGTTTCTCAGTCCTATTTTCTGTTCCTCACTCTCCTCAACTTTCATCATTTCTTGACTGAACACCAAAGCAGGTATCCAGAAGTACCTCCCAGGCAGTAACAGCCATGGACCCTGCGCCTATGCTCTTTCGCTTCTGGTTGACTATTTACAGGGGAAAGAAACTAATGAAGAGAGTGGTTTCTGAGGAAAGGCAGGGAAAGGGAAGAAACATGAACTGCTGGAGCAAATGCTTTTTATGGGCATTGTGGGTAACAAGAACCACATGTGGATGGAGCTGGATGAAAGGGATCTAAGTTGGTGTGCTTCCTCAGTTTTAAAGGAGAAACTAATGCCTGGCTACTTGAAGGTGGGAGCCAACAGATATGGCAGGAGCATTGTCTTGTGGCTGTCACTGTGACCGGGGGCAGAAACAGTAAGACTACAGCATACTTGGAACTGTTAACAAAGATGAAATCTGAAATAATAAGAGAGCTTCCTTTTTTCCTATCTCCTCAAATTCCTTGTTTTACTTCATAGTGCAAAATCTCACAAACACTGGATGAAGAAAGACTTAATTCTTCATTTCCCAACCTTTCTGTGATTGCTTTGCAACCTTAATGTTCCTTTAATGGATGTTTTTGGATGTGGTAAAAATATATAAAATATTAACTACAATTAGACACCCATCAGTGACATTTATCATACCACTTCACTCTTTCATCCACACATTGTCCACTAATTCATATTACCCTGGGCCACATGTAACAGCTTCAAACAACTCTTCTAAAATAGCAAAGTTAAATGTCTGCATCTTGCTCTTTCTGCACACATACACTTGTTTGTATGTGTAAAATGCAGTAGCGACTGCCTTTGAGAACAAAGGGAGTAAGATACAAGGGAGGGTGGGAGAGGGGGGAAGATGACAGGGGAAGAGTTCCCAAAAGTCAGGACACAGTATTTCCTCAACTGTTATATAATATTTATATTGCAGTAGTGCCAAGAGGTTCCAGTCAAGATCAGAGCTATCTGATTATATGAACTTCACAGAAATGTACCAAGAAACAACACCTACCCGAAGGAGATTATCTAAAAATAAAAATCCACAGACTACAGTAATATGGGGAGGAGTGGATATGTGAATGGAACTGATGAGAGGGAGGGACAACCATCTTAGAGTTGAACTGCATTTCTTTCACAGTTATGAAGGGCTGGCTACCCACAAAGCATCTAAGGCAAGGTCCCTTCTGTAAGCAGAATGATTAGCCCCACTGGGAATTCCCACAGTAAGTGGTTATTCATGAAGGAAGGTGGTTGAAGAGAGGGGATGAATGCTTATGAGCTTCAAGAAAAAGGTCTTTGGGAAAAGGCAAATAGATTTGAAGGCTGACCATGGATTTTGAAGGTACAGAAGAGAAATTAATCTATTTGTTTTCTCTGAGATGAGCCATACTAGTCCAGACACTGGTGAAATCTGTAATACAGGTACATTTTATGCTGAGGAGTTATAAGTAAAGCCAGTTTCAAGTCCCAACTGGCCGTCAAGAAGAGGTGCGTAAGAAACTGTAGATATCCATGGAGCATCTGAACATAAGTTTGGTCTTTTTGTGGCAAATGCAGCCAGGATGCTCTTGGTGAGTGCTGTGCAACAGTGCAAGTTCTCCCTGTCAGAGTTTGCAGAGAAATGTGACACAGTGCACAGCACTCACAAAAGGGCTTTAGCACTCTGAGCCCTCAAAAAAACCAAAAACAAAACCCATGTGAAAATCTCCCACTGAAAGCAACATGGTGAAACAAAAGCACAGAGGAGCCTGCAGCATGGGGGCATTAGGCTGAACTGAAAGCACTTACTAGCTTTATTTATCCATAATACCTGTTGATAAAGTGAGTAAGTACATAGGCAGGTGTTTCCTTAGCTGTGGAAATGACAGAGTGGCCAGATGAATTTGGTGGGAGCTGGGCTGGAGAGCTTGTAGCTGCCCCTCACTTATTTTGGAGAGATCTCCTAACTACTATGCACTCGTGAGTGGGAACCAGTGAAGAAAAGGGGCTGAGGAGGCTTGATTTTGATGAAGCCTGTGTACTTCTCCAGTTGGTGGCATTTAGGGGCCATGGCCGCAATTGCAGCCTGCGTTGACAGGGATAATACACTGCAGGGACTAAAAAGAAACCTTTTGAACCTCAGTTGGTGGCTATTTGCCACACACTTCATCTGTAATTGTCTCTAATCCCAACCACTTTACCTGTCTCTTGGTGAAACATGGTCACATTCATTCCAAACAAGTAGAAATGTGAAAACAGATCTGGTGTTGAAAGCATTAGATGCACAAGTAAGAAACAGAAATGGCAACCAAGCAATAACAAAGCACCATAAATTTTATGTGTCGATTACTTTTCAAATAAAGAATTACAACATAAATTAATTCAAGAAAGAAGTAATTGCAATTAATAAGTTGCCAATTCATGTAATGAATTCAGCAGAACAAAAAGGTTATTTCTATAATCAGAGCTGTGACCCTGATGTCCTTAGGGCACAATGGATCGGAAAGATTTTTTTCCTTCAAATGTTATAACCATTTAGAAATAAAGGTATGGTCAAAACGTACAATTTTACAGTACTGTAAGATCATATAACTGATTATTAATACTAAGGTAGGATAATATTTTGTTCCTAAAGGTATTTTATAATTGTGTGGTGTCTCTTATTTTATGGTATAACCACAGCGTATAATAACTAGCTCTGAGTCAGTACTTTAATAATTTGGTCATTCAAATCATTTGGTTTCATGAAGTAATCACAGGTGGAATTTCTTTGTGCCTCTCACTCTATTGTCTGAATAATCTAATGCAAGGCATGATATGGCAAAACTTACTCTCTAACTTTAGACAGATTAGGCTACCCATGAAAAATAACTTCGCAGGGCTGCAGATTGAAAAGTACTCAAAAAGAAATCTCCATGGAAGAATCAAGGACACTTTTGAGGCGTATCAGGAGTACCAAGCAGTAGCAATTTCTGTGACCTTTTCTGAAGGAGAGGGACAAGATGCCTCACAGTAATTGTGCTTCAAAGTCAACATATCTGTTGCCATACTGACCCTTCATCTCTCTCCTCCTCAAACATCCAGTGTGTGTATACATAATGTGATCTTAATAAAAGGAAAAGAAAAATTATGAAAGACTCTGCTTTTCCCCTTCTCTATTTACAAGTATCATTGAACATCACAATTATATCAGCTCCATAAAAATGATGTTGTTAAAAATGTGACACATATTGCAAATAATGCGCATCTTCCACCTACTAAATCATTAAATAAATTGCTCTTAAGTGTATAAATACACACATGATTGAAGTAAATAAATAATCACAATGAGGACTTCAGCAGAATTCTCTAAAACTCATGAGAGAAACCATACTATACCAAGTTAAATGCCAAGAAAGGTTTAAAGGTCAAGTTTTTCTTCACTAAGTAACTCAGTAAATGTCTATAAAGCCATGAAAGGGAGACTCTAGGGAAAATCAAGAATCTGTATATTCTGTGTAGAGCAGAGTGGCCAGCAGCTCTGCACTGGGTGAGCTTTTGCTTTGGTTACAGATGAACCACCTATTCCTAAAACCCATCTTGGTCATGTTTCCCACAGCCTTCTCTCCCTATACAGTGCTAATGTCAATAGCAGCCAGATGTATGCAACATTCACCAAAATGGAAAGAAGTGATTTTCTTAATTGTTCTGGGGCTATTCCCTCTAAAAATTCAGAACTAAATACTAAAAATCAACCTACAATGCAAAATGAAAAGTGAAATCACAGTGGAGTATGCGCTCAGCAGCTCCAAGTGGTAGTCACCGGTTGCTCAGTCCTAGAAAGCCTGTTTTATCTTTTTGTCTTGGTGTTGATTCATTTTGTCTATTTATCATTGGAGACAGAAGAACACGGCAGCTTTGGGTGAGGACCTAGAAAACTCTCATTTTCCTCTGCTGCTTTCTAGGGCAGAGCCAATGTACTGGTGGGGTTGATTTTATGTGAAAAAACTTGGAATGTTATACATTTGATGAGTTGTTTTGTCTTTTTTCTTCTTTAAGTAAGTGTTGTCTCATAGAAAGTTTGTGAGAAGCATTATAAATTTGTATATCTAATAGGACTGATCAATTACACGTTCTTTGATATTAACAAAGATGAAGCTTGCACCAAGTGTCCTACTGTCAAAACACACCTGGGAAAGAAACCAATAGACAAAACAACCAGTTTGTGTGACAAATGAAATGTCTCTACAATCAAAATATATGTGAAAGAAAAAATTCTGCAAAGAGCTCATCTCTGATTTATCTTTGTTGCAGTCTTTTTCTGCTTATGTCTCACCTTGTGTTGGCATTTTCCTCCCTGAGCAGCAGTGCTTACCTGTGTGCCAGTCTGTAGGGTATACTGGCTCTCCAGGGGCATGAATGGATTTCTACACAATGTTGTCAGTCACCTGAATTTCTCTGTTCCCAAGCACGCCAGCTTGTGCCTCCTGACATCGCTAGAAAAAAACAGCACTGAAAAAACACACAGCTGATGCTCTTCAGTTGCATTAAGGTCCTGGATCTCTCTAAAGATTAAGTATCATTAGGATTAATGCCAATGGTGGTATATGCTTGCAAAACAGGTGAGAGAAGAGAATGAGGCCTCCAAATATAACCACCTCTCTCATGCCCCCAGAATGAACAAGGTGAAATAAAGTCTGGTTCAGACTAAATGCAAACTGCCTCATGAAGGAAAAAAAAAATAAGCCCATTCCAGCTGGGAAAAGCTGATAGTTTCCAAGGGCTTGGTGGCTGCAAGTGAGACAGACAGACACATCTGTAATGAAGAATATTGTGATTCCTCTTTTCATGTGCCAGATTGATGGAACTACAACAATAGAAACAAAAGATGGCTACGATGGGCAGCAAGGTACCAGAGACAGGCTGACACACCTTGATACCAGACTTGCACAGCTGCACATATGCCACTGCTGATCCATCAGCCCAGCATGCTGCCCACAATGACTGATCAGTCTACACTTGCCATTGCTTGATGTTAGCAGCAGCAGATAGTAAGGGAAGAAAATATTTATAATATAACGGAGGGTATGGTTTTGTTTCCCTTTTAGCATGGTGGTTTTTTGTTTGTTTTTTTTTTCCTTTGGTTTTTGCTTGTGTTTTTGTGTTTCTCTTTGTTTTTGTTTGTTTTTTCCTTCACAGAAGAGTCCTGTGGTTTATAATAGTGAAACTATCCCAGTGCAAATATACCTCTGCTGACTCCAGGGACCATGTCTTTTACTTAAGTAAGATTCTCGTGGACCTAAAACATGAAACATTTGTGTTCTCTCCACTCTGCTAAATGCAATGCTTTTCTGCAAGAGGCTGGAGGAACTAATAAGGAAGGAAAGACGAAGTGAGAACTGGTGCAGATGCTGAGCTGCTGCAAAAGGATGAGGCAGCCTGATCTGCCTGCTTTCCAATAATAGTTTGAGCAAATCATTTGTATTGAAAAAGTATTCTTCAAAATCATATGTAGGGTCTAGACAATAACTGTCACATGAGAGAGACTGAAATTTTCAGATCAATAGACTAGTTTGCAGCAACCCTTATTATTTATAGTAACTATTGCTGGAGTCCACAGACTCAGCACTCATTCAGTAAAGACCTTCCTCAAATCATTATTGGACTCTGGGTTGACTTTTCCTCTACTCTATCTGTGCTATTGGTATCAAGCAGAGCAAATTTCTGTAAGACCAAGCAACCAAAGTAGAAAATGCTTAAAAGCTCTGTATTGTGGTTGGTATTTGTTGATTATTTGGATGTAGCTTTATATTGAGAATGCAGTTACATTCTTAATATTCAAATATCTTAGAAGGATAGGCTGAAATTTGAACAAAGAAAAAGTAAGGAAAAATGTGGCATTCTAAAATGAGCCAAATGCCCCTTCCTAGCAATGAGAATCCAACTACAAGGATAACCTATGCCTGCTATAAATCTGCAAGTTTTATTTCATTTTGCACATGTATTTAATCCATCTGTAAATTGTTCATTGGATAGCACAGGACGATGTTCTCCTGGGAACTGTAAGGTATGTGTATTCAACAGTGGAGAATAAACACAAGATTTTATTACAAAATGCCACTGCTGCTCCTGGCATGAGTAATTTGTGCACCTGCATTTTTAAAATGTTTCAAAGTTTTTCTCCTTTGTGAATTCAGCGGCAACACACATTATCTTTCAGGCTGCCACAACACAGTATTTGCAGACTGGGTCACGTCAGCCCTTGTTATCCAGAAGCCACTGTTTTCTGAGCAAATAGCAACTGAAAATGACAATGGTTCACTCCAGACAGGGGAGAATAAGACGGTATTTCCTTATGGCCTAGTAATGCCTGTCTGCAAGATGAGTAGGAGACATATGCAGGGCTTAAATCCAAATTTGGAGTGGGTTTTTGGTGAGAACATAGGCCCAAGAAAATGTGGAAGGAATGGAATGTATCTTGACAGCACTTCTTCCAGAAGTTTGTCTGACCTTCAAGCATATTCTTCCTTGCAGCATGCCTGGATTTGCAAGCTTGGGGAGTAAGAGACTGGATCTGGAGATCGAAATACACTCTCTGGTGTAGAACTGCACAGCCAAAGTGCTGGGCCAGCCATAGATATCATTAAATGTAGAGTCCTGAATAATTACTACTGTGCTTTAAATACACTGTCACCTTCCAGAAGGCTGCATACCCATGGGAACTTGACTGGCTGATCAGGGTTTGGCGCAGGTAAGGGAATTAGGACATTTTAGTTAGTTTAGGCTTAGTAATTTAATTTTTAATAGTTATTCTGCAGGTGTCTAAAGTCAGCTCTGTATATACAATTTTTAAGTAAAAATTTCCCTTGTGTTCCCTGTAATCTCTCTGAAATGTTCCTTGATTCTCTCAGAATTCTCTCATTCAAATATGCAAAGTGTATAATTCCAAGCAGTCTTATGTATTTGTACATCTTAGGCTCATATTATTGTCTTAAAGTCCTATATCATGCAATTCCCCCACTTGCCATGGATCTTAGGCAAAAAGGGATTGAAATCTCATGTTGTACCAGTTTGATCATCAGAGACATTCTCTAAGGGCAGTCACAAACAGGTGAGTTTGCAGCATGTTTATTTAACTGATATTGCAAATACTGATGGAGGGATGGAGCTGATGAAATTGCCTTGGATGAAGTTTTATTTTCTTAATTTGTCAAGGGTTGGAGCAGCAAAACAACACAACCAGCTTGCAGTTTCCAGTGTCTCCATAGTATATACATATTTTGAGAATGAGATTTGGATTGCTGTGTGCAAGAGACTCCAACTCCATGGAGATGCACTTGACATTTCCAATGGTACAAATCTGCAGACCTGGAAATGCCCAATTCTGCCTGAAAGAGGGCAAACATGGCAGGAAATCAAATGCCTTTGCCATCAGGACCAAATGTCTGCCTTCCATCCCCATCTGAGGAATGTACACAAATCATGTTCAGGTCTGTATTTACCTTCAGTCCCCACAAAACCTTGATGTTTTTCTTCTCCTTCAGGTTTTATTGCAGATTAGGGTCATAAATGTGGAGCCTCATACATTCCCTCTTTTGTCACTAAAAGCTGTAATGAACATTATCAAGACTTGAGAATGGAGGGGAATCAGAGGGATGGGAAATCACTGAACAGAACCTCAATACCTGGATGCTGTTTCCTCTAAACCCACTTGCAGAACTCTTGCTATCTAAGTTCATATAATGAGTCACAGAATGTTTTTGGCTGGAAAAGACCTTAAAGATTATCTAGTTGCAACCTCCTTGCCATGGTGCAGGGACACCTTTCACGGGACCAAGATGCTCAGAGCTCCATCCAACCTGCCCTTGAACACTTCCAGGTCTAGGGCATCCACAACTTCTCTGGGCAATGTGATACTCTCACAGTAAAGAATTTTTCTTAATATCTAATCTAAATCTAACTTCTTTCAGTTTGAAGCCATTGCCCCTTGTTCTGTCACTACATGCCCCTGTAAATGGTCTCTCTTCATTAGGGTCATTTAAGTGCCAGTTACCATCAAAAAGACAAAGGCAGAAGATGGGAAAGATGCTACTGGAACACAACCTTGAGCAAGTAAATAGGCACCACCTCTTCACTGGAAACCTCTCCTAGAATCAAGGCAAGCTGAGCTCCCTTGTTGGTGCCAGGTACCAGTCCAAAGCTCTTCAACACTCTGTCAAGAGGAATATTTCTCAGACATTTTCATCCCCTAACTAACACCTTTTGGGTGTGTGTGTGCACATGTGTGTACCACAAGATGCAGAGAAAACAGCAAGCAAAGGGGTCGTGACCTATGGGAATGAAGAGGGTAAAGTAGAGGTAGGAGTCAAGCAAATCTGTGCTGAGGACAGCATGAGCAGAGAAGGTTTCTGCTTATACATTGGTTGCCTGCTCTGAAAGCTACTAAACCTGTTAATGAAAAAGGATTGCAAGAAAAAGAAATGGACCAGGCTGTGGTGGAAAATCCAAGAGTGAACGGTGATGTCTCTTCTGTTTGCTGACAGAGGGAAACAGAAAGTGAAAAGAGAAAGCAAAAATAGAAAAGGAAATGGGGTGAGGAGGGACGCTGCATTTCTTGCAGTGTTTGTGCAACAGTCCCAGGTGGTGGGACAGTAACATTTTCAAGCACACTCCAGGGTGCAAAGGCGCTCCCATCAACCCTGACCCTTGTTAAGGAAAGGTTATAACAGAAGCACCGGGTTATAAGGAGATTTGGACGCTATGGAAAAAGAAGGCAAAAGCAGGGTAATGGTTGAGAATGGAAATAGCCAGATGAATAAACCAGCTTAAGGAAAATGTTTACAAACCAAATAATGCAAATAAAGATTTCCCACATCCTTCTACAGCACTTTGGCCAATAACGGGAAAGCGGCCAACCTTGCTATTCATTTTCTTGGTCAATGCAAAGAATGCAGCTTGGACTACATAATAAAACTGAGGCAAGGAGTAACCAATGATAAAACAGAGATATATTGAGTAAAAGTAATTTTCAGTGTATGTAAAGTAAAGGAAAATGGAAAACAGAGAAAGGGAGAGAAAGAAGCAATGAAGAGACATTAAATAGGAGTCCCTCCAGATGAGACTGAAGCCTCACTCCAGTCTCTAAACATCTGCCTGGAAAGTCTGACTTGTCTGCACTTTGAAGTTCGGAAACACAAATACAACTTAATTTTCGGTGAAATTTCTGAAAATGCAGCCAACCAACAAAACCAACAAGTTGTGCTTTGCTTGACTGAGCATAATTTGCACAGGACCGTGTTTGCTGTCCTACCTGAATAGTATTTCACATTCTTAATACCTCCATCTGTGGTGGGCTGCTCTTGTAGCACTCATGTGTGGAAAAAAGACTGCAAGGATGCTGCTCAGTACTGATACTCCCAGAGAATCAGTCTTGGCAAATTCACAGTCTAAAGAAGTGTGTTAAGTAATTTCAAATAAATATGTTTGAAGACAGTGCAATCTGCCCTTAGATATTCCGCAGGCAGAAAAGTAGGCTAAATTCATCAGATTAATTATTCATTGCAAATTCTCTCAGCTCTATCATTGAGGTCAACAGCAAAAGTGCTACTGAGTACAATGGGATGTGGTCTCTGCAAGTGGATAACACTCTTTTACTTCACAAATATGAGCAGCTTTGCTAGTTTCCCAGGGACAGGCAGAAGAAACCAAACAAGCTTTATTTCACTAAGATTGACTTCTGTTTCAATCCATGGGGGATTGTTTGTCCCATATTCTCCTCTGAGCTTCGTGCTCAAATGAACCCAAATTCTCCACTCTCAGCTGAGTTTAAATATATACATATATATGCACATATATATATATATACACAAATATATATTTGTATATATTTACACACATTTATGATGTGATTTTGCATCAGAACTCTTCAAAGTGATTATTTTGATGCAAAACCATAACCTAACTGACACTTTATCAAAAGCTTGTGACCTATTTGGTAAGGAAGGTCTGAACTTTTTGAATTTATAGCGAAAAGCAAAAATTAGTCAGTTTGGAAGGGGGAGGAGGACTGGTTTCATTGCAAACACTTTACACAGCTGTTCAAATGAAAACACAGAACACTTGAGCCCTCAATCTCAAGGATCACCACGCTCTGTACTCCACAGAGGTCTTTCAGTCAGTACTGTACACCTGTATTTTTTAGACCCATTAATTATGTGCCTGAGCAATGTAATTACAACCTAAACCATACTTTCTGATCAAATGCATCAGCCTAAATTTGTGTTTATTTTAGCTGCCCCCCAGTTTTCCAGCCCAGTCCAGCCTCCAGAACACACGAAAACTTTTCTAAAGAGTTCCTTCATTTTCCACTCCCTCCATGTAAAATCAGGAATATTTTTACTGGGGATGCAAGGGGGGTGGAAAATAAACAGGGAAGGAAATGTAATTGGAGGTGGCATGAAGAAATGGCCTCCCTGCTTCTCTCTACTGTTAAAGTCCTCAAGGGATTTAACGGCCACAAATGATCTAGGTCTTCTTCTTGAACCACTGTGAACTTTATCTGCTTGGGTTTAGTATCACTAAATGTGTATTAATGCCAAAGATTGTTTGTGTGGATTATTTATAAGACATTCACTTCAAATTAGTGCTGCTTAAAGTGTGTGAGTTTATAACTTGCCAACAGCAGATGCAGTCTGCAGCAACTGAAACAGTCCATCTATGGAGCGGCTCCATAGACGCATCCACAACAGCTGGGTGCAGATCAATAACAGAAACATTAACAATGGTATTGCTTCAGAAGCAATTCTTCACTTTGGAGATATATTTTATTCCACATTAATGGTGCCTTAAGTAAAATGTTAGAAGATATGTAAGGATGAATCTCAAAGTGGTGCACTGGGACTTACATGCTCTTGCCCACCTGTTACTAGCACAGCTTCTCACTGTGCTGTAATTCCACATCTCCCCTCCATCACTTGCACCACTGCAGGGCGAACCTTGCTGTCAGCGTGCATGGGCTGTCAGGCCACCTCCTCTAGTACAAGCCAACCACCTTGCCACGTGGTCTCTACAGCTTCTAGTACAGGGCCCACGGTGGTTTATCCTATGTGCAAGGTAACCTGCCATTTCTGTACCAGAAGAAAGAGTGAGCTGAACACTGCATGTCAGTAAGAGTAATGCTGTCTCACAACACTGACCACCTGCAAAGCAGGAGCCTGGACATAACTTCCATTAATGACCAAGTAGTCAGCAAGCTATTTGAGCATATGGAAAAGTGAATTTTCAATCACCTTTACCTTACCTGATGATCGTCTCGAATGGGTCAGAAAGGTGTCCATTTGACTACCTGTAAGTCAATCAAGTAAATCAGTTCCTCAGGGAAGTGATTACAGGCACTAAAGGTCACAGTTCAAGTTTTTCGATGAATATTAAATATGCCTTGATACTGCCAAGGGTACAAACATGCAGAGTGGATATATATATATAAATATATAGAAGCCTAAATATGCATGTAGCTTTCTCAGCTTCAGTCTGAGCCTTGTTTGATCAAGACATCAGCTCAAGTCAATGTGAGTTTTAGACTGTTTGGGCCATGGCTTTGGGGAATGTGCCAAGACCAGGATGGGAGAACTAAGCCTTGCTGGTTTCCACGCTGTTGCTCTTTGGCATAGTCTCTGTGCAGAGCCCAAACCCAGTGAATGACTAAAACTTTTGTTTTTTTCAGACGGATCATTAATTTTGGGGTCCAAATGTACACTTGGCTTTCTGTTGAGCCAAGTGAATGGGCCTTGGTAATAAGGCCCATGATACTGTAAGATCTGCATTGTCTATGACATCTGCTTAAGGAATACCTTTCCAGTTGTTAATCTAGCAGAAATAGTTATATTTAGTTATATTTACTTATATAGTGATTGGTTTTGTTACAGTTAGCCTGCCTTTGCATAGCCACACATGTTCAGCAGCACAAACTTCTCCAGTCTGACTGACTGAAAGAGACATGAGAAAATAATTCATCAGTGATAATCAATTACATTGTCTTTGAAAGTGCTTTGTACTTCCCAGCAATGCTACTTAGAAGGAGTCTATTGAAAACCAGCACTGGTGCCCCTTTTGTTAGCTTGGGAAGGTATTTTTAGTCATATATTTGAGTTTAATTCTGAAGACAGAACATTTTCCCCACCTTGTTCCTACTTCCTTTCCCTTACTTGCTATTTGTTTTCTCCCAGTCTTGTTCTCTCCTACTGTTCCTCAGTCTTCCTCTTTGACACCTCACAGCCTGCTGAGTGTTTCTTGGGCCCCTAACTGTGATATCTAAGTTGTCCCCTTCTGTCCCTTTTAGTTACTTTTGCTGCTCTCCACCCTTTCTTACATCCTTTATTTTTGTCTCCAAGCTGTACGCCTCTCTTTCCTTTTCACTGCATCCTTATTTTCTCTTGAGAATGATGTGGGTTTTCACTGAGGGTGCAAATAAGGCCTGAACACTTTCTAGAAGTATTTTGAGGTGCTGAATGGGAGTATGTTTGTTCCAGGACTCCCTTCCTTTGTTGGGACCTTGAGGATTTTCTGTCATGAGCAGCTTCTTCTTTTGCTTTTTAGCTGCTAGCAGCCATCTGCAAACCTTCTTGCCAGCACATGCATCCACACTTATTGTAAGCTCTCTTTATTTAGGGCTGTAGACTGTACTAAAATCCATAGTTCTCCTTCAAAGACCCTGAGTGCTTGTTCCCACATGTGATCTCCTGGAGAAATGTGGACCCTTTGCACCTCTGAGATGCTAATCAGGATCTTGCAGGATGGCACTTCCTGCAGTAGGCATTGCTACATTAAGAAATTAATAAAGATGATTACAGCTCAGGGCTAAATATGGTATATTATGGTGTTGTACTTCACTTATATTATCCTCATGGCAAATGAGTCGGAGAGACACTGCCATGTGTTTTTGAGGAGTGACTCTTTATACTAATTAATGGTATCAATATGCACATGGTGATGCTGGTATAATTAGCACAGTGGATGGCACCAATATAAAACACAGAAAGAACCTGTCTTAGAGAAACCAATACAGTGAATACGTACTTAAAGCTGCATGAAAATCCTTCAGCAGAAACCAACAACATTCAGTTACCATCCCTTCCACCTGAGACAAGCTCATCCAAGGCTTACAGATGTTTTAGGGAACCTGAGGTTCTTTTGCGGTGATTTGGACAGATGTATGGACACTGAATGAAACTTGGGATTACAAAATGAGCTGATATGAAAGGACCTGAGTTGGGGTTTGCATTGGTTTGGGGCTAGATCTTGGAACACGCCTCAGATGTTACCAAACACAAGGCAAACAAAACTGAAGAAATAAATTATTTGTGCGAGCCCTGCAAAGTCAGTCCAAGGTGTTTCATACAGCTGTACTAAGTCTGGGGAGAAAAGTCAACATACAGACTATTGCCTCTCTGTCAGCTGATATACTTTCTAGGAAACCATGCACAGGTTTTATTGGCCAGGTCCACAGCTGACAAAAATGGATGCAACTGTGCTGATATCACTGGGGATCAGCCAACTTACATCAGCTACATCTCCAGCCCATCACCATTTACATTTCCATAGTTCCAATAACCAAAAGGAGCAAAGCTGAAGTGGAGAATTTCTGTGGTTGTTGGGTGCCTTCCTTGAATTAACCAATGTGGATGATTTTAAGATATTTTCTTTGGTCCAGCCTCACACTTACAGTTCGCTGCACTCAGGCAGGCCCCAGTGCATGCCTACATTACTCTCATCGGGTTTCCTTTCTTACAAAACACATTGCAAGAATCAGTGTTCTGTCTTACTCTTTGCCTCCTATTACAAGCCAGGCTGTAAGCTGTCAGAAGAAGGTGCATCCTCTAGTACCTTTTGACACAACCTGGGCTACTCTGGGTATTCCTATTAAAAAAAACCTCAGGAACATTTCAAACATCTATTTCATCTCAAAATGCCTAAATTGTTCAATTTATTTTTTGCAAGGGATCAGGTCTTTTACATCTATAAAATCTGGACACAATCCACCCATCAATTGAGATATCAACTGTTAACCTGGAGTTCTCCCTACAACTCTGAATTTTGTAGAATCTTCAGTTATAGGTTAAACACTTCAGGTTAATCACTTGAACATTTGTGCAGTGAAACTACAACAATTTTGTACAGAGATCATCTGCAGTATGTAACAATACCTAGAGCTGAGAGGCAGTTTAACAGAGGTCTCTACCTGCTGCAACACCTTAGCACAAGGGTGTGATTTAAAGGTAATGTGGCAGGTTTAATGCAGAATTTCCTTGCTTTCCTAGGTTTAAGTTTCAACCTTAATGGTATAACTTGCATTGACATTGTTTCAGTTTGTTTTGACATCATAATTGAGTCTAATCTCCACAGACTTGCACTGCAGTCTTATTTCCTATTGTAGTCTCACAATGTAATTTTACCATAACAGCACTATAGTGAGGCCTTCTCCAAGTCATGCTTTGAAATCATGTTGTGTGTGTAATACTGCCTTGTAATGGCTTTGTAAGAGAGTCTCTAAAGATCTTCCCTGCAACAATTTGGCCATCTTAATCTCAAATTGTAATGACCTCACAATGCCATAAAGCAATTACCATTACAAATTTAAATGGTCTTTTGTAGGAACTTCTGTGCTGCCTCATTAGGTGACACATTTTGCTGTGTCCAACCTCTATTTAAACACAGCCCATCTACTGGATATTCACTGCTCTTTTAAATTCCAAAATTGGGCTAGAGCATGCATTTTATTCCAGTATTCTTTTTTTTTTTTTCCACTGTAGATGGGCTGATGAAAATCTACTCTGGCAGCACATTTTGTCAGAACTGGGCTGGGTTAGTGGCATCCAGATCTAGATGCCACCACTGTTGGAATTTCATTCACTTGCTGACCATAAGCCAAATCACAGCTAGGAATTTGCTTTGAAACCAAAATAACAGAAATCTGCTACGCTCTATTGTCACCTGATATAGCTTTACTTCCTCTCTGCTTTGTTCGTGAAAGGACTTGCAGCTGGGGCATTGATTTCTATTTTAGTGATTCTTCGGGGAAGTGATGGCCAGCACAATTCCTGTCTCTTTGTTAGACACCCAAGACAGTAGGAGCTGGTGATTTGTGTTGGGAGGTAAAATAGGCTGCTCTGGCTTTATAGTCAGAAATCTGAAAGCACTTTATTCCTCAGGAAAATCACAGGCTTGTCTAGGACACCTGTAAGACCAACTATGAAGGACCTCAGGGTGCTTCTCCAGCCTGACTAGGAAATTAGATCCATTCCAGTAGGCAGAGGTGGTCGGCCTGACTTCTATGTAGCTCTTGGAAGTGTGAAAGTGTTCCGTTCTTACTCCTCTAACTCACTTTTTGTTTCATTTCTGACCCTCTACAGGTGTATTTAAGATGGTGATTTTATGGCCCGTGCAACACTAGAAAATGTGTAGTATACCATGAGGATGAAGGGTCCACTGCCACCACTTACAACCAACTTTCAGGAAGAAGCCTAGACTTACAACTTCTTCAGTTCAGAGGCATACTCCTGAGAACATGTTCATCATTTTAATTCAAGTCTTTGTTGTTGGCTGACTGCCAAGTGGCCTACCAGATGTCTCTCTTTTTACTATGGTTGAGGCAGATTATGATGTTCCAGTTCATTTTTCCTTCACTGACAGCCTGGTTCTAAAAATGTGCCAGACTATAAGGGCAATATTTTCAAAAGCCAGGTCAACTCACAACAGTACACCAATGACAGTGCATGCAGATACTACAAAACCGTATGATAGGCAATTAACTCAATGTTATTTATGCTAGTCAAGTAACTCTGATTTTGTTAAGAGTCTTTAACACTGAGCAGGATGATTCTTAAAGTGCCAGTTCCTGGAGTCTGGTTAATATTGCAGAAGTGAAACTTTCCCTTGGAAAATATCTAAAGTTTTGGCACATGTGGTTAAAAAGGAGAACCTAAATCGAATAGCTTTCAAAAAGCGAGAGAGAAAAAGAAAAGAATTTGGATGTATTTTAAGTTGCATTGTTTTCAAAGCCATTAATTGCATTACAGGCATGGATGAACTTCTGCTATATCTATTTTTTCACACAGGTCCCAAAATCATGAAAGATCTATATTACATCTACTGTCTCTTTCTAATTTTCCACTCCTCCACCCCCAGTAGTGAAAAATAGTTTCACAGAACAAAGGTTATTCTCTGTCTGATGAAAAGTCTTCGAGACATTTGCAGTAACACGTTTCAAGGAAGGCCTCAAAGTCTTAGGACTTAGCCGAAATTTTGAAGGTCTCTAATGCCCCATAAGAAATGTTTTTTATAGAGTTTTCTTTCTCACTATTGGAACCTGAAGCCATGAGTCTCCTGTTTTCAACCTTCAAACACACAATATTTTTTTACTCTTTTTCACCTGCTCAAGTAGTCTCAACTACTTTTCAACTAACTCTTCATCCGTCGAATATTCTGTGGATGTCTAATTATGAATGAACACACATTTCATATTGTTGCTATGCATCCTGAAGAACATTGTGTGTGCCAAAACAGGTAACTAGAAGACAGTCTCTTGGTGTCTGCTGTCACCTTCAACATAGTCCCCTCTATGTAAATTCAAGATTATCATTCATTGTGAATATGAGGTGTACAGCCTCTCTCTGTTTCTGCCGCTCTCTTTTGCTTTCAGATAGAAAGACTTCATGCAGTTTTCTTTTTATGAATTGCAATTCTACAGAAATTAGAAACCAAAATTACATTAAATCGTAATTCTCTCTTGAAACTTTTAATAAACCACGTGGCTTTTGAGACTGTTTGTCTGCATGTGTTCATGCAGTTCCATTTCCTAGTTATGATCTACTAGGCAAATTATTACTATTATGTTATCTTTCTGCTACCCTTGCATTGCCCTGAGTCATGACAGTGATCCAATACTGCTTATCAAAGCTTTAAAGATCCAGCACCATAACCTCCAGACAACCCCCTCATATGAAGCAGCAAGTTTTCTGTGTTAAGCAAGGGGCTTGACTGGAAGGAGGGAGCGCTTTGCTAATAAACTGCATTGTCTGAACAGTTTTACTAGTGTGAAGACCCTTGTACTGAAGATTTATTTGGAAGTTCTGGGTATATTAACTTTTGCTAAGAGCTGAGACTAAAAACTTTATGGGGAATGCTACATACACTCCAAAGACCGACAAGAGAATTTAAGTTAGATGTGATTAGTATGAAGAAAGTTACATTTATTATACTCTTATGTATAATTGATCATATGAAAGGCCTTTTGTAACTATAAAAGAGACAGCACATTAAATTGTTTTACCCTGAGGATTATACAAATTTGTAGAAATCGGATTGGAATATCAGCCTATTGGTTTCATTGCTATGGTAAATCATTAAGATGTTCCATGTTAATCATAAATCTTTGTATCTATTTATTATTAATCAAATAGCTCCTCCCAGCTGCTGCTTTGCTTCATCTATCTGAGCCAATCAAACCAAAACCTGGTAGCATTAGCTGTGATGAAGGGTGGCTGCATGCACATAATATGCATGGCACATAGCACCGATTATACAGTGCTAGACATGGGGTATGAGAGCTGATGGGGTGTTAGCTCTCCACAGCAGGGGGGCTTGGTTTTGGGATTTGTGAGTAGGCATGCCTCATTAGTAAGATGATTCATGGTGAAAGGGAGTTTAGCTGGGAATAATTTAGTGACTGCTGTGGTGGAGTAGAAATATAGTTTGGGATAGAGAGGTTATGAACCTGTATTTATTTGAAACAGTCTTGAATGCTGACTGATGTCTGCATTACTCTTACCATTTCAGTTTGGAAAATGTTGCAAAACTCTCTCAACTCATGAGTAAGTAAATGAAACAGACAATCTGAATACAACCTAACAATATTCTTGTATTACTTGTGGACTATTCTAACTTCTATGCAAAGCTAATTGGCTTTCAGAGTATTTCTGAGCTGGTGTAGCTACACAGTCTAATGGTTCATTGCCAAGTAGAAGTCAACTCAAGCTCAATGATATGGCATATTGATTACTGCTTATTTCTAGCCTGTGAGTGTAATGGTATCTGACATATCTTTTTCCCGAAACTGCTGAAGTTGACATGCTATTTAGATTTGGCCCACATTTCTTCAATTAGCAGGAGTATCATAAATGACGTACTGCTCCAAGCCTTGGACACTTCTTGCTCATGCCATACAAAATTAGGTAAGTGTGGCAACTCATTTTTAAGAGGAGATGAAAATATTATTGAAAGAACTAGATGTCTGCAGTGGTGTCATAAGAAGACAGGGAAGCAAGAACAGTGACAAAAATACAGTCCATTCAAACCCAAGCAATGAACTCCATTACTGTGATAGATTTTCCTTAAGTAACCTAATTTTTAGAAGCAAAATATTTCCTTTAAGTGGACCAGTTTGCAAATGTAAATAGACATCTTTCAAACAATGACCAGTTCCCATTGAAATTTACAGTTTACTGTGAAAGCAACTGTTTGCTGGGAAAACATGCAAAGAACATACATTGCATGTGATTTTCAAAAAGAAATAGGAAAGTTCTTGCTGATATTACTGACAGGTTTTCTTACAGACTGGGAGTATAGTAGCAGTATGTGGCAGTAAGTGAATTCTTTCAGGTGACTTTATTTCTCCCCTGGTGTGTTCAGTAAGCTGCTGGATATGGTCCACAGCTGGTCTGGCTGACACTCTGTTAGTCTTGCACACTTCAGTTCATGTATACCAGGAATAGCGAAAAGTAACAGGTTAGCTAAAAGTGGTAAAAACTTTCCATCCTTCTTATCTGTCAGTTCCTCTCCAAGTTCTCCATTCTGCTTTTCTTTCCTGAGGTGAAGATTTCTGTAACTAAAATACCAAGCCAAAAGCTCTGAAAACCAGTGGATTTTGAAATATATACATTGGTCTGTGTAGTCCTATGAGGTATATATAAGATGGAGCATGGGCTTGATCTGCATAGATTGTCAGATCATATCTTCTTTCTTTATATTTTAATTCTTTTTTTCCCCCTCTTCCTTTATATCCTGAATATGCTCAATGTGAAAAATTTAAAAGGCTACCCTTTCGATTATCTGGCATTGTATTTAAGACACAGAAAGGAGAGAGCTTTGTATCTTGCCAAACATGCAGTATTATATACAGGGCTGACAGAAGATTGAACAGATTAATCTTCTGCTCCCTGTCCTGACCCTTCTGCATTATTTATTTATTATGAAATAATTCACTGCACAGCAAAACCGTCACTTCTTAGTTCTCACACAAAACCTGAGCTTGCAGACTAGGCTTCTCATACCAGCTGATACTGTTGTGACAGGCAGAAATACAGGAAAGGAAATATCCTGGACTAACGGATTCCACGCCCATCAGAAGTATTTTGCTCCTGTCTTTGCAGATGCAAGGGGAACATCTCCAGGAAGAGTGGGTCTGCTCCTGCAATGGCAGAAGTTGCCAAACACTGAGGAAAATGCTTTTGCTGTAAAAGATGTCTAATGACATAGATACTCTTGTCTTTTCCTCTCAGTGAACTGGGGATAATTAAGAGGGCTTCTTGGACTCCTGCCTTTGTCCTGTACTGAAGATGTTTAACAACAGCCAGTATTTGAACTGCTCTTGAGCCAAAGAACTTACTCAGTGGTTACACACCTTATGACACAAACTTTTGCTTCAAGATGCTCTCCGTTTCAGTTATTAGGTGGTTTGGAGTTGGCTCGAGATTGTGTTCTATTAATGCATGGCAATTCTTCATCTCATTATCTCTGTCTTCATTTTTCCTACTCCCAGACAGCAGATGCATTTTACTGTTATTCTAGTCGTTTGAGACACAAAATGGAGGGAGTTTTTTTCTGTGTCTTTGTCTTTTTGTGACATCATCTTCTGAAATGAACACTTTCTCCTATACCTTTAGTCTTTGCCACAACTTTGGTGTTGCTATAGCTTTCTTTCTGCTACCATGTTTTGAAGAAAAAATATTTTTTTCTGTAATCTACTTTTAAAGCTTGCTCCAGTGGAATAACAAATGAGATATAAAGAGTGCTACATCCCAAACTCCAGCCTGCCTTGTGTGTGAGTTTGATTAGTAAAATATACAATCAGTAGAACCAGAGCTCTGTGGAAGAGATCCTCTAAACCAAATCCTGTCACAAGTATAAACTTATGAATAATTAGTTGTGAGTAAATGGATTAAAAAACCCTCTTAAAAGACACCAACTGCTTGTATGCTAGGTATATCAATCTAACAAAGGTCTTAATAGTAGAAAAAGATAACCAGATTCTGATCTCATTTACAACTCTAAAAGCTCAGACTAAATAAGAACAACTCAGGTGTACCTCCAGAGGACCTGAGATCAGGGTTGTATGCTCAACAACCAAACATTTTAGCACTACTCGGTTAGAATACGCAATCATTTTAACTCCTTAAAGCCCAAAGACTGAATTTTACTGACCCACCCGTAGACCACCCAGACCAAGAATTGCACAGCTACCAGACCTTGAAAGGGCATACAGTTATCAATGATACTGTTAGCAAGCGTATTTGAGACTTGTCTGGATGACAACTGTGCCTGTAACTATGTCTGGATGCTGCATTCTGCATTTTCCTTCAGAGACGGGAAGCATGTGGATAGGCTGCACATTAGCCAACTCTGGGATTTGGGCATACTCCTGATGAATAAAGAGGATGGCATGATGCCTCTGGAGGCCTGGAATGCAGGGCAACAAGTTTGCTCCAAAACAAACGTCATGTACAATATATGTATGAGGTTAGTTTGGTTTAGCTGTGTTTTCAGGGTGTTGCCTGGCAAAGACGCTGAAACATTTAGAAACTTAAAGCTAAATGGTTTTGTTTGAAAGTCCCCAGGCAGCATCTCTCCGACCCCACGTGAGGTAACCAGAAGTAACTGTATGAGCTGGAACTGCGCAGCCTCAATGGCATGAGGAGCAGAACACATAGGCATTGATTGCACTGGTGGCAGCAACACGCTGAGACTGAGAAATTCACCACTGGGACCAGTCCCAGATTTCAAGCACGCAAGTGGGTTAGGGAGTTCATGGGGATTTGATCTGGCCAATCACAAAGAGGCTTTCTGCTGAATTAAAAGCCAGTTCAAGGTCCAGATCCCAGAAAATGCTTAACTTCCAGGAAACTTGCATTTATGGATTTTCACTCCTTCCTAGTAAAAGATAATGTTGGGTTTTTCCACTTAAACACCACATTTAATGTATCTCAGAGGCTAAACCACTTTACAAATCAACATTAAAAGTAGGAAGCCCTGAGATGCATCCTTTTTTTTTTTTGGGAGCTTAAGAACTGGTCACATTCCACTGGGGAAGGCAGGAGTGCAAAGAGCATCACAGTCCCAGCAGCCCCAAGGGGGACAGTGGTGAAGACAGCCTTGACCTGCTTCTCTCCTCCCTTGCAGCAGTGGCTACAAACACCTACAGCTGGATAGAGGGAGGCAAACACTAGTAAGGACAGTGTTTCACAGGTGTTTTTGCCTTTCCTTTTATTGACTAGCTGGATTGTTTCTAGTTAATCATTTTCAGATGGAAATATACTTTACAGCCATTTCAGGATAGGAAGCTGCTAAGAAGCTCAAGAGATGTGATAATTTGCCAAACTCTGAGGTATACAAGTTGTTAAATTAGGCCATGTGATAGGTCCAAAATGGGCTAATTTATGCTACTTTGAGCATCATTCTAGCCCTTTTAAAATGTTTCCCCCAATTAAGCTGTTCAGGCCACAGATCTAAATAGCTGTCTGCATAGGCTGCCAATTGATTAATTCCCTAATGATGGATTGAAGCTACAGCTTTTGTTTCTTAATCTCTCTTTTCTCCATTAATGGCAAATCATTCATAAAACAAATCTTATAAATATAAGTAAGCACACAAGAGTACAGGGGACAGATTGCATATAGATTTATTGCAGAACTAATTCTTTATTGCCCTTAACAATTTATTATTATTTTTGTTTTCTCTTTTCTCCCAGAGCCACAGGAGTCTGGTAGGCAGTTTTCTGAACTTGAGCTTACAGTTTTCAGGCTGCAGCCTACAAAGAGCTCATATGGCTATCCATGCAGGAAACATACCAAGGATGCTCTTCAGGGAGCACTTTGTAGGATCAAAGCTTCTGTGGACAAAATGTGGAAGATGAGACTGTAAGAAGACAATCGCCTGGTTCCTCTGACAAGCTCTGTGACTGTATTGCATTTGCAACAGCAGAATCTGAGTGTCAATGCAGGAAGATGGATGAGGTCCGTGCAAGCAATGGGAATGACAGAGAGAATAAGTGTGTCTTTTCCTGTAAGTAGTCCCCTCTTTGGAAAGAGTCTGTCACCCCATGTAATCACAAATGTCTGGGGGTTGTAGAAAGGTATCAGTCCTCTTTAGATGAGCATGCTTGGAGGAAAGACTTCCATTTCAATAGGCCACCCAAGTGAAATCCTGGTAATGGCCATTAAGGAAGATGTGGAAGAGGTCTGAACAAACAGAGCAAGAGCAAGGCTAAAGAAGACACAGTGAGGAGTGTCTCTGAGTTCTGTTGCTGCAGAGACAAAGCTTTGTTGAAAACTCTTTCACACAGCGCAAGAAGAATCGCTGCTCTGAAGTGCATCAGTCAGACTGTCACCTCTGTGTCTTGAGCTGCATAGCAAAAGAGAACTTAATTAATTCAAGAATTAGAAGAGTTGAGAAATGGGGCCCTTCAAAAGTGTGACCCAGATAAGATTCACTGTATGCAATAAATCATCCATTATTGTTTAGAGTTTCCTTTCTCCACACTTGACCTTCATCATCATTCTCTTGCCTGAGTCTGGGTGTCATCACAGAAGTACTGGATATGTGGATGGAAGTGTAGGAGACACGTTCGATAACATATCCCTGACTGCTTGCATTTTTATTGAATAGGAAGGAAACAATGAAAACTGAACTGATTTTGCTGTCTAATATTTCTCTGAGCACCATGTGAAGTAGACAGCTCTTCAAGGAGAAGAAAGTTTAGTTCATGACATTCCCAATTAAGCCCTTCATCTTGGAGATAATTAACCAGTGTTAGAGGCTTCCCAGTCCTGGACAGCAACAGTATACATCTGTTTAAAAATGCAATGCTTTTCCCTACTTGTACTTACCCTGGGAGAGTTAGCATGGGCTCACATGGAGAATGTATCTGCAGACAGGTAGTTACTTCTCTACGCAGTGAGTCTGGATACAGGTCACAACTGGGAAAAATGGTGGAATCTCCTCTAAGTTAGATTTTGGTGGCTGAAAGAATATGGATGAACTTTTCTTCTGGGCCAAGGAGGGGTAAAGGACCTGGCTTTACTTTCTGCTTCAGCACTATGAATCCAGACTAGATCTACTGAGTTTGCTCTCAGACACCCTTGAGCATCAGTCAGTTTACCACAGAGTGGGAAGATAGTGGCCTGTGCCACTGTACTGTATGTACACCCCGAATCCTGAGGCTGGCTGGAGGCAGGTTTAACCCCTGGTGCAATTCAGAACAGCCTCAGGGCTGCTCTGGGTTGTGCTGTTTTTTGACAGTCTCTCTGGGGCTGCCTGATCTTGGCATGCCTCTGAAATGCCACCTTGGAGGAGAAGGAGCAAGAAAGGGTGAGGGGGAATCACTGCACAGAGCTACCCACGTACACACACACACACACACACACACACACTAAAATTCAGCTGAAAGTTGTTCCATTTAAAACAACTGTGTGGAAACTCACCAGCTGACAGAGTGATGAAAGAAAACACTATGGAGAAGCACTATGGTTCGTCCCATGATGTTTTTTTTTAAAGTAGCATTTTATGAGATATAAACCAATTTGGTTTTTCCTTTGTTTTAATGTTTTATATAGATTCTGCTTGTGAGCTTGTCTTAAGAACTGGCACACAGCCATGACCATCACCACTTTGTGTCTGTGCAAGCAGTGCCTTTAACCACTTCACAAATTGTTCCTCCAAGAGAAAAAAATCCTGGGTCACCTGTCATTGCTTTATTACCTAGCTGCATCACCCACATGCCAGGATGAAGGAGGTGATACTTTCAAATTACAAGTCAACAGTATTTGTATTATTACTATGATTAGAAACAGTCTTAATAGAACACTTTGATGATAGTTGCTTTCATTCAAGTCCCTCAAAATACTTGCAGAACACAATGCAAGGTTTTATCCACAAGCAGTAATTATTTATCCTTGTATCGGTGTGTTCTGTCCTGTTGATTTTTTACCCTATTGACAACACAGATACAATAGAGAGTCCCTTCATTCATTCTATTAATCAATTTTAATCTGTTATTTGGATATTTGGAGTGCAAATATTCCAGTCTTGATCTCCCTAAAACTGACTGTGCTGTAGCTAAGTATGTCTCCTAGTTATTACCCCTGGGGTACTGGTCCCACAGTGTTAAATCTTGACTTCAACTCTGAACTTCAGCAGCTCTAATTGGCCTCCATGTCCACAGAAAAGAAGTAAAAGTTCTTTGGAGCGGGGATTAGGCATGCTTTTGTGTTTGTAGAGAACTGAGTGTAATGGGACCCTCACAGGATCTCTGGTTGCTACTGTAGTACGAATGTTAAATACTATTCTTCACAGTGCTAGAAAGGTTTCGGGTAATTAGAAACACAGGGAATGCAGGCTATTCGGATGAGCAGAGAATGAAGCATTTTAAGCATACTCCAAAATTCTTGCTTGTCTTTTCATCACATATTATGTTCTTAGTCTCTATAACAGGTGATTTGCAGGTTAAATCCCATTTTCTTTCTCTATAGACTAAATTCATCTTTGATATAAGCGGGCACAAGTCCATTAACTTCAATAGAGTTGCGTTCACTCACTCCAACATTGAATCTCTCCCAGTGGGTTTATGCTGTAAATCTATCCCAGAATCAGTGGTTACAGAGGCATCGGTGCTGCTCTGAAATTCATTCAGTCTTTTCAAATACAGCTTTTAGACGAGCCTGGGAATGTTTTCAGTCTCTGCAGCAACTGTAAGCCTCACTCCAGAACCCCTTTTCAGCTTCAGCCTCTTCTCCCCTGCCTCGACTCTCCCTTTACTCTCTGCTTCTTTCACAGGTTACCATTCAGCCTCTCCCCTCCTGTCTGGGTAACGGTGGTAAGCAATGCTCCCTGCACTTCCATGCCTGGAGCCATGGTGTCTTGCTCTGAGGTGGCCTTGTCAAATCTTATAATTTAAGTGAGGTTGAGTCTGGTTAGTATTTGGACAGAAGCCCTTGAGGAAGTGCCTCAGGTGCTGTACATGTGAGTGTTGGGCTACCAGTAGGTGCCATTCTTCCTTCCTAGGCCAGTGCCCTAAGAAACCTTAACTGATGCTCAAAAATACTGTCCCATGGCACTGCACTGCTCTGCTGATAGGGTTGTCACTGGCTGATGGGAAAATTTGAGGTGAGTCCTACCCAAGCTATGAAAAATTCTTCTTTTCTGGTGTAATTTGTCTGTTAGTCCAGCTAAACACAGCACAGAATATAGAACATGTGGGGGAGGTTAACATTGTTTTGCCTCTGTTGCATTTAATATTACTACTTCTGCAATACACTCATTCACAGAGCAATATGGAAGCCCTCTGGTGTCCAACTTAACACCTATAAATTTGTCTGTGTAATCTCTAACCAACCGGACAGATAAAATATTTGTCTTCTATTTCAGTATTCTTGTGTTCTCTTTTGAAATACAGCTCTTTGATTAATTTCCTTTTTTTTCCCCACTGACAAGTCCCAGTGTTTGGACTCCTAGTCCTGTGGGTATTTGGAAAGGAGCAGACCCTCTCCAGCCTAGCTGAGCCCTGGGCTATGCCACAGCTGTTACCAGATCTGCCCTGGGGTCCAGAGATCTCCTCTCTCTATCATGGGTAGTTCTTGATTCTTCTGGGAGAGCCAGTGCATTATTTCGGCTTGTGAACCTGTGTCAAGGCTGTCTTCATTTCTCCTTTGGACCTTGCCAGTTCACCAGCCTTCTTTGCACACTGTACATCCAAAGCCAGCTTCCCTCAGATGGGAAACTGGCACAGACCTTCCTCTGCCTCAAAGGGAAATGAGGGGAAGGAGGAGGATTTGATTTCTTTCTTATGACAATGTTTTAGCACATTGTTTGCTTGATGTTTCACTATTTCTCTTCCTCCAGGACAGGAATTTACCCATTTTTGTCAAGGAAAGCCTTCAGCCATCTATTTCTCTCTGCAACCCCCAAGTCCCTGCTTATTCCCGAGGGAAAACTCAGGAGTGATTAAATAACCAGGCAGCATTACGAAGTTCTCTGTACTGTGAAAAGTAGAATAATCTGCGCAGGGGTTGAAATGATGTTCCAAGGCTTTCAGGAACAGCCTCAGCTTGTCAGGCTGGTATCATTGCTCCTTAGAGGGGACCAAGCTGGAGGGGGTGATTGTGTGGTGGGTCTGGGCAGGATAGAGTTTCTCAGACCCAAACATCTCTTTTTGCATATGGTATCTTTATGTAGTTCACTGAATGGAGATCTTACTGCTAAAAGGACAGTTTCCTTCACTTCTGTCCATCTGGGCTAATAAAGGGCAGATAAAAGGGAAGGATTTGCTCAGAAATCACGGCATGGTCTTAGCAAAACAATAAAGAGATTGAAGACCATTTCAAGGCAGAGCATAGCAAACATCCAGTTAATAAGGGCCCCAGAGGATCGAAAGGATTTCAGTTCAGGGATGAAGATTATGTAGGCAGTAGTAGCCCTTTAAGTGATCTAGGAATATTGAGGGTGAGGAGGGGGAATGCATTTAATCCCTTCATTGGGTACACGGGAGAATTATACAGCATACAGACATTGCTGATGCTCAGCATCACATCCTAAGATTGAATATAACTTCATTCCCAGTCTAGAATTTACCCACTAAACAGAGAGGTTGAAAGGCAAGATTAATTACACATTTGTCCAGCACGTAGTGATACTCAGATGTCGGGTGTCATATAAATGCAAAATGTTGCTATTCTACAGGGTGGTTTCTATACATGTGTAGATTAAACAATGGCTTTGCTCAAGACTAAAGTCTGCAATGCTGCTGATGAAAGGAGTTAATTGTATAGCTCTAATATTATGGACACTGTGTTTTTATTGAGCTAAAAGAGGAAGACAGTGATTCATGGCTGCACCCATGCTCTTCATCATGAAATATAAATTAAAAATAGTTGTATTCTTGTAGGCTACCTGTATTGTTACATTCATAATGGATATCACACATCCGTCCTTGCTCGGTGTTGCAGGCAAAGCATGTTAGAGAAACTATGGCAGTATTTTTCTTTTAGGTGTAACAATCTGTCAGTATCAAATTCTCTTAGTCAGTAGGGAGCATATAGTGTTGATTTACTGAAAATCTGGGATTATGTCTGCTCTGTGGTGAGCATAGATTTAAGAGGGGAGAGGTAAGGGGTCTCCAAAAGGTGAAGAAAAACACAAATGAAACCTAGCAAGGAAAAAATAGCTTGACAGCTAAGATGCAGTACAGTCACCGTCAAGTCTTCTTGAAGGAAAACCCTTGTACACAGGCATGCTCTGAGCACTGCATACTGTACCTTAAACAACCCACTCCTTTATCCACTTCATGCCAAGGAACTGTAAATATATAAATGAAACTGTGGCTCTTTAGCCTTACAAGAAAAAGTCGTAATATTTCTGTGGTCCAGTGTAAAAATGTTTTTCGTGATGGACTGGAAATACGGGCATAACCCATTTGGAGACAAAACACAAGAGAGGATTTCCTTTATGTTTTATTCCTTTCACAGCAAACCATGTTAAACAAAGAACGGGTGGCAGGCAGGTTCAGCAAGAGGGGCTCTGCGGATGTTCCGGAGGCAGAAGCAACTTGACCCCCGTGTCACTCTGTGTGCTGCTGGTTTGCATGGACCCTCCTCAGCATGGCACAGAAGGTGCACCACAGCTCTCCTGAGGCTTAGCACTGTACTGCATCAGGCCAGAAAGATTGCAATGGCTAATTCAGGCCATTTTGTTGAGGACTGAAACTTGCAACCAGCTGAGGAGTAAAGGTGCCGCAGTTACAGTCCTGTCCTAGTGGAACGGTGCCTCCTCCATCACAAAATACAGTTTGGCACTAATTGGTATCTTTAATAGCAGTCTCAGCAGAGAGCCTGGGAAGGCTTACCTTCATCCTTGTTCTGGGCCTTCCATGCCAGCTGGGGATGCTTTCATTGCTTCTGCCTGTGTTGTAATTGTTCTGGGGATAAGTAAAGGATTTCCAACTCTGGGCTGCCAATCTGTCACCCTTCAATAGCCACAAAGTCACAGTGAAATTAATTTTAAAAAGCCAAATATCACATTAGTAGCCAAGGCACAAGCAAAATACAAGCAATTAAAAACCACCCTGCAAATGTACTGAGCATCCAGTGTGTGCTGTTTCGCTTGATTTTAACCCACAAAGAGGGGTGATTCATTTGTGGGGAAGAAAGAAAAGTAACCCCAAAGCCTCTGTCTTTTCTCTGCTATCAAACATTACAAAACTTCACGGGATTTATTATATTTAAAAAAAAAAAAGGCTCCTTTCCCTTTAAAAAGAGAGGAGCTACTTGGTCTGATGCTGCTGCCTTTATCAGCCATGAAGTTCCCAGCAAGGTGCTGTTAGTGCCTGATTAAACCTCATACCAATCTCTGTCCCCCATGGTAACCCAGAAGACATCCACTGAGAGTGGCAGCTCTTATTCATTTTAATTGCCAAGGATCTCTCTGTGATGGCCAGTATTCTTGTCTCTCAAGGACTCGAATGGAAATCCATCTGATTACATGAACTATCCATGTGCTCTGACAGATCTGAAATATGAATATGGAGATGGCATTGTGCTCTGCACTGACTCCTGAAACCCCAATAGTAAATTATGATCTGCCACTAAAACAATTTCAGGGCACAGTACAATTCACATAAAAGCCCATTTTTTGTAATGGAACACAAATTATTAATAAATCAGTCTGGAAGGGGGAAAAAAGCGAAAAAGAGATTTCTTTACTGGTGTTTTCATGGAACATCACAAACACAAATATACACACACATGCATGCCTCCCTTTCTGTTGTACACCTTTTTGTACAGCTTCAAGTAGAGATGGTATACAGAATATAAACAAATCCCATGAGGCTACCACAGTGTTCCTGGAATTAGTCTCATGTCCTCTTGCTGTAAGCTTAACCTTGTCCCACCCCTTAGATGAACCAACCTCCAACTTATGCAACTTAATGTGGAGAAGCATTTTTATTGTCCAAACAAAACTTGCAACCCTCATGCTCACATAGGGAACAGTTCATCTTCCTCCTCCATCCCTTTGACATATGCTTTCTGGTGTCAGGGCACCTTCTTAAGGAGAGCAGCCTTGGTGGATTTGGCCCAGAACACCCACTGTGTAGAAAGGGAGACCAACTACCTGTATAAAATCCTATGGAAGAGGATCTAGCCCAAAACAGTGAGCTTTACCGACAAATCCAGAACAGCAGTGTTTGTCTGAACGTTAGGCAAGCGGTGAAAGGTAGGAAGGAAGTCTGCTCAAAAACAGCCCAGGGCATCTCCTGAACACCCCAGCACCTCACATCAGCCTGTACAAACACCAAGCCATTTAAGACAGATTGAAATCAGCACAGACAGTTCATCAACAGCACGCCAGCAGTCCCAGCCCAGCCTGCTCTCACCGCTCTGCAATGTGCTGACACGTGAGGGGACAGTGGGGCCACACAGGCACCTGGACACGACAAACATCTGCTGGCAGACAGGGAGGCCAGCGAGGGTACTTTGACTTGCCAGCAGCTCCAGGCAGCTGACAAAGCAGTGTGGTGACAGTATTAACATGCGCAGGGCAGGCGGACGCATTATTATTACCACATATTTGTACTAAAACAATGCCTGAGGCTTTGGAGGACCGTCGAGTCAGCCAGCTGAATATACACTGCAGAAAGCATGTCCACAGGGCTTTAGGTCCTCTTGAAAGCCATGGAAAGAGTAGAGGAAATATAATGTGTATAAAGAAGGAGAAGGGGGTTTAGTGGGTTTAGCACTGCCTCAGAGGCCAGGAAATGTGGGTTGTAACCCTTGCTTTAGCCCCAGCCTGGTGGATGACCTTTGGTCCCCCGAGTGTTTCCTGTCTGCAAAATGTGAAAATTCCATATGTTTGGCTTTCCCTGGCTATGGCATCAGTTTCCAACTGGAAAACTTGCCTGGGCAGGGGAAAAAAAGAGAAAGACACTGGACTTTTGTCAGAATCTTCTGGACATCTGGAGGTCAGGCCTTCACAGCAAGGACATGACCAGTGGACATGCATGGAAAGCACAGCAGTACAAATACTCTCCCAAAACATCCATCTCCCTATACTTTCCCTGAATGGCACACAGGCACCTTATTTTGTTTTGAAAGTCCCAGAGTCCCAGTAAGATCAGGATAATGACACAGATTTTGTGAAATATTTGAAGATCTGATGATGCTGAGTGGTGGACAACGGATTAGCATTTATTCATTGGATATGCATTTTAAAAGCTGTAATTAAATAATAATAACAACAGCCTTACTGCTTCATCCTTAAATCTCTGTTTTCTTATCTCTCTCCTTCCTCTCCTGGAGGTATTAGCCTACCCAGGGGGTTCAAAGTGGGATCTGAAGAAGACTGTTCACCTCAGTAAATCAAGACAGGGATGATGTTCCCCTACTAGTGTTCAGAGGCAGTATTACAGCCCAAAGGGTTCAAGCATTGGGCTTCCATGTTTGCTAACAGCACAGCTACCTAACACTTCGTATTTAGGCTGTCTTTTTGCATTTATTAGCAGCACACAGTACAACCAGTAACTATTTTGGTGATCCTTGGAGCCAGTGCTTGTTATCAGAGTTTTCTTTTCCATAACAGAGATAAACATACAGTAGTTTTTAAGACACACTGATGTGCATTTACCCATCTGTGTTTCTTTCCTCTGCATAGGAAGGATTCTCCAGAAAAGGAAGAGCCTTTGGGAGTGGGATTTCAGTGCATCCAGAAGATAAAGTCTAGGGCAGAGACAGAGATACACAAATGCCTTCTGCACCCAACAGCTTTGGCATTCCATTTTGCTGCAGAATTTGTTAAGGAACCAGCAGGTTTGGGCACGGGGCCTGCAGAAACCTGTTGCCTTTAGTAGATAATATGGGTAATAACTGAGAAGAAAGATGTCTGAATCCCTATCACATTTCTTGCCCTAAAGGGAAGAAATAATCTAATTGGTTACTTGAAATTTATTCTTCAAATACAAAAGAACTGAAAAAGAAGGAAATATAAACAGTTTTAGTAACTGAAGAAGAGGCTGAAGTAAGTAGAGTTCACAACCTCCATAATTCATTTAAGATGCATACATGCCTCAAATTTCCATTAATTAGTAAATGTGTCGTTTTTCTGGAGTACAAGCATGATATTTTTGAACATCAGTGAACCAGTCAAACAAAAACTAAAACATACACGTTAGGAATCATGCTCCAAAGGACTCTTTCAGAGAGATTAGGGCAGGAAGCAACTGATTTCAGTTTTTGCCATTATTTCACCCATACATGAGATGGTTAATTTAAGCACTTAGGCAACTGATTGAAATGTAGCTGTTTAGCACAGGCTGGAGGATGACCACAGAGAATAAATCCCCCATCTCCTCAGTGCTGTTTACTGGCCTGCATGAACCATGTTGGTGGTTTTGGACATTTCAAATTTGACAAGTGTCTGAAGCACAAAAATTGTTTTCAGCTAAGCTCAGTCTTAAATATGTGCCTCTTTGCTTCACTGAATAGGAACCCAAACTGCCACCACATAGCTGTCAGCCATTTGTGTTTAGCTGAGCACTACCAGTTGAGGTTAAAGACTGCGTGACACACAAAAAAGGAATAGTTTTATTAGATGTATTCTCTCTAAAGTACAGTTACAAGGTTTTAGTGGGAAGAAACTTCTATTATTGATACAAATACATTTTATATGTAAATAGCAGGCTTCAAATTCCAATGTATCAAACAAGCCCCTTCGATAATTCAAATTTGTCTTTTAATGAAGTGAGACCTCTAGAAACATTTCTCTGCTCCCGTGATGATAAAATGGGCATGCACTTTCCTTCCTTCTTTCCTTCTTCCCTTATTTCTTTCTCCCTCTTTCTTTCCTTCCTGCCTTCTTCCCTCCCTTCTTTTCCTTTCCTTTTTTCCCTTCTTTCCTCTATGAAAATACTAAGTGAATTTGTCCAGGGAAAGGCACAGCAAGAGATTTTAGTATGAGACCATCTCCAGTAACTTGAATCCCTGGAGCAATGGGATAAATTTGAGAAAGAGAGTATTTAGGCTGAATATCAGGAAAATGTTCCTAATGGCTTGGACTGCTTGAGCAGTGGAATTGTCTTCCAGGCAAGGATGGAAACACCAACATTTGACTCACTTAAAATTGGACTGGACAGCATGCTGGCAAGTGTGCTGGAGGGAAAGATCCTGCTCTGGAAGGGGAATGGTCTCTTGGACACCGGATCTCTGTGACTCTGTTAAATCTTCCAACGTGAAGAATGTGAGGAAAGAAAATATTAGGAATCACCCAGGGACACAGCTAATCCTGCAGACATAACACTAGCACTGACTGCAGGAGAAGTTACACACACATGGGGGACCCAGGCTGGGCCCCAAGTGGGATGAGGGCTTTAGCAGCCCAGATGTGGCCATGGTACAGGCCTGCTGCTCATTGTCCCACATGCGGGCAGCAGGGCACCGAGACACAGGGAGAGGGGACAAATGCTCCTGGCCTCTAGCTGGCAGGGAACATGAGAGTGCCTGCTGAAACAAAGAGCTGGAGAGAAAAGAAATCCAAGCCCCACCAGTTTCTGCTGCCTCTTTATGTCCATAAAAAGGTGTCTCTTCTCCTTTCTGTCCTGGCAAAACACCTCTAAATGCACGTCCTGTGACTATCTCTGTTGCCCCTTTCTGATCCCCTCACAGTACAGAGGTGTCACAACAATACATGATATTTTGAAACCCCAAAAGCCACTGAACTAAACGAAACCACTGGTGCCTACTTGGAAGAGGGCTGCCTGCAGTTACCCCCATGTTTCTTCAGTCGGGGCTTGTCTCAGTGTTTGTGGTGGGGCAACCCCAGGGTAGCTGAGAGTGGAATGGGATCTTGACTGTGGTTTTAACTGAGCCCTGGTTCTTTTTTTTTTCTCCCTCTGCATATGGATGTAATATATAGTCACAAGCTTTTTTTTTCTTTCCCTACCATTTATAATGGTTTTTTTTTTCATTTCCAGTCATGAGCTTTTCTGGACAAAACAATTATGATCCAAACGTCCTGAGAACAGTCTCCAATGAAGCTGTTTTCCTGAACATGTACAGACAAAGGAAATTATTTCCTTACTGAAAGAAATCACTTCAAAGCACCGAGACCAGACCCCGCTCCAGCTCAGGTTTCCTTTTTGTGTCACAGCTTGAACAACAGCTCTCACGGAGAGCCATGCTCCTTTTGCCTGGTTTGAATTTAAGCAGACACTGGGCACAGGGTAACAAAGACTCACAAACCAGCCGCGCCACCCCTTTTTCCCTTTCCTCTGCCTTCCCTCCACAGTATGTCCTTCCTCCAGCATGGTGTTTGTGGCTGCTAAAATATCAGTAACATTCTCGGTTATATGTCTCTAACATTCAGCGCTCTGGGCAGCACTGTTTATCAGCCACTTTGGCATGGCTGTGTCAATCTGACATATCTCCTTTCCTAAAACTCAGCTTGAGTCAAAAACTCTCCCCAGTTAGTCATGATCTTCCTATCACTATCTCTTGCGAAGGTGAGGTGGAGGGCAACAGTACTCGTGAGGATGAAATGGATTGAGAATGATTTTGCATGACAACTGCTGGGGATCCAATATCTTTCTGTTGGTGTTGCTTACAGAAACAATAATGCCTGGAACCCATCCAATACCTGTGTGTTGGCCCATCTTCAACACATGCCAAATTCTTTTCTTGTGGGACAGCCTGGGCACAGCCCACATATATTTATGTGTGATCTCCTAGTCAAACTGTGATCTATTTTTGCCAGTCTCCTGAGCATAGTCCCTCTTTCCATATCCTGAATGTCATCTCAAACTATAAGGAGGCCGACCACTCCAGGAAGGGTCAGATGGCACGGCCATTGTACACCTTTCTTTCTCTCCATACAGAATGGGGGATGTGGACCTCACACCAGGACCTCACTGGGCTGGACCACTTGTTGGGAGGAGTGTGAGGCTTGTTATTTTAGCAGAAATAGGTAAGTACCACAGCATGGATCTCCTACCAGTGGGAGAAGAGACCTTACACCCAGACATATTATACCTGTGACATTTCTGTCTTTCACCAGTACAACTCTTGACTCTGTTTCTTTCTTCCTTGGATTTGGCATTGTGTAACAGCTCACATCTACTTTCCATGCAGAGAAGTACTGTACATCACTGCTGAACTGCAAGAGGACTCCTCCCACTGCTGTTGCAATGTCCAGAGTACACGGAGAGAGGACAATAAAATTTCCCCTGTCCCTCAAATGGCCTCTATTTACTGGCAAAGTCTGGCTGTCTGTATTCAAAGAAAGAATTTGGGACACTGATGACACTCCATCATTAGCCTAATTTTATTTTTACTACTAAAACTTCTCCAACCTGGTCCCATGGCTACCTCCTCTGACCTAGTTAAACACCACTTGACTAGGGTGTGTCATCATCTTACATCTCAGAGTAGAGCAGAGATGCTACGATCCCCTGTCAAGGGCCATATTGGCAATTTGAACCTTCAAGCCACACCTGGAGCTTCAGTAACAGTTAATGGTCAACACAATGTCCTACCTGTCCACAGTGAGGAGGTGTCTGCCACCTCAAGGCACTCAGCCTTGAGTGCGTCACTGCTACACCAGTGACAACCACGCTCAGACCAACAGGTCACTGAGTCCTTGCTCTCCTTCCCTGCACATCCAAACCAAGACTGAGATGGCCCCTTCCACCTCCACATCTCTGGTACTGCCCTTGTTCCCAGAGCTCTGTTTTACTCTCCCAAGTAAGACAACACAAAGAAGAGCATGGTCCTACTTCCGTGCAAAAGCCCTGTTTAAAGGGAGACCTCCAGTTCCTCCTGAAGATCCCCAACAGGACAGCCTGCACTCAATCACTTACTCCTGGTTTTGATACTTTTTGATATTGCCTCCATCAAATCTCAAAAACACCCCTGGAAAAACACTCTGAGGAGCTGCCCCAGCCTTACACTATGCCAGTGCTTTGCTCTCTGCTCAGTAGACAGGGAGGTGAAATTCAGGGTTGTGGTCACTACTGCCAAAGGCCAGGACATTTAAGAACAGCCTTGCTGCCTCCAATCTGACATATGAACTATTCTTAGCTGGAAGCTGGAGATGAATGCTCACTGGGCACTCCAGGTTCACACCTCTGGAATACGCCCCTGACAGAAATATGCTTCAGCGTGAACTTGGCCGCATTTAGAAGAAGCTGCAAGATACACCTCTTTCCCAGACCTTTCCATCTGTTTAAACTGTGAAATCCTGGGTTCTTTGCTGTCTGGTCAGATTAAAAGCTGCTGGCAGTGGGGGAGCATGACAGTTCATTTCTCTTACTTGGAATGATAATTACTCAACATAATCCCCATAAAACAAACTCATAATCTACGATGATGAGTGTGTGTTAAGTGCTCATCATAACTGAAATAAATAATAAGAGGTCATTAATAATAAACCATGTTCTGGATTACAGCATTCAACAGGGCACAAAACAACAGAGCTAGAGTTGATAAAGGAAAATGGATCATAGCCCTCCATACTTTGCAGGCATGATGTTAAAAGGTTAGAGATACCATCCACGAGTCAAATGGGGTACACCAGTATTCAGCAGTGATTTAATCATAACCAGCTCACTGTCAATGAAGAAAGAAGTTAAATAAAGACTGGTTATGGTAGATGTAGAATGCTTTGATTACCCCTGCACTGGTCAACTATACCTTGCTGGCTGCTTTACAGCCCACTTGAACTGACTGGGATTGCTACCACATGTACTGTTTGGAGATGCCTTTCTTTACCCATGCTGCACCGTTTCAGTCTTCTCCATCTTAGAATTCACCAAGTGACCTAGCTGTTGTGCACTAGACACTTCGCTGTCTCCTCTGGTTCACTTGGGCCGCTATCTGGGCTCCTGGGAAAAGATCTTTGTTCTCCAGATTAGTGGCTCTTCCCAGACCCTGAAGTAAATTTTGTGCATGAGCAGGATGGACATGGCAACACTACTTATTGTACTAAAAATCTAACTAGGTTTGTGAGCTCTTCCCCAACTGAAATTTCAATGGCCATTTTCTCAGACCATGCCAATATTAAACGAAGGCTAAGACCAAGAAGACACAGGACTGGACACCTCTGTGGGATCCAGGGGAAGTGACATAGTCAGTTTTGCTAGCACAGCTCTCTGGGAACTGGGTCAATGTTGCCAGTGTACTGAATAGAACTGAAATTTGGAGTTCTTGTTAAAATTAAAAAGAAGTGGCTACATTTGTAGAGCTTGTATATGAGGGATTGGAATACATAGCAGAGTTCAACTATCACTTTCCTGTTTATATTCATAGATTGCTGTTTTTCTAGGCTTAGCTGTGGTTTTGCTGATGAGCTAAAATATAACCTCCTTAAACCCCAGTGGAGCAGCATTTAGTAAGTTCTGTCTTTAAATAATATTTTAGCCAGGGGATTAACTCCTATTTGCACATACAGCTAACCTGGAGAGAAGGCTCGGTGAGCAAAAAACCCTGGAGGGAGAGGACTTATTTGCAGCAGCAAAGGCTGTTTCCACTCCTGCTGAGGTGGGGTGAAATCCCTGCCAGCTGCAATGGGAGGCAGAACAGGCCCATCTCCAAAGTCATGTAAAAATTATGTGAGAGCATTTTCAATTAATTACTCCTCATAGGAGGAGGAATGGTCAAAACAACTGGGTCTATAAGGCCACTGCCCACACCGAGGACAGTGTGCAGATTTGCAGCTTCCCTAGGGACGGTCCAAGCATTGCTGTGCCTCAGGCACGCCCTCCCTGCCTTCAGAAGCACGGAAAGTGTGACGAGACCTTGTCTGCTTAGATGTCCCCTGAAAGAATGTCCCCTGTCTGCCCACTCATGTGCTGGCAGGTTTTTGCATACCTGCAGTAGGCTGCTATCCTTCCCTCACCAGGAGTCTGGATTGCCTCCCCCAGAGAAGACATTGCTCCTACAAAGAAGCTGCAAATGCTGGATTTGTGACTTCTCTGTCTGCAGAGTCCCAAGGGTCCTTAGGGGAATTGGGGTGCAAAGGGTCTTGCCCTTGCACTTGGAAAACCTCACAGAACTGGACACTGTCTAGCCCAAACGTAGGATTTCATCTCTTCCCTTGAAAAGAGCAGTATCATGAGCATATGGTTAATGACTCATCCCAAGTGGAAAAACAGCGTTTGTTATATTTTATGAAAATTTTATACATCTAAGGTACTGTACATCTGTTGCTATTTAGGCTGACATGTATGTAGAGATTGGCAGAACAAGTTCTCTGTAGGGATGACTGAACTCCAAACCAAACCACAGAACTTTCAAACACTCAGGCTGCTTCTTGAAGGGGAATGAAGGGGAAAAAAAAAAAGAATGTTTTTCTGCTCTGTTGAAATGCTGCCTGACTGAGCAATATGCAAGGAAGACACTCTTCAGTTCTGTCTAATCTGCAATAGAAGAGAGGCTTATTTATGGCGAGGAGCCTTCCTTCGCAATGCTGCAAATCACAGGCAAGGGCTTGTCACCATGCCCAATTTTTTTCCCAGGTTGCTCATGGAAGGGTCAGAAAGTTCAACTCCTTGTACAACTCCTGCACCTCCTTTCAGAATCCTATCTTCTGGAACACTTCCTCAGACCTGCTCCTCTCTCCTTCCTCTCTGGCAGCAAGCCTTTCTCATGGTGAGGCTAAAGGTTCTTCTTGAGTTGTTCATACATGTTTCTGGCAGCAGTGTCTGGGTGGCTAGAAGGCAGGGAGCCTTACTAGTTAGCCTGGGAGTCTTCTGGGGCTTCCTGGGGAGACGCTGAATGAGTGGACTTCCATGGAAAGTCATGTTTTCCACTCTGCGTCTGTGTTTCCAGGGTCTCCAGTGCACAATCCTCTGGGGTGGAAGACTAAGTGGTTAGAACAACTGAGGACATGCCTGTATGGGCCAAGGCACTCCTCTGAAAAGAGGAAGATAAAGCAAGCTGTAAAGAACTGCTTGCTCAAACATCTCTTATTTATTAGACATGTCAGCCCGGCCCTGCCAGGGTAATTACTCTGGGCACAACAGCTATCCTGCTCCCAGCTCCCAAGCTGGCACGGTCTGTGTCTGCTCGGGGATCCTTCAGCTGTAATCTATTTCTAATCTAATCCCCAGAGCACAGGGACTGGAAAATAAAGTTCTTTGCCTACCAGCCTTGCTGTGAGGCTCCCTGCTTTCTCACTACATGTGTCTGGGACAAATTTACATGAGAACATAAGAAAGACCATACTGGATCAGACTAAAGGTCTGCGCAACCCAGTGGCATGTTTCTGCCAATAGCCAAAAGTAGAAGCTCTTGAAAGCACCACCAAGTGCTCTCCCAAACTGCAGTAATTAGTGGCATAGGGCTTAGTGGACCAGGTGTACTTTTCACAGATTTATTGATTGTCAATGCATTTGTCCGTCTGAAATTGCAGTCTCCCCAAGAATCCATGTGAACATTTCAAATCTGCCACATATTTCATCAAGAAACTCCATAGCTCTTTCTTTGGCTTATTTTGAATCCTGTTAGTTTCATTTGATACCTCCAACTTCATGCTGATGAGAAGGATCATTTTGTGTTCAGAAATCAATCTGTGCCCAGAAAGCATCTGTGACAACAGGATGACTGGTGAAGAGACAGCATCACCAGTTGGAAGTGATAGTTCAGACTGGCCATTGAAAGACAATAATTTCCCAAATACCACAGTGGTTTGATTTAGCGTGGTTTGGATGGCAGGATCAGTAGGCAAGTTCTGGTGGTTAATTCAGTCACAGTGCATTTAAGCCACGTAAGTAGAAAGGATAGGGCAGTATGATTATGGCAAGACTGAGTGTGTTGGCAGGAGCATGGAGGTCCCATGGGGGAGAAGGAGAAGGGAGCAGGGCGGATTTCCTGGCAGTATCCAACACAAAGGCATGAGTGCTCTGCAGGAGTGGCTGAAGTGGCTTAGTTTCTAGCCATAAAGGAGCACAGAGGCTGCCAAGCTGAATGAGACTTCAGAAACTCTTGGTGAAAGAGAAAAATATTGTTAGGAGCTTTCTTGAGAGCAAGAGCAGACACCAGAGAAGTCTGTGGTTTAAAAGTGTTGGTTCTTACCCCTCATGAAGCATCTTACTTTTTCCTGGTCCACATGGGAGAGGGTCTGAAAACCCCTGAGCTGGTGGAGCTCCATCCAGGCAGGCGAGGACAGGGTCAGGAGATCAGCAAAGCTGACACACAGTGATGCTAATGTGGGAGCTCACAGGTGCTGCCTTCAAGGGCCAGTCCAGTCAGTGTTACAAAACCCAGCAGTTTCTTCTTGAATAAAAGTTTTATAATTACTTAACAGAAAGGTAATGGGGGATCGGGTGAGAAATAGGAGGGGATGTTCATCCCTGCCAATATGCAGTGCACAGCCCTGCATTGCAGGACATCCTTGTGCTGCAGTCAGACAAGTGGCACACATCGCTGTGCAGGATGGACCCAAAAGTCTGGGAGTCAGAGCAAATCACTGTCTCCCGTTGTGCCATGGTTTTAAACTGTGTGAAATGGGATTGGTTGTCACTGTCATGAGTTTCCTTTATGGAACTGACCAGAAACTAATGACATAAAGGCCAAACAGCTAATTTTGTTGCCCTTGAGGCTCATTCTGGTCATCAGCTTGCCTCAGAACCAGTGTGGGGGCTCTTGGAGATGGCAGGTAGAAATGGGGTTTGACTGACATTGTGATCTTCTGTCAGAAATGCTCAGAGAAGAAGCATCAAAATTCTGATAGCTCCCCTCAGTGCTGCACTTCACTGTCTGGTGAAGAAACAGGTGTTGCAGCAACACAGGAATACTCTTATTTCTGGCCTCTCCCAGTTCTGGGCTTGCACTGGGTCCAGGCTTAAGTCAACTAAGTGTTGTACAGTTTCTTCAACCCAAACGAATGACATCTTTCATACACTTACCTTTTCTAAATGTACTTTTTCGGTTTTTATAAAAAATAGATTTTTTGTTAGCTTTTTTCCTTTTTTTTTTTCCAGACTACTTCTTAAACAAATGCTTTGGAGCTCTTTTAGTAGCATATATCAACTACAAAAATAACATAGTTTCTCTATGGAAAAAGCTTTGTCTGAAGCTTTCTGGCTAACAAAACAAGCAGAATAACTTTGTTGTCTCCACCCAGCACATAGTAGACATACAACAGCTTTATGCAATTTGACATGGCTGGCTGCTCCACCAGCAAAGGCAAAAGCTTGAAAGATCCTTCTGCTGCTGTTGCTGAAGATTATAACACCGTAGGATGTAAGAGTACCAACAACGTGTAAAGCCAGATATTTGCTTAAATGGATTGTGGACATATTTCTCTGTTAAAGGCTATCCGTTATCTCATAAAAGTCCCTCATTTTTCCTTCATCTCAGACAGTGTCTCTCCCAAATGTCAGTTTGGCATGATCTCCGAAAGGAAGAACACCCATCCCTGAAGACCAGTGGTTTTATAGGCTTGAATACACTTTAAAATACAACAAATTATCTTTCTTCTTAGGCTTAACAGCAGGCATAGTCTACCAAATCCTTTTAAGTAATCAGTTGTACCTCAAAATCTGAGAAGCATTTGAGAAGCAAGTTTCTTGTTATTAACCCTTTGAATAAACTGAACTGCCTCCCAAGGTGGTTCACAGGAAATCAAAGAACAATATGAAAAGCATAAACACAGAACACACAAATCAGTATCAGCAGTATGTCTATTGCTACCTTTGGTTGCACTGTATAGAATTTTTAGATAACTCAAATTACTACTGAAGTGTTTTAATACTATGCTTTTGCATCTGAAACTGATAAAAATCTTGAATGGTTCAAGTGGTTCAAGAATGCATTCACATGAACAAAATAATGGAAAATATATTTAGCAGTCACATGAATAATGTAACTCCCTTCTTGGGAGGATTATGAAACTGTAATTTCTGCATTTTTTTTTACTAAAATTTGGCTTTAGTGAAGCTAATGGCTAATCTCTGTCTTGGCCTCCTTCAGCAATATGAAAAGAGATAAAAATTCTTACTTTTCTATATTAAAAAAAAAGTTTAAAGCTATTAGGACTGGACAAAAGGCTGTCGATACAGTGTCTAATTTAGCAAGTGCTTAAAAATTAAGAAGTGTAGTTATAGATCATCAGAACAGTGAGGCATGTCAGGAAAGGCATGCATATAAGTAAACAGACCTGCTCAGTCAGGGTCTAAAAGAAATTTCAGTCATCTAGGATATGCAGAAGTTAATTATCCTTTAAAAGAGAAATTAATTATCCCCTTAAAAGGGAAATTATCTTTCCTGTAGCGTTGGGGTAGATTATTAGTGTAACACACTGTAGCTCATGAATGTCCCTGTTTACACTAGGTTTGAGGTAGGAGCTACAGACTATGTAGCCTTGCCTTATTCCATCAAATGGTCTCCATAAGACTGTTTCTGACATCAGGAACACTGCCTATACCCACCTTATTTGATGTGTCAGCGGAAATCTTCCTAAAATTGTGGGGGTTTTGTCCTCTTAGCTACGCTTTGCTTTTCATTTGACTCTAAGGGTAAATGTGATTATTGAAATACGTGAATTTGTTAGAACAGTGTGCAAAGCAAAGTGTCAGTACATCCCATGACTGAATCTGTTGCTGGCCTATTTGCTTTAGATTAGCTCAGTTTTCAATTCACCTGCTCCAAATTACGGCTTTCTCTTTGTCCTGTAGTGTCCCTAACTCATTGGCAACAAAGCTGAGAGAAAAATGTACCATTATGCAATGTTTCCACTGACTTGTGATACCCAGTGGGACTGAATACATACTTCCTGGTTTAGCCTGTCTGCTAGGTACCTCTTCCTGTTCTTCAAAATAACCCAGAAATTCTAGAACTTCACTCCTCAGATACTCCCTCCTTCTGCTTTTCTCAAAGTGCTGGTTACCACTCCAGCTGGAGTCCTACTTGCCACATCCTTAGGGCCTCTTTTTCTGTCTTCCTGTTGTTTCCTCTTCTTGCTCAAGTTTGAGATTTCATAGTCATCTCTTCTTTCTTAGCTGCTCCTGAAACAGTATTTATTTTTTTTTTTGTGTCCCCAGAAGTCCCAGCTAAGGAGAACAACTACTACTGCAGCCATATAGATTTTGGTTTATGCCTATTTTCTTTTTTGTTGACTGTTCTTCTGTCATTTGAACTCTGACCATGTTGTGGGGTTTTTAGTGTCATGTGGAAGCTACCCAGTAATATTATAGATACTACCAGAAAAGCCGCCTTGTTTTTTCATCTTTTTATCTTTTCTCCTTGAACTGTGATATGTATCTCTTTTGAAACTTTTTATGTCTTTCCAGATGCAGTTCCAAAAGTAATAGATATGTTTTTTTAACTTATTTCCTTTTTTTTCCATATCTGAACACTCTTGCTTCCCTTTGTAAAACATCTTCAAATCTTTGCTCTTTTAATAATTCCACAGTCATGATCTATTTATCCAGCCAACTCTTGCCAAGATTACCAAAACCACTCATGTTCAACCAGTGGGCTCTTTCCTCCTTAGTAATGCACAGTCTGAATCACACAATAAGGGAAAGAGTATTGTTACCACTGGAGAGCACTCTTATACAGCTACAAATATTGATTTGTGTCCATCAGCTCCCTACTCATTCCATTCTGTTCATTGCTTGAAACATCTGGCAGGTATTTTAAGCATTTGACCACTGCTGGTCACTAGAAGAGCTAGAGGAAGTTTTTTGGATGTTCTTCTGAAGACTGGATCCTGTTATACTACCTTTCGTGGTAACTTCCTTTATGTGCTTGTGGGACAATAGCACTAACTTTGCCACTGGAGGTGGTCTGACAGCTGAGGGAAACCTTGAAAGCTTTGCTTCCTGCCCCCTTAACTCATACTGTAAAGGGAATTGTGCTCTGTGGAGTCTAAGAAACGTTTTTACCAATTGTAATCATTACGAGAATTAATTTCCATCACTTTCTCCATCTGTGGATACTTCTTAAGGAGAGGAGCAGTTCTACAGTTGAGTTATGCAGTCTAACAGCAACCAGTGACAGCTCTTCTGAAATTTACCCAATTAATAGCCGTGTGGGTGACCTCAGGCTGGGATTTCAGGGTCAGTTATAACGCAGCTGATAACGCTCTCGACTATCCTGGAATAATTGCAGTTACTCAGGGCATCAGCTGGCAGCTATTAGACGCTCCTAAAGCTATCTCATCTCCAGGCTGAACCAACCCCAGTCCCAGAGCAAGTGGTCCAACCCTGACTGTCCTGGTGGCATCCACTGATCTCAAATGCATTCACCATCCTTTTTGAACTGGAACAGGGGGAAAGTGCCAAATAAAGGAGAATAATTGCTTCCACTGACACCTTTACTGTGGTCTTGTTAGCACAGGCCAGCATGTTGATTCCCTTCCTTGCTGCCAGTGGAATCCACAATGCGTTGTGGATTCATGCTTAGCCTAAAATCCACCCGGTTCCCCAAGTCCTTTGTAACAGGGCTGCTCCCCAAGCAGTCAGTACCCAGACTCCTTTGTTCTCTTGCATATGTCTGTGGTGGTTGGGAAGATTATTTTAGTAACTCGCTAGAGCTGGCTTGGCTTGAGATTCTCTGGAGTTGATGTAACATCCTGCAAAATACCTGAACAAAATTTAGTCTACTCTAATGGGCTATTTTGTACCATCAGTTGAAAACAGGAACCATCCGGGATGAGGACCAAGACTTGTGAAGATATATTTCTAATGGCAGAACCCTTTATCACTCTAGACATTTTCTGAAAATTATTGCAATCCAGCCTGACTATGAATCAGCGGTCATTAAATCTTGCACTGTGAGTACAAGAGGCCAGATGATACATTTTGCCAAGGTCTCTCCAGTACTTGCTGGAAAGCAATGGCTCTTTAGGCTTCTTTGAGTGATGCATGTCACATACTGCACATAAAAAACGTCCGAGCACTCCACGTGATCATACCAAGCCTCTGAAGATTTCTTTGGCTCTTCAGTTGCTTAGCTCAGATTCACAAGTGGGACACAGCGCTTCGTTCTTCAGCTTGCATGGAAATGCTGACTTGTTTAATTTAAGAATTATTGGTGGGATTTTTAGAAGGGCCTTAAGTGACTTATGAACATAAGCCCCATTGAAAGTTGAATCCTACTTTCCATAAATATCGACCATATTTCTTCTGGTAAAATGTTTCTGGCTCAAGGGCCTCCTGCCAAAAACAACCTGTCTCCGTTTCTAGACAACTTTCACCCTGCATTTTTGATATGTACAACATCCCCACGGAGCACAGCGTTGCAGGTCAGGAAATGAGCATGGAACAAAGGGAGCGTAGGAAGCACTGTCGGCTGTGTATCCGACCTGGGAGACAAGACATGGCGAGGCTGAGGCTGGGCTACGGGGGCTGCAGCCTCTCTGGGACTCCAGCCAGGAAATTGCACACAGCCTGGAGTGAGAGACCCCCATCATTTTTTTTCACACTGACAGATGTCCTTCTCTAGCAACCTGTCATGTTAGAGAAAAATGACAGAGGTGACAAAAATTGTCAGTTGGGGATTATGGCTCTTTCTCTAACTGGTGCCCATTGTCTGTTGCCCAGAAAACAGGTGAGTTGCTGGAGCACAGGCTGTGGGCAGTAAGAGACTGGGGACAGTGAAGCCTGCAGCTGGAAAACACAGGAGGAAACAGAAAGGTCTAGGTCCTCTTCCTTTCCTCTTGCTGCTTCCTGTACTGGCTGTTCACTCTAGCAGCTGATTCTTCACTTTCCATACATGGCTCATTTAACATTTCACTGACCACTGTAACAGGAGATTTCCAGAGTGATTTGAACACCCAGACCAAATTCCTGATCAATTCAGGTTCTTTTATCATAAACAGAAATTCAGGACAAGCAGACAAGAGGACACTTCTAAAGGGGAAATGTTACTGTGTCATCAGCTGGAAAAGCAAGTATTTGCTCGTGTCCTTCAGTGTTCAGGGTCTCATCAGCACAGGAATTTCACCATTGGATTCCTGAGCTTTGGGCAGGGAGGTGTTTGCTGCAGTGTTGCAGTACCTCCCATCTTTAAAACAGATGGGTATCACTTCCGAAACATCTGTAACAGTATTTCAGGTTGGATTCCTCCAATACTGAGAATACAAGGGGCATCTTGTTTTAAAAAAATATAGGTCCATGACCTGAAATGTATGTGAAGTGATAGCAAGGCTTTTGACATACAACTAATAACAAAGTAGCAAAACTGCCATCAGAGTGGGTAGACATGATGTTCTGAGAGACACTGGTTAAGAAGAGGTCAGCTTTAGGGGGCAGTGTAGACAATCTAGGGGCTGTGAATACAGTATATCAAGCCCTGGTCTTAGTCATTTTGAGGTTCTGGTTGGAGGATGCCACAGATCTCTCTTACCTGGTGATTCAAGTCCTCTTACAGCAGAAATAAGGGTGCAAGACTGAGAGAGTGAAGGGGAGATAAGCCTCAGTCATTACCTGAAGACTGAATTTGGGTCTCCCAACCCAGAAGCCCACATGTGCCTTTGGCCCTATGGAGTAGATTGACCCTATGAGATCTGTTCCCACCTTGCTAAATGGAGCAGACCATTCAACAAACTAGTAAATATTGCTGAATGGCGTGTTTCTGGTGAGCATAGGCTCATTCCCTATGGAGGAAGTAAAGAAAGACTTGAGAGAGAATAGTGGAGAAAAAAATACATTTTTCCTGGTTTCTATTTTATTTTTGGAGAAGCAGATGACTACATTTCTGCTGTACTTTCTTAACAGATACCAGGAGACTTTTCAAAGGTTATTTTTGGAGCCACTAGATCTCATTCTTTCCTGGAGCCCTGGCCAGGTCAACAACACTAAGAAATGACTATTTGTACTGAACGAGCTCTGCCTCTCAATCTCTGTGTCCTGTGGAGCAGGCACGATTGTTTGAAAGAAGTCTAGCAGGATTTGTTTTGGGGTTCAACTTGCTTCCTTGATTTCCCTTGGAAAGTGACCATGGCAATTAGCAATATTAATTGAGCTGCACAGAAACTCAGCCAGAAACTTGTGCTCTCCTTCAGGGAGCAGCCACAGAGACCTTGATGCCAACTGAGGTCTGTGAGGTTTAGCAGGCTGCTAAACTCAAGGACTGGTGCCAGGTCTGTGCTGGGGACACTGGTTATGCTGTCAGCTTATGGCTTGTAACAATGATGTGACACAGCACCTTCACATGTATGTTCTTCCATGCCAGGCCTAGGTGCCCATGCACTCACATGTGTTGCTTCAAGACTGGGTTGTGCTGATCTCCAGCCTTAGAAGTTTCTAATATAAGTGAGATGCACACTTGCATGAGTGATGCCGAAAGCCTAGCTCTGCTGACCAAAGCACCTCTCCGACTTCTTGTGCAGCCACAGACGCTGGGGAGTGCAGGAGAGGACAAGATCTCACTTTGTTTCATCTCTGAGAACTTTAGTCTTAAACCCATAGCCTGGGAGAGAATATTCAGGCTGTTCCCTCCTGTGCCCTATATTTTTAAAATATAATGGGAGATTTCATTAAGCCATTACTTTCCTTTTCCCCTCCTGTGTGATTAGTTTTGTGAAAGAGTCTGCCTATGACGTAAATAGTGATAAACACAAGCAGGTCCTCATCTGCTTTCTGAATGTGCATTTGGAGCCAGCCTGTGAACCATTTCATCATGCTGATGAAGAGTCACACAAGCAGATTCCACCACCCTTGGTGGGAATGAAGCCCCTGCTCCTGCTGCGGTGCACACAGGATGCTCCTTGATGGAAGCTGAAGCAACGGGGCACAGGTGACACCACCTGACTGGCAGCTGTGGAAACAGATGCTCAGCTGCATGCACTCAAGGGATGCCCGTTTCCATGCCATTATGAATAGCTCACTATTAGTGGCTGGTGGGACAGGGACACCATAATCACTACAGTCACCAGCAGGAAGTACTTAATTTTAATTCTCTGTAGTTGCAGCCTTAAAAACTCTGGAAAAGGTTTTCCATGCTATTTTTTTTTTTTTATGCTTCAGCTACCTCCACAGTCATGAAGTAATCTTCTGGTTCTCCCTGTTCAAGAATATCATATTGTGTTTACAGCTGGCAGTGAACGTTGGCTATAATCATTGAGTACGTGTAAATGTTTTATATAGAAGCAAATTCCACAGGTGGTTGAATTTTAGCAAACATCAAAACACATGTGTCTTCAAGGATTCAAGGTGCTTAATGACAGAGACTAGTTAACAAAAGTAACTGAATAGATGAAAACAGCACTGTCAACTTAAGGAAAGCAAGTGAACTCACAAAAGGTGATTCTCAATGGATTTCAAGTTTCATATCATGCCTCCCTGGATACAGACATCGTGATCCACATGCTACTTTGCTAAACGGGGCACAGAAAAAGGAAGTAGACACCTTCTCTCTTCACTAGGCCCTTCGCACATGGTGACTATCACTTAAATCTCAGCCTGATTGATTTGAAGAGGAGTCATCTCTGACAGCACAGGCTTTCCAAAGAGGGAAGGATTACCTTTGGGTTGACACAGCCTTTAGGATGCCACCTTGCTCTACCTGCTGCACTAGTGACCCTCACTCCCCTAGACCCGGATCCTGCAGAAGAAGGAGAAACTCTGCCACATTTGAGCCATTAAAGGTGGTATGAACCTGTACATGCAGCTGTTTTCCCAATGTTGCTATGCTTTAATACAGAACAACAACCATACCTGAAAGCCCTGCCTTGTACATTCATCAACAAACCCGGAATATTCCCCAGGTATCATGGATATTCTGCTACCAAAATCTGAGCATTGCAGAGAATCCTAACCTCTTCCCAATCCCCACCCTGCCCACCCCCCTCCGGCTTCTCTCTACTTGTCATTTCGACACGTTAGAGGCCAGAATGAGGAGTCTCTGTGGTGTTTTTAATACATCACACGAACAGTGGTTTTCTTATTTCTAGTTCAGCCTTTGAGGGAAGGTACCCTGCAATGGAACATATCCTGATCCACCTGTGATGAATGATGTGGATCTCTTTCTACAGATGTTTATACAGTGTTAGTTAATTGGAATTATTTATCGTATTCCAAAACAGCTGCAGCATGGCAGAGATTTGCTAAGTGTTCTTCAGAGATGCTGTGAGCATTGGTTTCTGAAGTATAGGTAAGATGCAGCGTGAATCTATTCCAAAGAGATTTTCCTGCAAAAAGTGAAAGACGAAACTGAGTTTGTTCTTAACAGCCCCATTCCAGCCTCCACTAGCATTGGAGACATAGGTGCCTTTAGTGTGACATGGCGGGAGAGGAATTTTAGCACAAAATGTGCCACACATGGATCAGAGAAGGGACATTTTGCACATCTACTTCACCTCCAGTCCCCTGCTTAATCCAGCTCCCTCCTGCCTCTATCAAATGTTATTTCCTTTGGTTTCATTGTGTGGGTGCTGACAAAATGCAGACCTACAGCAAAGTTTTTTCCATTTGGGGAAATAGGGAAGCCTGAATTAAGTCTTCCCTGTTGATACTTGCACTGTACTATGTTTGTTTTGTTTTATTTTTATATAGCTCACAGCTCTGCTAATTCAATCATATTTACTTCTGCTCACCCACAAGCAGTTCACCATTATCAGCTTTTTGCTTGCTTGCCATCAGGTGTATGAAGCTCATTCTTTGTTCCTTCCACATTAAAAGCAATTTGGAGGGTTTACTTTTGCTGTTCAGATCCTTACATCTTCATGTAACTGCTGCTGCCCTGCTTTCATATAGGTAAAGATGTCCTTGATTATTTCATTTTATTTTAAATTTTATCTGATAATTCCATCTTCTTACCATTGTATGGATCAGGCTGGAAACTATACTTTCATTTTCCTGGAATCACAAGGATGTGAGAACAGCAGTAGTTTAGCTAGATGAAGGGTTCATGTCCTCTGTCTCATACAGCACTCTGTCCTTTATGCACTGATTGGTGACCGATGGCTTTTGTCAGCTGCAGTTTTGCAGCTCATGGCCCTCCTCAGTAAGCTGGTACTTTCATATTTAATATTTGACCGTTTTGTTCCATGGATTTTCCTAATGATGTTTTTTTAACCCATGTAGCCTTTTATCTTTCACTCTGTCCTGTGATAAGGAGTTGCACAGCCTAGCCATGTTTTGGGTGAAGAAGTACCATTTTTTGTTTGTGTTGAGCCTGTTAGCACGTTGCTCTTCCACCAAGATACAATTAGTGCTGTGCTCTATCACTTGTGCCTCTCTCTATAAGATAAGGAAAAAAACCCTCCATATATTTTATTGGTTTGGAACAAAACATGCCAGTTTTCAAAGTAAAAATAAAGTGGCTCATAATGAATATGATGAGAAGTGTAAATTGCAAATCACAGCTGACAATTGAATGCCTGAAAATCCGAGGCTGCAATTTTTTGCCTTTCTTTAAGACCTTTGAACAAATCATTGGGGGCTCACAACATCTGAAAGTGCTTAGGTGAAAGTGGCGTGAAGAGGTGTGATCAAAGCCATTTTCATAGCAGACATAAAAATCATAGCATATCTGATTTAAAACAGGGTAAGCAAAACCTAACCTGCCTGCTGGAGAAGATTCCATTGAAACTAGTTTTAGCTATCATGAGGCTAAAGTAGCATGTTTGGGACGCTGGAGATTTGGATCTAAAGCAAACCCTCACCAACAGGCATTTAAATACGCTAGAGATTCTGAGTCTTGCAATGTTATGATGTTATGTATATGAAGAAAACTCACTTTAAATTATGCAGTCTGATGTTAGGATGAAGTTAAATTGCATACGAAATAATAATTTTCATTATCAGTTAAAAATTACCCCACATTTAAAAAAAGATGTTCATAGGCATCTAGCAATGTAGGTTAAAAGAAGAAAAATCCCCAACTTTCTAGCAAGGTACAAAATAATGTGTTTAGCTTCAGGCATTCTTTAAACTGCCTCTTTTCTGAGAAGGGAACACAGATGTGTGAGATTCTGGATTTAGTTCCAAGCCAGTACTCTTAATTAACTTCAAATTGTTTAAATATATAAAATCTCAAGGCAGGGATGTGGCATCCTGGGGGTACACTGGGCTGCACCCAGGTGTCACTTGTTCCCAAGGTCCACCTACAACACCCTAAACTACTGCAAAGGACAAACATATTTGCCTCATCATGACAAATTATTTCAGTGTGTGTCTCTTCTTTGGACATGTAAATAAGTCCAGAAGAGTGTTATACTGGGAGGAATGGTTGGGATAGGAAATAGGAATATTGGTTAAACTTTGAAGAGCACGTGTGGCCACTGCTTTCAAATTATCCTGGGAATGACTGGGAGAAGGGAACTGGTATTTAGGAAAGACACAGGGGATCTGGAAGATGGAAACCGGTCCTCTCTCTCAGGGATAAACAGTGGGCAATGAGCAGGTAGGAAGACTGGGCTTGTCTGGGAAAAGGCTGGATTCTGGTGATATACAAAAATGAAAAAAAACGTATTTTCAATTAGTTGAAATTCGCTTCATGTGGTCTGTCACGTCAATGAAAAAGATTCAAAGGTTCACAGGTCAAAGGGGAGTTGAAAACGCCTACCTGTGGCCCCAGATATTCCTGTCAGTGATGGCAGGTTTTAACAGTGTTCAGGCAAACAGCATCTGGAGTTTCTAGCTGAGTACCCAATGTAAAGGAAAATATTATGCTACTGCTCACACTATTGTTGATGTCCTCCTTACACACCCACTGGGGTTGAGGTCCTGAGGAAACTTGGGTGCATAAGCATGTAAGTAGGACATCTTTATCCTCCACACAGTCAGTTGCAAAGAAATCTTATGATTTATTGAATTTGTGACTTTAATATGTTTTTTTGTAATCCATGTATTTGTACACACATGCATATACATACCCATAAGCAATCTTTTTCTACCTGATTTTTCTCTTGTATTGCACTGGTAATATACCACTGTAACTTCAATAACTTCAGGAGTCTTGCTCAGAGCTAAAAGTACTGTAAATGAGTGGATAATCAAGCCTACAGTGTCAGTCCCCAGTTTCTGGGCTACATGCAAAGCAGTGTCCTGAGGACGTATCTATGCTGAGTCCCATACCGTGAGGAGATCCCCAAGCAAGCAGCCAGAGAGCAAGATCTCAATGGCTGTGTCAGAGTGGTATGATGCTATTAATTAGTCCAGAGTTAATTAGCCCTTGTGAGAGGCAGTGTTAACCTGGCTGTATGGCTTTGGGGACCCTGTGTAGTGTCTCTGCAAGGGATTGTGTTGTGTCATGCTTTGAGGATGTACCATCCCTTCTGAACTAAAGCGAGATCTGCCACATTTTGCTCCTGTATCATACAGATGGGACAGGGGATTTTGGTGTGTAGGATGGTCTGTGTTGCTCAGAGGAGCAGTGAGGAAGACTATGGGGTGAAAGAAAAAGTTTATGGCAGGGGTTTGTAGAGTGGGCCTGAGTTGCAGGGAGAAGTTGAGCAGGGAAGAAGCTGGTTTATTATTTTCTGTCATGGGATGGAAATGAAAGAGGCTCAAAAAAAAAAAGGAAAATGAAGCTTTTTTTCATGCAATGCATAAAAAAAAAATCAAACTCCCTTGTGCCAGTATTTTGTGTATGTTGGGCATTTATACAGGCTCAAGAAGCTAATTAGACAAATACAGAAAAAAGTCATCCAAAGCTGTCAAATTTCAAGACTCCCTTTAGGCTAAGTCAGTCTTTGGGCAGCAGTCACTTGAGGCCAGAAAACTGTATCAAAGACAAATCACTACACCATTGTCCTACCCTTACAGTTTTTTCCCAGTCATCTTCTGCTGGCAAGTGATGTTGCCAGACCTGGCTCAGAGGAATGTTTGGCCTGTGCCAGTAGGGCTCTTCCCAGGTGTTGCTGTGCTGTGTACGTAGCCAATCTCATGGATGTTCTCCAGTCTCAATGTGGCTTCTTGTGGTTAACTTAAAACCACGTGCCTCCATTAGAAGTGTCCAGCTGGTAGGCATGTCCTTGAAAGAGGAAGGGTCAGAACCACAGAATCTTAGAAAGTTTTACGTTGGAAGGGACCTTGAAGATCATCTAGTTCCAACCCCCCTGTCATGGGTAGGCATGCCACCCACTAGATCAGGTGGCTCAGGGCCCCAAGACTAGGATCACAGGAAAAATAATAATGCAAAATCATGTCATTTTTTCATTCAAGGGTTTACCTATACTGCAGAAGAAATGCATACCATCAGCTCATGGCTTACACTGGGAACATACCCCACAAAAGGTATAGAAAGAGTATGTTGCTTGGATAAAATTTTAGACCGACTCATAGCAAATTAGATAGTAGTAGAAATACAGTACTAAATCCAAGACACTGTGTGTCTCATTCTGAGAAAAATTCAAGCATATGTTGCCACAGACAGATTAGCAGCAGTATTTTTGATGTTTAACAAAAGCTCTTGCTTAGTAATTTCAAATACTACAGAAGCATCTAGTAGCATCTAACAAGTGAAGTAAGCAAAGAGTCATGGTGCTGTATGATGAGCAGGCTGATTGATATTTGTCAGGCTTCCGAAGCTCTGCTCCATTCCTACATTCAAGGCAACCAAATGAGAAAAGGAAATTCAGAAAAAAGATGATAATTAGCAGTTGCTCCCTCAGCAAAACTTTGAAGGTTTTCAAATTGGCTCCTGCCTTTCTCAGCCTGACAGGAATCAGCCCAGAGAATCCTTATGTATTAAAAAATTTGTGCAATTTAACAACATCATTCATATGTTCAGGAACTCCTTTGAACAACCAAGTGAGCCGGGAAACTAATGAATGAACAGTTGAATGTAACCTCCAGATAACCTTTCAATCTTCTTCATTCCCCTTGAAAAGCTGAAGAGGGAAACACTAGAAGACAACAGATAGAAAAAGCCCCACCACTGTACTGGCAGACAGCTAGGCATGGGTGCTTCTCTTGTTTGCAAATTTTACCAGTTAAGGAAGTGTTGAAAGATTCTGAAAACATGTTATCATTGAGAGAATAGAGATTCCTAGGATTTAAATGTCAGACAGAAATAGGGTAAAAGACTGATTTGCTTTAGTTGATGATAAGTCAAAAGAAATTCAGACTTCTCCCCTCAAACAACATTAAAAATGTAAGCTGTTGAATCTGAAAATGGGCAAGTCATTCTTCTTCTGATGCCACAGACTATGAATACCAAAGCAACACATACCATAATAAGGCACTGTTAAGAGGAGCTCTAAAACCCATCTGATCCTCCATATGTTGCAAAAGAAGTAAGAGTTTCTGAAGGAGACACAGCCTGCAGTGAGCAGAAAATGCCTGAAAGACTCTGGAAATGATTTTGTGGGGAGATATTACTGTAAGAAGAAAAGCAGAAGAAAAAAAGTCAAGTATTGATTAGGAAAAGCTGTGAATAAGGTTAAAGATTAACAAATAACCCATAAAGAAGCTAACATCTAATCAAAATCATGGTCTTTCATTTTATGCTAGAAAACTGACTATATTGAATTAAGCCAGAAGAACAAAGGTGTTTCGAAATAAAATATGTTAAAGTGTGAATGAATCAACATGAATGCTAAATTCATCAGGAATGATGACCTAGCCACCAATTCAAATACCGGTTCACAAATGTAGTTAAGAAAATCCAAATAATCCTGCATCAATCATTAAACAATTAAAGCATGGGGAGTAATGATAGAAATTATGGCAGTCAAGAAAAAGGGAAATATCTAATTGCTGTTTTCTGAAAAAAAAAAAAGTAAGAATGGCTCTGAAAGGTGGACATTACCCTGAATTAAAAATCTCAGTATCCCTTCTGGCTTTGAGATGCTATTGATCCTTGTCTCACTATCTGCAAAGAGAGTTTTGCTTCCACTTATGCTCTACACATTATTTAAGCAAAAGGACATAATTCACCTTATGGAGGTCTTGCCATATCACAAGGCAGCATGATTTGATCTTGCCAAAGAGACTTGGCAAACAAAGTGACATAATTTTGTTACTAAACTCCTAACCCCTTTTCTAAACAAGTGTGTCATTGGTCCCATAAGTAAGGATGAAGGCTCTGTGAGATCAAGCATCTAGAAAGGACACAAAAACTAAACAAACCAACAAGAAAGAGATCATTGAAACAGAGACATCTAGTATTCCAGAGCTTCCTTGTTGGATACAGCCTACACAGTAGCCTGTATGGCCATAAGATTTTTAATAATGAGTGTCTTGGAACTACTTTACACTTTAAATCTTAAAACAAGCACCCCTCATTGCTCCCTAAGGTCCATGCAAAAGTAATGATTTGGTACGATGCTCAGCAGGAACCCATGCTGCTGGCAAAGTCAGCAGCACCATTTTTGTAGCAGATTCTTTTCCAATAGCTCAGTGATTCTTATTTGCTCTGATTTGGGCATCCAGTAGGATCAATGCCCAAGCAAGTATGACATCTACAGCAGAAACAAGCATGACTATGCTTTGCTTTACACCATCTGCAGAAGTTTGCTGTTGAAAACACATGCTTACAAAATAATGAATAGGAGAAGCATCACAAACCAGCCTGAACCACCTTGAGCCTACTTAAAAACTAGTAGTGTGCTCAAAAGAAAAAATTTGGCACAGAGGAAATGCATTTTCCTGAAGAAAAGCAGAATTCTGTTGTCCCTTTGTCCTACGTGTGGAATGTTCCCATTGATCTCTAGGACCAGATGAATCAGAAAAGATATTTTACTTTTGGAGTACTTTTATTTTTATTAAAAAACACATCCAAGGATTGGAATATTACTCCTATAGATGATTGCTTAGCATAAAAGCCATCTGTTTTGTACTTGAAAACAAATAGAGAGTGAAATATCTCAATGTATTTCATTTTATCCTTTACTAAACTGCATTTGTGTGCTTAACGTTAACCTTCCCATTCAAATGTTATTAGCTGCTAATTAAGATGTTGATATGCTGATTGTGTATCTTGCAGTAGAGATGATTTGCAGGCACTTACTAGGTGTTTATCAAACTCCAGCACACGTATTGGTTTAGCATGTGTGGCACATTTAATTTACTCTCCCAGTTCTCCACTCTTTTTTTTTCCCCTCCTAATACATAATGAGCAAAACATGGCAAATTGTCAGCAATCATCTCAGAAGAGAAGTAAAGTAAGTGACCTAGGCACTCTTGTGCAAACAGATTTACCTCTGATTTCAATAAACCTTATTTAGAAATCTCTGAAACTATCCCAGCATATTAATAACAAAATGAATAAGCACTCTAAATTTGTCTACATCTTATGCTGATCCATTGTCAGGGACATAAGCCTCTACAGTATTAAAGGTTTGTATCGAGCAACTTCCTTGTAACTAGCAAGAAGAGTTTAAATCAGAGAAAGGCAGTGATGATTCTGCTAGTGCAAAAGCAGTTCTGCAACACAGGGTACATTTTCACAGGACTTTTTAATATAATTTATGAATATTTGCTTGCAACATAATTGTCTTTTCTGCTGACATTTTCAAAGCAACACTGTGATTTGTTGGGTCTCCTGAGAGTCTGAGTACAAAACTGATAATTATATTAAATATACATAGACAATAAAGAGTGTGTTTACATAACTATGCCCATAAATATCTGGTTGAACAGTCATTGTTCTCAAAACCCTTTTAAGCAGCTCTCAGAGGGATCCAGTTCTAATGACATGATGGTTTAAAAGATGTTGCTCAGTCTTGTTCCATATTTAATTAACTTTCCTTTTTTAAACTTGTGATGGTGGAGACAATAACAAATAGCTCTGAAAAGAGAGTGAGCTTTGAAACATGAGTGAGACCTTGTCAGGCCTTTGTATGCCACACACAGAAGAAGATCTGCACACAAGAGTTGGTGGCCGGGGACTGTCCAGCTCCTGGGGGAGCACACTGCTATAGCATTCACAGTTCACTACGGCTAATAACAACAGCAACAACAATAATAATAATTAAAGAAGTTTTCTGCATACAAATAAGGGAAGTGGCATAGGGAGGGAAAATGGATGTATTAAATGGAATTAGTAAAATAGGCCTAAACTTGTTTATTTTTTGTGCTACTACAGAGCAGTGAAGCAGATACTTTAAAGAGAATGGCACATTGCCCACTAAGATGTAAAGGGTGTGTGAACATTAATTGAGCATCAGTGTATGACTAAACACATTAAGCAGGAATCAAGGTAATATTCCTAAATTCGTGGACAGTCTTATTCTACTGAGTCCTTCACATTGCCTCATCCCAGAGAGGGCCGCTACAGAGGCACAAGATCCTGTTTTCACACTGAGCTATTTTTAATTGTCACCAATTATAATTCATTTACTTTTATGTGTCCTGGTTGTCACAATATTAACATTTGTAAGTCTTTCCCTTTGCAGGCTGAGAGAATCTGTTGTGACATCTCAATAAAGTGGGATTCAATCAAGGTGTGAATGAATTGTTAATCTTGTTATAAATAGAAAATGCCATATGTTGGTAAGGAAAGGATGTCTCTCTTTTTCTGTTGTTGAGGACAGTGGTAATGAAACAAAGTGAGCGGTCATGCCAGAATTACTAATAAAGTCCAGTGACTGACACATGAAGAGGACTTCAGCTTTTCACCTGCTGTCAAGAAGGAAGGGGTAACTATTAATGTGTCCTAAGCAGAGCTTTTGAAATATTCTTCATGGCGTTTGTAAAGTGACTCCTAAATCATGGAAAAAAGGGAGAACACTGAGCTTAAAGTGAACCAAAGAAATTCTGATAGCCTTCGTGTGAACTGAACCACCTAAAATGGATTGAAGGTCTAACTTATAGGCAACCAGCTACGAGTATGTGCCTGATGGTAAAAATTCTGATTTTGGGTAGCTGAATGTCATAAAGGCCTAATACATGTTTATTCCTGGATCACCTTTTGTTCAGATAAAGAATCAGCACATTTCCTTATAAATCCAATGCTCAGATATTGTCTGGGTAGATTGCTTCACTTCTGCAGTATCAATTCTGTATTTATATCTTCTTTAGTTCTCTGACATTTCCTAAGCATAGTTCTGGCAAACAAGCAAAAGGACTAATTGTTTTATTAAACTATCACTTAAGAGTAAAACTCACATCCACTTGGGAATTTTGGGAATAAAGCCAGTCTCAGAGGTAAAAGGATACCTTGTCCATCAATATATCCACACAACCCTTGAACAGATTTCTCCTTTTACATTAGGTTAAGGGCATGAGGAGGGGCTTCTCTTAGCTTTTGCTAACCCAGGGCGAGAAAGGCATACCATAGCTGAAATGAGCACATACACACAGAGTCATGTCTCTTCTTCCAACAGGCAAGATGATCTTCCCCTCCTGTTGATTTTTCTAAATGCTGTGGTAATTCCCCAAGCAATACTCAGTTCTCATTGGGAAGTTCAGATGTCTTCCATAATCTATCTAAACAGCTATTTAGGTATCACTGAGAAACCTGTTACTTTGGGAAAGGTAAGAGGATTCCAGCACTTGATAGTAGCAGCCAGCTCTCAAAAGCCACCTGGGGCTGCCTGTGGCCACAAGACCCCTCTATTCCCCTGTGCCAACCTGAAGGGACAATTGATGCATAAAGTCTTCATCACATGTGCTGCTGCTTTGTTTACTGTTGCTTTATTTACATATCTAGAAATTCAACATCTTTGCGTGTTTTGCAAGCTGTCATGACATGAGACGCTAGTAATAGGGTATGTTTTGCTTGCTAACATATTTTTGACATATTTTAGCTTTTGATTATAAGATTGCATCTTTCCCAGCTACCATCTGTCTCAACTCAGTGGCACTCTGGCATTTACAAAAACAGTAGGGTGTAATATTTCTTATATACTTGAACTCTACTAGAAACATGTTATTTTCAGTCTTAACCAATATGTCACACTTTCACACATGAAGGCTGAAATGTCTTATATCCTTTAAGGTATCTGTCAAAAATAAAGAACATATCATCACATTCAATTTGGCTGAGATGAGTAATATATTAATGAGAATAAGAATGGGAACGGTTTCTGACTTATAAATAGAACTGGCATTTTACAAGACTTGTGTATTCATGCCTGAATTTTATCCTTTTGTCAGCACAAATGAGATATTCATACAAAACCTGGGCATTTCTGTCTTGCATTTAGCACAATCTGCACAATATTTTCAAAGCTGGAGTTTTAAATATGACACATTTTTACTTGGAATATCTGGTAACCAGACACTTTCTGACTTCACTTGTTTTCTCTCTGTCCTCTATCTGTAAGGAGTGAAATTGTGAGACACTCAGAAAACTGGAAATCACACTTTGTATCTACCCTGACAGCACTAGGCAAGCAGCCACAGCCATTTGTGCTTGTTGTGATGTGCCGCTCTTTAAGAGCAGTGTTTCAGCAACACTGGTTTTCATGGGATAGAAGCAGCAATTCCAGCAATAGGGTAAGATACTAAAATAGCTGGAGAAGGTTTTTTTGGTCCTTTTTTGTAGGTGAGCTGAAGTAGTGGGGGACAGTGGTAGGTCAGGAGAGCTTTTGTGCCCGTCTTCTTTGTCTTTGAAACTGCAGGCCAATTCAGACCTGAGCAAAGCTGTGAGGCCTTGTGACAAGCTTCCCCAGGGCCATGGTGCTAGTGAGCATCATCCAGCAGTGTGCACCACCTCCAATTCTGCAACCCATGTCAGAGGGAGAGGGATGTCAGGTTAACAGCGCTACTGGCAGAGCTGTGGTGGCTCCCTGTCATCAGTCCTAGACCCAACTCGCTGAACAATATCACATTGAAATACACTGATAATTACACACAGAAGATGTGCAGTGACTCCTCTGGCAACCAACATGTCAAGTGTGCAAGTATGAAATTGTCGAGACAGACAAACAGAAGAAACAAACAAATCCAGAAAACAGTGACTATTATTTGCAAGCACACGTTGCATTGCAGTGGGCCAGTAGATCTGTTTGCACCACTGCATTTATTTAAATGCCTATCTTTGAGAAAAGTGACCTATTCCTACTGAGCAGTGTATAGTTCCTGATACAGTGGGATGCCAGGTCTTGATGGTACTTTAATACAACAGCAGTAATTACGACGCTGCTTTGCAAGGAAAAAGACAAGGCACAAAGCACTCTCACACATAATGGTAAACTGAATTTATTTCCTTTTGGAAAACAATTCCAGTAATCTCCAGGTTCAGACCGCAGAGTAAACATTAATAACAGTAACATACAGGTTAGTTCAACTGATTCAAGAATTTGGCCGTGTGAAATCATTAAGGAAAGTCTTGAACACTCAAAGCTTCAAATGGTATCCAGGAAAAAAAATTCTTTGACAAACTACGTAACAACTATTGCATATATGGTAATGCTATCTGTCATATCGCAAGGCTTACAAATATATATACGGGCCTTATTCAACTGTGGGTTCCTGCTCTGTGAGAAAGAGTCTCTTCATATTTTTTGCAAGAATCTTCAGCAATAAAAAATAGTCTTAGATTCATCCGTTTGTATACCAAAAGAGATATTTCTAGACTGAAGTTTAAACGAAAGGGAGGCCAAACAGAGCTGTAGTGGAACATAGCTATTACCTTCTCCCTCCTCCTTGAAAATGACATTTTTTCTTAAGCTATTTTCCCCCTCACACAGTATTATTATTATTTGTATCTTTCTTGAATAGGGCCCAAGTCCACTTGTCTTTATAAGACCATTTTAGTATCAGACAACATAATACATGTGCAACACTTTATATACAGGAAGTCTATCCGGTGCTCAAAAGTTCAAACACATGAACATCCAACAGTTTCGATAATACAAGTTTTATGGTACAATACAATGATTCTGAATAATATACATTAACAATGAAAGTTTCGTGCAAAGAGTAAAATGTGTTCCCTTTTTGTGCCACAAAGAATTCTCTGGAAGAGATGGGCCTTGCACTAACTGCTGTGCTGGGTCATCGTATGATTCTGTAACAAAAACAAAAGAGACAACTTAGTCACAGGACAGGCATTTCTGTGTCAAAGAAGGATGCAAAACCAACATATCTTGCAAAATGATGGACTGGAAAAAGAGTATGTTCAACCCCTCCTTGTTTTAAACTAGCCAGAAGCAGTGTCATTATGGAACAGAAGAGTTTTCCGCAGCTGTTTCAGCCTCGTATTCTTTCTGTGTGCCACAAGAAGAGCAACACACTCTCTCCAGGTAGGGTCTGGGCTGACCTGTCCCAGTGAAACTGCAAACCAGGTCAGTGGTTCTGGTGTTTGCTTACATACAGCTCATGGTTTATGCATTACGAAAATGAGAAGCACGTTTGTCAGAAAAGACCTATGCTAACTGGCCTGAGCTTCTTAGACAGTGGCACCACTTCAAATGCATTATTTCCTTAAAACCTATTCCCCCCTATACGGTGTGGCACAGTATATTCTGGTAGGAGTCATTCTGTGCCTAGCAGAGAGCTCAGGGACTGAGGAGGAAACAGAAGGGATTGCAACAGCCTGTCCTTCAGTCTTCAAGAACCGGGGTGTTTTTCCTCAAATGAATGCAGAGCCTTATGTGAGGTGACACAGCATGGACTTTGCAGTCTGAAACTCTCCTTACCTACAAGTAATCACCAAACAAGCAGGAAACAAAAGATTTGCTTTCTTTCCTATGACAGCTCAAATTGAATTGACCACTTTTAGTAAGATGCTGTTTTGCTGCCTGTACTGCCTCAGATCCTTCACAGGCATTGAAGAAAGGAACCAAAACCAGTACATATTAAGGAACCAAACCAGTACATATGAAGTTTTCTACAATGTACGCCGGATCCATGGATAACTATAAAATGTCTGCAAATGCTACTTCTCAGACAACAGGACGGCCACTGATTAGCAATGAATTTACCCCTTAGTAATCGAGGCCAGATTTGAGCCAGTGGCCCAGAGGGCAGGGGTGTCACATCCCACGATTTGCTTCCAGACTGTCCAGACCCTTCACTCTGCTTTATTAAGTTAATCTGTCTTTAAACCTCTTTGGACTAACGCACTTCAGGATGAACCTGTTCCCACAAGACAGTCATGATTTACAACAAAGTGAACATCTAGTGAACCATACCCTCCAGAGCCACCCATGAAAGGGCACATGAAAACAGCCTTGGTGAAAAAAATGTGAAATACAGCGTGACTGCAGACCAGACTGAGAGTTCTCTCCCCCTTCTACCTTCTCTCTCTCTCTAAACTGTGCATGCACACAAATAATAGTTCATGGGACATTTGGCAAGGAAAGGATCTTACAGTAAGACTGAGGAATTTTTAATGTAGTGCCATTCTCAAGATTAAAGGAAAATGACCCAGTGACACTCAAAGATGCAATTTCCAGATGTGAATAGAAAATGATTTAATGCTGATGGCAGGAATTCCAGACTGTCCAAGGCCAGAGAGTGTTAAAAAAACACACTCCACCACTTGATTTCATCTAGTTCCTCATCCTTCCCATAAAATCATTTCAAAATGCTGTAAAGCAGTAACAATAGCTGCAGTCAAAAATGTTGACTGGTCACAGGTAATGGGCTCTGACTTAAAACCACAAAAGCAAGGAAATTAAGACTTAAGCCTGACAGTCAGGCCTTTTGTCATCCTGTTGTGTCCATTTATTGCAGCATTTATAGCATAACACCACAGGTTTATTGGAGACCCCGCAGTACCTAGAAAGAACAACAAGGACAAGTTAAATATGGGGTGAGAGCCTGAATTCTGATTTTTATTCTGCTTTTGAGCAGGTGAAGTCGTACACTGATTGTTACATTGTAGACAGATATTTTGGGGGGGTCTTTTGTTTCTAATCTACTGAGAGCAAGTGTGTCAGTCATGCCTATTTTTTATTTCTTTTCACTAAGTGAAAAATGCATAATCAGTACTAGGCTGGATGAACAGTTGCATATGAAGCAGTCGAAAGGTGTTTTAGAATTGCAGCTGTAACTCTCACTGCAATGACATTTTTGAGTAAAAAATAAAAAGGTCCAAATATGAAGGAGACAAAATAAAACACAGCATAAGGAACTGACTTGCCCCTGCTCTCAGTGTCCCTGACTCCTGTGCCCTGGTGCAAAATGCGATTCTCTAGAGATAATGAAGAACTAATAGAAAAAAACCCCAAGCATTGCAGAGGAGAATGAGACAGGGTAGGATATGAACACGAGGAAATGCTTTGAACAGTTTAGACCTTAAAAAGGCAACTGTATTGTAAACATGCAAAATACAGTTTCCAAAGTAATTGAGACTCCCCAAACACAAGGGACTAGGAAGAAATACCTATTTGGCTAAGTTGCAAAAAAATACGAAGTGGAAGCACTTCAGGAGTGTAACATTGACAAGAGAAGCAGGCAAAGGATGGGAGGAGAGAGATAAGAAAAGGAGGAAAATTCTGTAATCCCACAGAGAGCCATATTCCACGCCACCAAGAGCCATCTATTGGAGACCCCATGTCTAAGTGACTGAAAATTGCAAACATTAATCCCAGTTATGAACTGCTGTTGTTTTTATGAGGGGTGTTGTGTTTAAAAATTTAGGGCAAAAATCCTCCTCTATTATCCACACAGCAGATCTCGACGCTTCTAGTGCCTTTGCCTTGTGTGCAGCGAGCTCCCCGCCTCCCCGGCAGTGGGAGTTGAGGCAGGCGGGGAAAGCAGAATTTGGAGCTCCCGCCGGCAGGGACACGGGAGTGCGGTACACCCAGGGAGAGCACAATATCGCACCTGAGATCCCCCGTGCGGCAAGGAGAGCGCCTTGCCCTTCACTAACGACGCACTAGACAAGCTTGGAACACACCTCCTCCAGAAACTTCAACTAGTTTGCCTGAGTCTGGAGCAATTAGTACCTCCACTTGCTAAAGAGAAGTCATTTAACAAAGTGCAGGAGATATCATACGCTCCCCTTCTTTACCTCCCTCAAATTTGATTGCACATAAGCACATCTGTTTAATTATGTGGTAGTCTCCCTACAAAGCAAAAATGCCAATTTCCTGCTTAGCCATGGAAAGGGGAAAATATTTTTTCTTAATATAATCTTTCCTGGACTTCAGCAACAGCTATGTTCCCATTTCCAAGAGCTGGGATCTCATGAGGAGAAACCAGTTTGCAAACACAAATGCAAGCTTTGCATGCACAAAATGGAGGAACAGCGAAGCAGGGGGTGTGTGTGTCACTGCATTTGTTACTGGTATAGAACTGAGCCAGGAAAACTCCTACGTCCCCGATATTTCTGTCTCAGTGTTATCTGGAAAGCAGGTATATTATCTGGGAAAACCTGAATTCAATATATTTCACACACAAAATAAACTCTTAAAGTAATTTTCCCTGTTCCTAGAGAAAATTATTTTTGTTAGCTGAATCCAGAATCTCAACTGTTACGTGACCTGCTGTAAAACTGCATGCCACCACTTTTCTGGATGAAAATGCTCTTAGTGTCGAGGAGTTAAAAACACGCAAAGATTTCAGTATAATACTGTGTGGAAGAATCTCCTCGGCAAATAAATATAAAAAGGTTTCTTTGCAGCAACACTCGAGACAAAAGAGGTAATATTACTTCTTGTTGTTTGGTTCATGCCTTTGTGTTTCAGAGGGAACATGAGAAGTAATAGCCAGCAAAAAGTTCCCGCCCACAGCATCAAAATTAACCAAGAGAAAAATACCCACAGATAGCCACAGACTCACTAGCCCATTAGAATCCTTAATGTGAACTGCGGTTACATTCAATTTAAATGGGACTTCTGTTTTTTATGACCAGATGAAACGAGACATGGCTGTACCTGACAAACAGTGCAGAGAGGGTGCATGTGAAGAAATATAAAGATGAAATGTAGATGAATTATTTCAACAGATGGTAACAGTACCACAGCAGCATGTTATTTTTTCCTTAGTTCAAGAACACAAACATGAGTAATCAATCATTACTGATTAAGTAATTATGGTACCCTACATGTTATCACTTATCTGGAATCCTTTATCTGTGTACATTACAGACCATCTTGTATTTTTTTGCATTAAAAAAAAAAAAAGAAAAATGCACCCCACTGCACTGCAATACAGTTCCAGGTTGTAAAACAGAACTCTGCATTACTATCAACCTTTAAGCACTACAATTTATTTTTTTTTTACACAAAAGCAATTGGTTTCCAACAGGCTGGATAATAAGTCTTTTGACCTGCATTCTTCTTTGACCCATTAAGGTCACCCCTGTGCTCGGGCATATAGCTGACTTAGGAAATGCCTGCAAGTCCTGCATTTCATCTCCTGCCCACTCAAAATAAAGCTTTCTTTAAATGTGTCTGTACGGGTCCCTGAAGACCAGGGAGGCATCCCTGTAGTGGGCAATGGAGGGACAGAAGCTTCTGCCTTTATTAATGAATGCAGACCATTATGAGTCTGGCTGGCTCCTGCACTGTTCCCAGAAGCATATACTGTACGTGACTTAAAATGCTAGAATATTGACACAAAGCGAGCTGGGCACCCCTAAGGAAAATTACTCCTTGGATATAATGTAGGCTCGTAACAGCTATTAGAGTACAAAATAAAACCCTCCGGGATCAAACTGACATATACCGCATTCTACCTACTCCTCAAACATTAGAAGAATTTCTTTGTGAAGGCATTCTCAAGGACAGCATTAAACTGACTTTTGTAGCAATCTGCAACAGCTTTTTGGCTTACAGCTTTTAGTACTAAATCTCTAGTTTGAATCAATATAAGTACTATATCTACCACATTAATCAATACATTTGGTTCAATACACGTTCTATTAAATTATACTTTCTAATCAAGATTTTCTGCTTCTTTTCCCTTCTTTTTATTCCAACTTCTTACCCTGTACAACACTTTTCAAACTGTTTGCAGCTAAGAAGAGGATGCTGGATTTTCCAGAAGCAAAGGGGAAGAAAGAAAGGCTTGTGGAATGGCAAGCCTTGCAAAACCCAGCACCATATCAACATGGTTTCCAGAACTTCAGTCCAATGCTTTGTTACTTAACTGGTTGTTGTGATCTCTCATGCAGAAAGCTCTGTATTGGACACTGCTGAAATACTATACCATGTGGAAAAGTAAGGGAGGAGAGGAGTATGAAGTGGTAACACCCAAAGCAAATAAATGAAATGAAACTACATGAAAAATCTCTGAAAAGGTTATTTTTACACCGTTTCTTCAGATTTGTGTGGCTTCAGTACTGCAGCACAGAGTTTCTTGTAAAAGTCCCATAATACTGTGGAATGATTCTTTCTTGGTAAACTGTAATGTGGTTATACCCAGGACTAAATCGATGACGTACTTAGATTTGTAAGATACTAAGATTAAATACATATTATAAATTAAAATGTAGAAATGTATTATTTTGTCTAGGTCTCTGGACATATGTGAAACACTGGGATAGACGATGTCTCCAGCAATCTGAGTGATGTACACAGTTACAGTAAATGACTTTTCCACACCTGTGTTAGATTTGGTGGAATGTGGCTATTCTTTATAAGCAGAGAATATGAAATGCAATGTCAAAATGATAAACATGTATATTGCAGGCATGCCATGCATTTGTCACTGTCTTACAGATCAGAAACACTGCACTCGTGGCCCTCGCTTACAGTCAGTTTCTTTTTCCTGTCTCCATATAATCACTGTGAATCTGCAGAGAAACTGTTGCATTTTCTTTTGACATTTAACATCATCTCACTCAGCTCACAATAGTATCTTATAATACTTTCTAGATGACACTGTGTCACCATTAAAGAAAAAGGTGAAATAGCATAATAAAAGGGAAGAACAAGAATTCATAGAATTTGAAGACAGGAAAGACCCATTAGGGCGTTTTCTCCACCCATCTTGCCAGTGTTGGATTATTGCCTATAGTGTAATTTCAAGTGTTTTGCCCAGTCCAATTTTAATTAGAGCTTCCAATGCTCCTCTTGGGAGACTATTTCACAGCTTCACAGACCTCAGGGTTAGTATTTTTTTCCTGATGCTCATCCCAGGAGAGGAAGAGGCTCAGCCAACTCCAAATCACACATGAAACCAAATCTGCATAGTCAGGAGCTGGTTTCAGTAGAATATCTGGGCTATTTCAGAGCATCGGAAAGCAGTAAACTTACATTCAGTGCCCCAAAACATTACGGCCCTGACTCCACTGCTGCTGCAAGCAATTAAGAAGATTCTGCTACATGGGCTTTTAAGGCTCAGCTGCTATATAGGTTAAAATATAGTAATAGGTGGGATTTGGGCTTCCATACTAAGGGTAACAACTTCCATAGTCTACCTCCACTGAATTAATTAATTGAGGCTTAGGGACATACTATTCTGTAAGTCCATTCTATGATTCTGTAATCCTTAATTGTACTGACAGAGTATCTGTAAACACATTTCTGTATGTTCCACATAGGTGAAATACAAAAAGAGCAACTTCAGCTGAAGCTCACTGACAAATGATGAGATCATAGATTATTTTCCCTCTCAGGCACCTCCCTTCCTTTCTTAAAACACCAAGCACAGAAAATTAACTTTAATTGCTTTTTCTGAAATGTTGGAACTAACAACTGTTTCTGATGTGTTTCATCCCAGGAATTACAATGCTTCTGACACAGATGCATATATATTCAGATTTCAGTGGTCACACTTATGCTGAGTGAATGAGGGAGCTATAAAGGAGATGATGGCTAGTAGTTTTTCATAGGTGAAAAGGAGGAAGCCAAATAAGGACTTTGGGGCTCTGGAGAGAACAAAAAAAATTCCAGGAAAAGTGTCCCTGCCAACAGCATCTCCAGTACTGTAGTGCAGCTGGCAGAGCAAGAGGAATACCAATGAATTTATAAATGCACTGAAGTAGGCATGGAGTTTCACCCAGGCCAAGTTTGATCACCAGTACAGACCTAACAAAATACAGCCTTGAAACTTCTGATTCCCAAGAAAACAAAGATTTGATCTGAACTAAACCAGAGCTATTTCAACAACAAAGAAGGGGACAAATCACAAGGGAATCTGTGTTCCCATAAATACCATTAATGTGTGGTGAGTTGATGTTTATCAGACTTTGAGAATCAGGTCTATTCTCAGACATGATGGCCAATTAAATGGTCATCTTAGGACACGACTGACTGCTGTTGACAATAATAATTTAGGAAAGTCTACACTGAATTGCAGTTATTAATATAAATTGGTTCACCTAAGCTATGTGATTTGATATTATATTAACGTCTCTAAAATGGCATGACTGCTAATCAGATTTTACTCTTTATTGTATTTAGGTAAAATCAGTGTTCTGGTTCTTCTACTTAAGCATTTCCAGCTGAACCAGAGAAAACTCACCCATAAAAAAATCCCAAATCAGATAGCACATTCTCAGGGATGCAAACTGAAAATTAAAACCAAACCTAAACCAAATGAAAACCCATGATACCTATTTTTCTTCAGAGACTTCCAGTAAGTCACTAGTAAAATGTCAATGATTCCTTTTGGATTCATTACTATATGCAAGTACATATATCACAGAGTTGTTGTATGGAAAAGAATGACATATATTCCTGGGCACAGCAAATAAGACTTCCATCATTGTCACCAGAAGAGAACAGACACAAACACAGATGCCTGTTCACCATCCTTGCACCTTTCTCATTATGAGTGTTGGCAGGGGGCTCCCAGTTAAGCCTCTGACATATATCAGAGTAGCTCTACGGCTGTTTTAACCCATGGTGCCAGGCAATAGCCTCCCATAAGCCTCCCTTACTCTGTCTATTGTTCATTGAAATGCAATGAAACTTGTAACAACATACTCTGTTTCAGGCAAGGTGTGCCTGGCTGCATGGGCAGTGTGTATATTACCCCCATAAACAATAAGATGATGGTGATGGGCAGGGAGGGCAATAGTTAGGACATGTTCACAGCAGTTTATCAAAATTGGGAAACCTTCCTCTTCTTTCATGTGGCAAAAGGGCTGTACTTCTAATCAGGATCCAGGCTGCAGTGCTGCTTGTAGAAAAACAAGGCTTTTGTGATACTGCAAACGTTTGAAATTAATACACAAGCATGCTTCCTCAATAAGAAAATTGTTCATTAAGTGAGAATAAAAGCTGAAACAAAAAAGGCAAAAGGAGGAACTTCTGAGAAATATATCAAAAGTCTTATTACTTCAGAAAATTGTTATGATTACCCTGGTATAAATTAAGAGAAACTCCTCTGAAATCAAGGGATTTTCAAGGTAGAAAAAAGTAAGAATAGAGCCAGGCCTTCAGGGTTTAAAATAAAGTGAATATTGCTCATATACTGATCAATTCTTGCACACCCTTTGCAGAGGCCACAGATAGAAGTCTCTTCACCCTGTCAGACATAGCCAGGCAAAGAGCAAGCAGAACCCAAAGCTGAACAAATCCAGATTTATCTGCACCTATTGTACAACAGAGTAACAGGGGACAACAAGCCTTGAAAGGCAATACTGCGTAATAAGATATGCACGGATTAAGTCACTGTTTTACAAGACGTGTTCATGGACTAGTTGGTTGCTCTGCTTTAATTTTTTTTTCTTTGTTATGTTTAATTTATGCTGATGCTTTCCAAACTACATCTGTAAACAAGTTTAACTTTGACCGACCTCCCATTTTACATCCACAGGCAGCACTCCTACTTTGTGCTCTGATTTCAGATACCTTAAAGAAATCTGTGGGGGAGAGAGAGAGAGGTAACAAACCTAAACAACAAAAACAAAACCCTTTGTCTGACAATATGTGTTCATCTTATGTGAATACAAATTTGCCTAGCTGGAAATGAGGAACTGGCTGCTAGAACTGGAGCTACACTATGCACAGATTCCTTTATAGGTCAAACCCAATTAAACAAACTACTTCTAAATATTTAACAGCTCTGTGCAGTAATTAGTGACAAATAATGGAAGCTTAAATTGATAATTGCACAGAAATGTCCTGTTGGAAACATAACATGTTTCTTGCTCCTCCTTTTTCCCTAATACTCACTGAATCCTGATTCTTTTTAGGGATTAATCTGAGAAATGAATCTGGATTTTATACATATCTATTTGGTCTTCAATGAAGTTTTCTATGACTTGTGAAAAGGAATCTTCCAAGTGGAATTTCTTCTCAAATTTTCATTATGTGTCCTTTGCTTTAAAGCAGAGTAAGATCATGAATTGATTTCAAATCTTAAACCAACCGGCAGGTCCAGAATTTAAGCTCCTGTCCATAGGATTCAAAAGGTCACCCAATTAAAATGGGGAAGCACACAGAGCTGTGATTTATATGCAAAGGGCAACCTTTAAAACAATGATACTTTTCAGTTTTCCACAGGTGCATGTACAAGAATCCCTTTGAACAAAATTACAAGTGAAATTACAAGTTTCCTGATACAGTCTGAAAAAAAAGGTGCTGTAACTTGTCTGCACTTCCATTATACAGAGAGACACATCCCACACTTGTATTGATTGCCGAGTTCACCTCCCTACCTCCTGACATAACACTGGGTATTGTGCTTACCAGGTGACATGGGGACAGCCTGGAATCTGGATTCCCCGCACACTGCCAGCTGGTGCGTGGGGCCTTGTCCAACAGCACTCAGCACACTGGAATTTATGGATCAAACCGAGATTAACTCATGACTAACACCATTTTCACTCAGCTAAAAGCAAATTCTGAAACAGCCCAGTTTTTAAATCCGCAAACCTGCCTTTTGTATGTGGAAATCATATTTGGAAGTTAGCCAGCCAGTAAACATACATACATACACGCAGTTAGAGGATGCAGAAGTGGACTGAAGCATATTTGTAATCCTGAAATCAAGATCACAAGTGAAAATATGTCCCCTTGTCCATGGTGTGTTAATTTTAGAATGTGTAGGAAAGAAAAGGAAAAGCTATGGTGTTCTGCTAGCTCTCCTCCTCTTTTAAAAGCTCCAAACTCTATTACACATTGGTGCAGCTTTTTCCTTCAAGACAGTTTGCGAGGAAAGCCAGATTGAGCAGATTTGATGGTAACAGCCAAGGATTTCTGAGCTGATAAGCAGAGGCCCCCATGGACTTTGCTCTCTGACTTCCTTCACAACTGGTTACTGTGCCAGCTCATCTTGGACATCTTACAGTCCTTATTCCTATAGCTCTTCAAACAAGGAATAGTGGGAGCTGGGACTGCTTATGTGGCAGGTTTGGGATGTGTGTGTGAATTACAAATGTACTTGTTGGAAAAGAAACTAAGCACAGTTTTTATCCCTTCATAGCTGGTGATTAGTTAAGACAGTTAAGAACCCTACTTGGAAATGCTTTGTTCTTTGAGCAACCTCATGTGAGCTCCCCCCTTTTCAGTCCAAGAAACTCCATGTTTTAAAGGTAACTTTTTGATAGACCAGAATGCTGTTTTGCCCTTTATAACAAAGTCACTACTTGTCTAAATTTTGTGAGGACACACACTGTAAATCAATAAATCTGGAGCGTTTACTGACATGTGGTAATAGGACAATAAAATTTCATGTTTGTCATCGTGCTTGTTGGTTGTAAAATGCAGAAGTCCAGATTCTATTGTCTTCTGGTTTTTTGTTTTGTTTGGTTTGGGTTTTTTTCATTACTTGCATTTGTGTAAAAGAAGTGTGAAATGTGACCACAGTTTAATGGGAGGAATTTTACTCTCACTTTCTCCTGTTTTCAGAACCTATAAAAGGGGAAGACAGTGAAGTCCAGCTCCTACTTAACTCAATGCTCTTCCCCCAAACAAGAAGTACCCCACAAAGAAGTACCCTCTTATGCCTTTTTCCTTCCTTCCCGTGAGAGATGAAGTATTCTCCTACCAAATGTCATTCTTTGAGGTTGGTCATTCCATTTCCTGTCAGACAGCTGGCCAGTGACACATTGCAAGTGAGACATGTCATTAAATCCTGCCTTGACCCTGTACCAACAGTCACAGAAATGCCCCCACTCCTCATCTCTGGCTTTGGATTGTAATGTCGTGGTCCTCCTGTCTCCTTGGCTATGTCCTGCTATGGGATCCAGCCTCCTGCAGCTGCTGTTTTCACACCTTGTTGCCCATTAGGACTGTTTTTAACCATGGCAATCACTGGATCGAGTGAAAAGAATCACATTTAGGAGGAAAATAACTGGACACAACACTTACGCTAGTTTACTGTCTATGTTTAGTGCCAAGGTGTCCGGAACAGAGAATTTTAATTAATTTACAAAAAGATGTGCTGTAGCTATGGTAAGGGTAATCTATAACCCTCACAGTATTATATAATTTGCTACTCCAAGTTAAGTTTAATTCATTACAATAAAACTCACCTAATTGAAATAACTCTTTAACGTGAAGTATAAGCTTGAACCCAGAAAGAAAAAAAAAAAGGCAGAATCTTCACTATTGGAGGGCAATTCATCATACCACAGTGCACACTTACATAAATTCAAAGGTAAGCTATAAACAAGTACCCACAGCAATAGTGCCATGCATAAAGGGACAGGCAACAGGAGGCCTGCTTTCTAATCAGCCCTCAAAGGAACATGCCACACAGAAGTGGCACTTATTCTAATTCAAAGCTCTCACAGTTACTTTACCATGGCAAAATTTATACACTAATAACTTTAGTAAACAGACTGGCACTCCAAACAGAAACACAAAACCCACACAACAGTTCAGGCCCACAGAGAAAACAGCTTTCCCAGAAAGGCACTGTCTTCAACAGCAAGATGAACATTTCTTTGGGGGCTGTTCTTATGGTCCCTGATGCTCAGTAACAATTCTGCACCATCCCATTACATCTGTACTGTCACTTCACTGTGGTCTGTAGTCTATCGTCCCCACAAATCTTTTTAGCATCTTAAGGCATTTTACACACCTGTATATTTGTGTCAGCTCAACCAATGAAGTACTTCTGGATTTGAAAGAGCCTGCTTTGGAGCTATGACTTCCCTTAAAGTATCATTAAATAGTCAGGGCACTCTGCTTTCAAAATGTCAGTTTAAAAACATATTTAATATTTGCAATTAAAGTTCATATTCTTTCTCATCTCTATTAGTTTTCTTCTCAGTAACTGCTAAAAATTACAAAAATTATACTATTTTCCATTTAAATACATGAAATAAAAACAAAAGAAACCCAGAAAGCAATCATAAGGGCTAAGCAGAAAATCTCTGTAATACATGCAGCACAATATTCAATTTTTTTTGGGTTATATCCTAAACCAAACCACTTTGTGCAAAGTTCCTTTTCAAATCAAAGCAGTACTACAGTAAAACAACTGCAGGCAAAATTCTAAGACACAATGCAGTTTGTGTCAGAACGCTCATCACTTCGGGCTGACCTGTCAAAGTATCTTGGGGAACATAGCAAAAAGACAAATCTGCAAATTTGTAAGAAACTTTTGAATGATAAAAAGTACATGTTGTTCACAAACCATGGAATGCTATGCAGTGTTAACGGAGCTGTACTGATGCCTACAGCAGATGTCTGTCCCTTCCAACTGCTTCTAGGCACACCTGCTCAGGCTGTGCTCCTAAGAGCATTGAGAGGAAGCCAGCATTTTGAAGCTGTAACAGAAAAAAGCAAATAAATAAAAAGTTTGTGCTCAAATGAGTGATGTGGAGTAGAGAGATCAGAATTTAGTACTATACACAGACATCTGCTATCAGCAATAGAGCTATGTCATAAATTTGATATGGGTGACATTATCAAGAAGACATTTTTGGACTTGATAGGCAATTTCTGTCATCTGCATTTTCAGGAGATTCTCAACACCTTGCAGAATCTGACCCCTGTGCCCAATCCACTTCCTTGGGGTACCCAGTATGGTCTCAAGGTGCCTTTTTTTAGGAACTTGGAACTACGATTTTGGCCACAGGGCCTGCTTTTCCAGAAACAAATGCAAATGTCAAGACAATCTGCAAACTCACCAGAGAATAATTTCTAAGGGTTTTTGAAATACCTCTTTTCAAAGAAATATTTCTCTATTTAGTTCTGCACAAGAGTCCAACATCTGCAGAGACTTACGATTCTGAGCTACATTGTGTACACTTTCAGACTAATTTCTATGCAATCATTGTATATTATTGTAAATCCATGTGGTCTAAACATTCAAATCATGGGCTACCATAGTCCTCAGTGCACATTAAAGCATTCCTAAGACTGCCCGAACTTATGCCAGCTCATAATAGCCCCATGGGATTGTTATACCAATTAAAAATCCCTGGAATTCATCAGAGTATGAGACATGCCTGTGAGGACCAAAAGGGAGTGATACAGAACCAGCTTGCAAAATAAACAGGATTTGCTGCGTACTGAGGGAATCCTTGGCTGTCTGACTAAGGTACCTTTTATACTGGCAGGGGATGCAAATTGGAGCCTGAGGATCTGCACTTTCATTTTCAAAGCTCTTTGCAAACATCAACCACTTCACCTTCACACCATTGCTTCAAGGGAAGTAAATATGTACAGTTCCAGCATCTTCTGTTTTCTGGAGGTGCAAAGAAGCACAGGGCATTTTTAACAGGCACAGTCTCTGTTCAGGCACAAAAGGGAGCTTTTGACAACCTCTTCCTTTGTGGAAAATGAGTTTTCCAAGGCCACCGAGGGAACTGGTGGCTGAACACGGTTTACTGGAGAGATCCTGCTCTCCAGCCCAGTACTAAGTCCACCCTGTCTCCCCTGCAACACACCAAAGCAACTTGGTGAATTCCAGCCATACGCTGCTTTGCTGTAGAGGACAGATTACTGCATGTCATCCTCTGTAATCTCTCCTGTAAAAAGAATTCTACACACTTCCTGAAGACCTCCCCCTTTGCCTCCCCCCACAAATGGTGGCAAGGTTAGAGACAAGTTGTTTTCTCAAGGCTGACATTAAAAATGGCTCTGTGTTTTGCTAAACATTCCTCTGAAGCATGGGCAGCGCGTGCGTGTGTGTCTGAAAACGACCCCAATGAAAGGAAGGAATGAGAGATGCTAAACAATGCTGTGCAAAGTTGCAGACTGTTCGGCTATGGGCCAGAAAATGAATCCAATTTTTCATTCTGTCATTATAAATATTTCAGTGCAAATGGTACTGATTTTCTGCAACTGTGGTTAAGCAAAGGGCCTCCGAGTGAATATTTAAGGAAAAAAAAAAAAAGGAAAGAAGAAGAGGAAAGAGGGAAAAAAAAAAGAAAAATAAGAGGAAGGGGAAAAATTAACGTTAGCAACCAATTAATTGCAAACTTTCAGTGTAAAAGATTCTGGGGAAAATTCTACAGTGATGCAGCGTGTGACTTGAAGGAGGAAAAAAAACATTTACTCTGCTCTTCTTCTGACAGTTTCTCATAAAATATCTGCAGTCCATCTATCTTTTAGTACTCCAGGCTCCTCTGGAGAGCAGAAAATAGTAGTTTAAAGCTCACTTCAGTGCCAGTCTGCGGGAGATTGCTTTCCACAGGACCCCTGCTGATGGAGGCCTAGGGGAAGAGGCCCAGGAGTTATTCAATCAGTCCAAGGCTCTGGGGCGGCCGGGGCTCCTTTGAGGGCTGATTATAAAGCTGCCCTCCTGTTGCCTGCCTCCGAACAGAACGAAATGAGCAGCCTCTTGCTGAGCAGATTCTGCAAGAAGGAATTTCACCTGTCATGGAGTTTGTCAGAATTTCAAGATTTATCTTGGTGCAAAATTAATAAAATACCAACTAGGATTTCAGCCTGACTACTCAGCTGTGTCATCTCAAAGTGATCTTTCACCTAAGAAAACCTGGACACAGAGCTACTGAAGTCATTCTTGCCCTACTTTTGCTCAGGAGCTTTGACAGATGCTATGACTGAATAATAAAATGATTAGCAGTGGATTTCCTGACAATTACACCCAACGTCAAGTGCTGGGTGGGTGCTACTGTCCTAACGCATGACCTTCCACCTTACTTCTGTGGTTCCTAAATCTCCCTGGAATAAGCTAGGAATCTGAAATAGAAAAAGATCATTTCTGCAGTTTATAACCTACCAGGTCCCTTATGGCAGCACATCTGTTAAGTTCATACACTGGTATTTTCCAGGTCTGGATTTGATTTATAAGTTTTAAAGGAATACAAACAACAGACTACATGAGATTACATCCAGTGAAACACTGAAAATTAATATTGCTGTGACAGTCAAGTACATGGTCTTTTAACCATATTCTGAGTTTAATATTGCGGTAAAGTGCCAGGTTGATAAAGCATCATCTAAATCTCTGTGAACGGAGTTCAGTTCTTTCAAAGCTGGACAATCTTACCAGTCTTCTGACAGTGCCTTACAGCAATAATAATAATAATAATAAAAAATCTTCACACACTACCTGTTTAGTGAAGATTGTGCTAGCTTATAGCACTTGGTCACATGAATTTCAAGTCTCAGTTAGCAAAGAAGCAATTAAGTTGCAGCCTGCAAGAGAGTTTTTCAGCTAAAAGAGGAGATCAACTTGTAGAAAATAAAATTCAGCTGATGGGTAAATAAATACTATTCAATTTACAACGCCGCTGGTTCAGATCTTGAAACGGAGAGAGATCCACTGTACCAAGAAGCAGCAAAATATGCCCAGACTGGGAAGAAAGATGTACTTGCCATCAATATCTCTTATCCTAAGCTGTGGTAATTTCTCTATACTGTTAAAAGCTGGTTGCTATTTGAAGCAACAAATCTACCTTTCTGTCTGTTTGCTCCCCAGCATTTTCTAACAGGAGCTTAAAACAAATGGTAACATATTCTTTACCTACCTCCTCACCCTTAAATGACAATTCAACATTAATACACATCATAAAGCCACCTTTACCAGGCAGTAGTAGTCTGACAGTTTTAACACCAAGAGATCTCACAGAAAAGAGGGAGAGAGAAAGCACACAAGTGAATGCACAGATGGTGGGAGGGGACACAGGGTGCTCTCAGCAGGCTACAGTAGAGATGCATTAACTCCACAGAGGGATAAGGGCTTCCCACCAGTACAGTCATGAATTATAACTGAGCATGGGAGTGAATTCTTAGTGCCTGTCTCACAGCAAATATACTGTTCCATTTTCCTGCACAATCACCTTTCACCTTTACAAATGCAAAGCAAAGCAAAATGCGCCACTAATATTTAAAAAATCACAGGTTTTTTATCTTACATAGCACCTATCTGCACAACAAGTATGGCAGAAAAGCAGAGTATTCACTGACAGAGAGTATCCCCAAGCAAATTTACACACCTATGATCTGTCACTGTGTCTAGCAATTCTGCTGCAAAATGAGACTATAACAACACAGATAAACAACTAAAGCTGCATGTAGAAATGTGTGTAACTCAGCAGTATTGGTTCATGAGAACTGAGTCATCTCTTTCTCTCTTCCTTTGTTAACAGGGTGGAGGACACTCAATTTCAGCTTTGAACACAAAGGAATCTCAACTTTAAAAAAAAATAATCACGAAAGCCTGCAAAACCCCACTCTTTTCCATCCAAAATATTTCAGCCACGGTTTGATAAGAGCTTGGGGAAACTAACCTCAATAACAGGCAAAAAAGCTAAACCTAAAAGCTGTTCCTCCTGGTTGGGGTTTTGTATCGAACAGTTCCAGTCATGTAGCCATCTGCATAGGAGTCTTTTTGACTAATGTTTGGAATGGAGTGGCCCAGTGATCCTCTTCCCCTGACCCCGACAAACATTAAAAAAAAAAAAAAGAAGAAAAAATAGAAAGGAAAAAAAAAAAAGGAAGAAAAGCCACCTCTTCCGAGCCAAGATTGCTGTTTACTGGAGTGTCTCTTTATGAATCACTGACCACACCTTGTTTTCCCAAACTATCTGCACCTCCTCCCTAGGGGAATTCATCCCCTCCCAACTTTCCTCCTACTCAATGAACCTATCAATGGAGAAAATTTGTTACTTTAGGCAGCTGAAAATTTGACTAATTTTAAGGGATTAATTTACCATGCCTTTCACTTTCGTTTAAATCCTCAGTGTTCCTGTTCTAAATGACAGCACGGCAAGCACTGCTTTTACGCACTATTCATCTTGCCTACCACATCTCAGCCTTTCACACAGACGGCTGCTCTCTCTCCAACAATGGAGCCTTACTCCTTTATAGCTTGAGGGCAGAGACTCTCACTGGCTGTAGACTTGCTGCACATATCACAATAAAGGACACAAATGTGAATTTCTCATAAAACACGGGTTTGGCTCTGGAGGTACCTTGCTTTAGAAAACTCTGTCAAGAGCAACCAATATATCTTTCTCCAAAATGCACAGCAGGCACACAGTTGAAAGAGCTTTTCCAAATGATCTAACATGTCAATGGAATCAGGATGCTTGTGAATTTTACACTTTTCTCCACATTAGGTCTCTAATCAATATTTTAGCTTCCTTCACACTTTAATATACTCAATGTTGGTTTGGCAGCATGTCTTGTGGAACATTAAAAAAAACAATAATCCCGGAAACTTGAGGAGATGCTCTGTGGTGAAACAAGGTAGGATTTGTACCACAGACCTTCAGAGGTGGCATGTTTGCTGTTACCAAACCCCTCTACTTATGCTTTTAGTGCACCAAAAACATGGAGGGGTGAGGATGCTGGGGTATATAGGAGCCGTGGCGACTTTGTACCAGTGCTGTGGAGGGAAGGGGGGCAGACCTCGAACCTTAAAATTCCAGTGATAACGGTGTGCCATCACTCGTTGGGAAATGACAGGACCAGTGGAGAGTGGAGCCAGGAATGAGGAGCTTATTCACAGGGATGGAGTGAGGGGGGCCAGCAGCGGGGTAGGGGGAAGGGAGGCAGATTTGCAGAACTGGCCATGAAGCTCCTCAATACACCATAGCTGGATGCTTCATAAAGTCACACTGATGGCAGTCCCGGAGATGGCCATCTGTTGTCAGCTCTGGGCCAGATGAAAATAATATAATGGCAGATACTGGTAGCTAACAGCAGGGCAGTTGTAGGAAGGAATGCGTCCTAGAATGAAGAAGTGGTGCTTCCTGTTTAGCACAGAAAATCAGTCATCGATATCAACTACATTAGCAAGAAATTAATGGATGGACAATTAGGAGGACTGAACTGATGTACCAAGGAAATTATTCATATGCAAACAGAGTGCTTATTTCTTCTGCTTACTCCAGGTGTATGTGCCAACGGATCTGACTAATGGCAAGGTGTAGGCTGAAATGTTCAGGGCACAGATGATAAAACCTCATTTTCTGCAAAGGGCAGAATTCCATTTCTAATGATTAGCTGTGGGTCAGGGAATACATTTACTGTTTCCCCTGCCCTCAGTCTATGACAGGACTCCCTGATGTTCGCTGAGGTTTCTGTAAGGACTGAGGGTAGAAACTGGCCTTTATGTAGTAACTGAACTTCCCCTTATTATACCATGATTTATTTTTACAAGCGCCTTATCATTATTATCAGCATCACCCAGAAGAAAAAATGTTTGCCTTCCCAAGCACTATTATTTCTATCTTGTTTCTTTATTTGTCCTACCATCTCCTTTCTACTTCTCTTCTACTCCTTTGCCCTTTGTTCCCTTCTTCTTCTGCCTTTCTGTGCCTTTTTCGTTCTGCAGCAACTTTGAATTTGCTTCTTTAGGCTGAAATCTCACACACCTTGCTGTTTCATTTGCTAAAAAACTCAGAAATTGTGATTTTAATGTTGACATGTACACATCACAGATATGTTTCAGAGTCAACACTTAAAAAGACAAAGGATTTGTGGCACTTATCTTCTGAATGCCACAGTTACAGGCTGCTTTCAGACTGGAGACAGCAAACTTCATTTAACATTTTTGCATGACACAGTCTTTGCAGTCATAAGGATTACAGACTGTACTATATTATCTGATTCTGCAAAATCTATTTAATGGGTGCTACACAAACCAATATGGAAAACAGATCCAAAGTATAGTGTGGGGTTTTTTTATATACTTATATTTTACAAAAAGAATACTGTCACGCAAGAACATAAACAGGAGGAAGTAGTCAAAATAGGGACATATATTCAAGTACATACACTTTTCGGTATGACTATCACCCTTGAAAGAGAAGGAATAAACATTTTTGCTTATTTTTGAATGAGTACTCCATAGCTCAGTAGTTAGTTTGGACAGTATATTTAGTTTTCAATCCCTTAGTATTTTACTGTTTATTAGTTCTGAATTTCAAGATTAAAATGGTGTATCTAAGGGTAATATTCATCACTTAACTGCTACGCTGTCTTTGTCAATTAATTCTGTATTTTTATCAATAATATCACTCAAGCATCTGAAAAAAACCCCATATTTGTGCTTCAATTGCCCCGGAAATTTAAGCGATGTTGTCTAGAGAAGGTATAAAGGATGTTGTGAACACATTGTTTCCTGCTTATTTACAGAACAAAGTGCAGAAAATTTCACAGGCTGCCTGTTGTATGTAGATTAACAATATGAAGTATGTGGAGACAAGTAAGATGCATTAATACTAAGTTCATCTTTGACAAGCACGATTTAGTGAAATCAAAATGGTCCCTGAAAACTCTGGCACTTTGGGCTTGGTGGGCTTTGCAATGTGCTATAAATATTCATGAACTAATGAAGTACCCACAGGGAGTGTTTACATTTGAATAGGCCAATCAAAGGCGGGTGAACTCACAAGCTCCAAACCTGGAAATTTCTTATTTAGAAAAGAATTACCGCATGAAAACCTAATTCGGCCGTAACACCCCTCAGTCCCCAGGAGGGAAGGGGCACTGGAAGAGAATTCAAAGTATTTTTTTTGTGTTTAAACTTTGTTTGACATTGAAGCAAAAGACTTGCAGGGGAAACACTTTGAAGGTATGTCCTTAAAGAGCTAATGCATGAGTGCCTCCACCCTGCTTCCCTTGATTGCCTTTTGGAGAAAATTTGCAAAGAAAATAATTCTCCCTTCTAGGGGAAAAACGTCTCAAATCTCAGGAACACAAGCCTGAATTTTTAAAATCCTCAACATGGAAAAATACTCAATGCACATACTAGTGCACGTGTATCTATCTGAAACAGAACACAGAGTAAGGATTCAAGAAAAAAAGCACTCAAACTTGCAATGCACACAGCTCTATCTACTTCCCTAAAAACACAAGCATAAATTACAATCCTACTATCTCTGGAACACATATCATTACCATCATTCTCACTCGTGAGATGGAGAACATGCATGGCTCTGTGGAGCAAGTCAGTACCTAAGCTTAGAACTGAATCCAGCACTCCTGGTTCCTGGGCATTTGCTCTGAGAAAAGCAACCTGAATGTGGCGTCAGTAATTAGGCATCAAAATTGTTTTGCTGAAACCTTAAAGGGGGCTATGGCTGCTCAGCACCTATGCTTTTATCAAGGTCCCTAACTCCAAGCATTTTTGACCTGATTTCGTTATGTACTGAGCTCCAACATCTTGGCCTGGCCTTAACTGCAGCTGGAGGTGCTCAGCACCCTCTCAGAAATAGGCCACTGAGTCTGAAAATGTTGGCCTAAAGCTTTGACTGTTAATTGGATTCCAGGTAGGCTCCTTTTTAAGAAAGGCTGACAGAGTTATTCCCTGTTGGCTCCTGGCCTTTGGGGCCTAGAAAGCCAGCATCTATGTTCCACTCCTCACCCTAAGAGTTTGGGGACCTAGAAATGCCAGAACTAATCTCCAGTTCCACTTCAAAAAATGTTTTGGGGCCTTTGCGTTGTGAAGAAAACATCCTGCAGGTTTCAAAGTTTTGTCCCTGTTTTTGTGTGGAGTATAAATTATTCATGAACTCCCTCGCTGTCATGGAAGGCTTGGGATCTACATGATGCACAGACTCAACTACTATGGGGGCCTTGAGAAAACAATCCTAGATGGAGGTAGTGGTGCCACTGCTGCTATGGCTGATGCTATTCCCACACCAATCTCTTTCCGAGCTGGCCCCAGAAGGCCTCTGCCACAAGGAGACAACCCCTGCCCAGGTTAATTAGCAGTTTTCTCTAGCTGACCCCCGAATGAGAGAATATAGTGTTTGAATCCCAGTTCTGTCACCGTCTCCACTAAAGGTCTCAGTCAAGCCTTTAGTTCTTGAAATAGCCTAGAGCTTGCTTAGTTCTGCTCCAGCTCAGGTCAAGGATATTTTAAAGGCTGTTTTAAAATGTTGAGATTTTTTGGGAGCATTTTACAATGCTGAGATCTTTGGAAAGCTTAACCCTTAAAGAAGTGAGGAAGAAACTTGAAGATTAGTTTCAGCAGTGCTAACCTTGGAACACGAAAATGTTAAAACTGGAAATCCAGAGAAGGACTCACATAAAGCTACATAAAACTTCCCAAGACTGTTCCATACTGCCTCTGCCCTGCTTTGTTTCAGCGGCTTGTACTGGGAGCTAAGAATGTTCTCCTGCTGTTTTAAGTGACATGACTAACATCTGCTATGAGTGCTTCATTCTTTCTTTCATCCTTTCCCTGGGGAAGGAACTGTGTATTTTGTTTTGGTACAGCTCTGTTTTTGTGGGTTGGGATTTTGGGGAAGGTTTAGAAATCTACATGCAGGTACATGTTTATTTGAGAGAAGGGCGCCTTTGGCACACCTAGGTGCATCCTGCTCTTAAAAGCATACATTGAGGACATTCATGGTAATACTTAACTGCAGTGGAAGTCTGTTCCACACTCCCAGGCCAGTCTGTGAGAAATTTCTAGCTCCTGAGCAAACAAGCTATACAGCTCTTGGATAAAAATGCTCACAAAGTAGGGCTGTCAACCACCACATTGTTACCAAATGGGAAGAACTTCTCAGGTGATCTCGGAGATGTGCCTGGCCCAGTCCACTAAGAATATTAAAGATTGAGTTTTAGAGCACAACTGGACAAACACATAGGAAGGCAGTGTAGACAGCAAGAGAGCTGGTGAATATGCTTCTGGTCTCCTTTGCTACTGAGGGCCAGTGCTGCAGCTCTCTGTATTAGCTGGAACGTCCTCCAGGCTGATGGCTTCATGCCCAGGTATTCTGTGCTGATGGAGTCCAGATGGGAAGCAGCAAGGGCGTGAATCACTGAGGCCAGGTCCCTTTTGAACAGGATGGGAAGCAACTGCTGATCCAATTATTTCTTGCCCTAGTTTTCATGTCTGTAACGTAAGGACACTTAACTACCCTAGGGGCAACTAATTATTAGTCACAAAATGTTAAATAAATGTTCTAATTCACCAAAAAGAGATATAATTCTTGTATTGGGCAAAATGGTGCTGATAGATCATGTAGTATTGGCTAGCATATTCAAAACTATTATAATTGATAAAACACTGGAAAAAACTGTACAACTATTCAGCAATTCTACCAGACATTGGTACCTCTCTGATCCAACAACATGTGAAATAAACTAAAATGAAATCCTTCACTCTGGATAACACCCCATAAGAGCATCTTGTTTCTCCCCAGAAACACCACAATATGTTGTGGCCCTGGAAGTGCTTAAGGCCAGGCTGGACAGGGCTGTGAGCAACCTGGTTTTGTGGAAGGTGTCCCTGCCCATGGCAGGGAGTTTGAACTAGATGATCTTTAATGTCCCTTCCAATCCAAACTATTCTACGATTCTATGGAAGTAACACTAGGACTGGAAATAGGAAAGGAATGGCTACTCCTCATCAGAGACAAAGGACATCCAAACATCAGATCAAACATGTAGGCCTAAGTCCAAAGACTGAGGAAAAAGAATCAGGGGCTAGAAGCAGCATGTGGACAGGGAAAAGCAGTTTTAATAGGCACAAGTCCTTTACCATATTTTAACGAAAATTTAATGCTAAGTTAAACTAGGGATAGGTTTCCATTTTATCAACTACAATTCTGTATTACGGATGATGGATGGAAAGATTGTTCTAGTTATATCCACACTGTACAGAAAATTGCATGGTCCAGGTGTTCAGTTAGAAGATTTTCAACTTTTGGGAAAAATCTAGACACCCAATAAATACATTTACCTTGCCGCTTTGTTATCTGATATCTAAATTTTGAAGACTGTTACAAGCCTATTTCTGAAAAGCCCTTATTGTGTTAAGCATGCCTGAGTTGAGCGTGCTTTCCACTCTAAAGAATAAACATTTTTAAGGACATCGTTTTTCAACACCATTTCATAAGTGTAAATACACCACATAGCCTTTTGAACATGAAAGCATGAAAATTCACAACTTGGAACACTCTGAAAGCACATACTTTTAACTGTTTCAAAAGGTTTCTATTTGCTTCCTTTCTATGGAGGTAGTATCTCAAAAAATTGAAAGCTGATTCTATAGCTATGGAGCAGAAATTTTAAACAAAGTGTCAAAGGTGAGAGAAGGGTGATCTGTGGAGATGACCTTAAAACAAAGAGCAAATTCCTGTAAAATCTCATTATTTCTACTTGAAGGTTGAGCAATACATTGCAGGCTTGATTTTCAGGACTGCTCATTTACTCCCTGTTTTCACCAAAATGTGGTCCTGCGGGATCAGAAGTAAAACAATGGAAACTTCTACCTGTCCTACCTAATTTTCGCATTGAGAAGGTGAGATGAGCATAGTATATAGGAATTCTTATCTTCCTATAGCGTATTCTTTCTGAATAGGAGTCAGAAATTAAACACCATTATAATACATTTATTTTCTGTATCCTTGAATTTATTCCTTTTAATTATCAGCTGTACCATACATGTGGATATGGCTTCTTGCTGTTGTGTTCTGTTCTACCTCATCCGTGTTCTCATTCTGCCTTGCCCTACAACCATGGTGTGCTGGCTTCTAATCTGAGATGATTAGCATCTCTTGTGTATGGAAGAAGCACTGTAGATGCATGTTTAAATTAAAAGCAAGGAACAGTTCTTGATAGAGAGAATAAATACAGTGTTATGCTGCAAGCTCCAATACAACTATTGTAATATGAAAAGATATAGAAGCATACCTGGAGACTAAAGATTCCACTGCTCCAGGTGATAGATAGCCTGAACAAAATGATGCCTTCTAGAATTGGTTTTAAATGAGAGCGGGCTGGAGATCAATGTATTTTCAGCAGAAGCAGACTCGAAAGGTCAGTACCTACTGCTCTGCCTAAGTGCTCTGCTGCCCTTTCACCAGGCTGGGTAGGTAAATGGAGGTAAGTGCAGGAAGCCAGTGATTCCAACAAGTAAATGCAAATAGCAGGATGGCACTGCATTTTTTTTAAACATAATGTGTTCTCAACTGGGGTGGTGCTACCCAAGTAAATTAAAATAATAAACATAATGGCTTAAGTGAATAAGAAAACGAATACCTTTTCCTTTTTGCAAGTGTAGATAAGCCAGAGAGAGTCTGTCTCTAAGGGTATGGAGATGCGTTCTATTAAGAGCCTCCTGCAGCATGGAGCTACCAACATAGATTGTCATTTAGTCAATGCAGAGCAGAATTTGTCTCTCTGTAGGAATATCCTTTTGTGCCCTCCACTAGAAAACCAGGTGCTTCAGTTATGTTGAAGTTTCAATGAACTAGGCGTAGAAGGAGAGAGCAAAATCTTACCCTGTCTCAGACAGGAATAAATTTTGAGTGGAAAAACATGTAGGTTTTTTATTGCAATAAAAAAGCTGAAGGCAGCTGCTTGGGACTCCACGGATATTGAAATCAAAGGATATTTTAGGGGGGATAGACTTGTAAGGAGGTGATTGTACATGTCACAACTACACTCTGTATTTTGCATTTTCATCATTCAGTTACCTATTCTGCTTTTTAAAATTCAGTCTAAATTCTACTGTTAAAAGCAATTTCTACCTCGTGTTCTGTTTCTTTCTTTGCATAATTATCTTTTGCATACCTGCAACTTCTCTCTTCCTGATTTTTCTTCTTTTTGTTTTCCTTTTGATCTATCTTCCCTAACAATCTCCCCTTCTCTTTCCAGGAACTGTTCCTGTTTCTACTCCTACTTCCTCATTTTGATTAATCAGTGATGGAAAACAGAATTTTTGAAAATCAGTAAGTCAAAATTTATTTTTTTTTCCTGAAAAAGCAGTTTCACCTTATTGGGAAAACACTGCAAAAAAGTTCAAATCATACTTTGACAAAAGGAAAAATAAAAGAAAGTTACTAAAAACCCACAAAACCCCAAATAAGTTGGGAAAAAACCCATAGAAAAATTAGGTTCGGAACTTTCTTCATTCTGCTCAGTTTCTCCTTTATTTTTCACACAAGTCCAATACATTTCTACACAATCCAGACTCTTCTCTAACTTCAGAACTCAATCTCGTCTTTTTCTGTCCATCCTTATGTATAAGCGTCTTTTTCCCTAAATGTCAGTTTTTTTGTTTTATTTTCCTTGTCCTTCTCTTCCACTTTGTGTCAGAACTTGCATGCAATAACTGGTATGGACTGTAAATGAAACAGATTTGGATCTATTAAAAATAGGAGAGATACTGCCAGGCACCTGGGAGTGTTACAGGTATACTGCAGGTATTGCAGGAGTTCCCATGACCTAGGGGTCCACTCAGAAAGACGTAGGGAAAGGCTATCAGAAAGGCCTTATTGCATATTGTTTTCATGCAGAAAGAAATTAGGAAAGAGAAAATGCAGTGCAATTGATATAAAAGCCAGTCTCACATACAATGAATTCATGCATGGTTTGAATGCTCTGATTTCTTCTTTCTCCAATGAAATATTTCATATTGTCATGCCAAACACTAATATCAGGTCCTCAGCATGTAAGACTTTCAGTAAGTGAAATACTAAGTGGGCATCTGTGCACACATGTCTCACTAGTCGTTTGCCTCTGTTGATGAGATTAAATCCATATCCGGTCCAATGCAAAATTAATTGTGGACACCTCAGTCAAAGGACTTAAGAGATGGGGGCTCATGATATTAAAAAACTCCTAAAAAAACATAAGCACTGAAAATTCTCTTGACTCCAGATAAAAAAATCACGTGGCAGAACTGTATAGGAAAGGCCTTACTGTGGAAATATTTCTCCTTGCTCATCTGTATAGACCACCAAGGACTCTGAAAATTTTCCTTCTGTCCATCAACCTTAATACCTCAATATGAACTAAAATAATTTAGAAACAGTTTTCTGCAGCTGTCTCAAAGTGTAATACTGCATTAGGAATAACATACCACCACTTCTCACTGCAAGACATAGAGTGCAGAAAGTTAATATATAGCAAATAATCCCTCCATCCAGAGGGTTATCAGATCTCATTGAACATTTCTTTCTTTCTCTTTGTCCTTTTGTTTACTGTTAATAAACAGTATCATTACAAGTCTGACAACAGCCCAGAAAAAAAACCAGTGTGGCATTCATTCAACCCTATTTTTGTCCTTCACCGAGTTAAAAGATAAATTCTGTCTACTTCCCCCCTGCCTCCATCACTACACTCCTACTTAGCTCTTCACATTTAAAGACAAAACAATACATTTATTTTCCATTTCACAGCTTTACTAAATGTTTTATGGATATCAAACAGAAAAATAGGATGCTCATTTCTCTCATCTAGAGAATATCTTAAGCTCCAACAACCTATATCTCAAGAATCCAAAGATGGCTCCCAAAATTTAAGTCTGTACCAGATGGCTTTTTGCGAGCATCTTTTTGATGCAGCACGGGTTGAATCACTTGCAATTTCTACTATCTTTCCCTCATTCCCATCCTGATGATAAGCAAGTATCAGAGGAGGTCATGGCAAGTAAAGCTTTGGACTTGGCTGTCAAAATACATAACGCTATTATAACCCCCAGGTAATAAGTGTACCTGCAGCTCTGTTTGGAAGAAGAACTTCTGTGGACATTGTGTGCAGTCATAGATCTTGTCCTCTTGTCCATGGGCTGAGAAGATATGCTGCTGCAACTTGTTTGCTTGGACAAACACTGGAATATTAGACAAACAATAAGCTTTAGACTATTTTGTATTACAAATTAAGAGTTTTTAAGAAATAATCTCACATTAACACTCAGCAATTCCAAGACATAAACTTAGACTGGTGCACTCTGATTTCACCTTACACTGTTGCTATAACTGTACTGACACGTTATTTATCTACAAAGTCTGATCCTTCTAAAACAAATAAGTTGAAACAGATCCCTGGTTTAAAAAAAAAACAAAAACAAAAACAAACCAAAACCACAACATCAAAGAAAAGAAAAGACCCTAACAGGGCAACCAATGAAGATTTCAAATATAAAAAATCTAAAAATGCCATTTTCTGTTCAGAATTATTTCTTCGTGCTTACTGCACTTTCATTGAACACACACAAAACTTATTTCCTAGCAACCAACAGGTTTGGAAAGCACAGATGACAAAGTCCTGTTTACTCTGTGTGCCTAAAGTTAAAGCTAACAAACAGCTCTGTATTTAAATGTGTTAATGCTAAAAATTATATCCCACAGCTACACTGGGGCAATGTCTATAAATGTGAAACAGAACTGCAGGTAAATTCTCTTTGGATACTTTAAGATCAACTCTGCCTACACACTGAATGCAAGGGTTTCAATAATATAAACATGTTCAATTTTAATGACTACAAAACAAGGCCCTAAGACTGTGTAACAGTTTACCTAGGAGACATACTATTAATAATTAAATTGTATATGCCAGAGGCAGTGTTTGGGTTGGCAGCACTGACTTCTGATGGATGCCTGGTGCACTGTGACCTAAAAAAGTTTGCATCTACAATATTAATCTGTATAGGCAGGGAAAGGATTTATTAAAGATGCTGGCATTTGACTTTGACTCTACTCCTAATCATTAAAATTATTCTAATTGCAAGGCAACAAAAAACATCAGAATATTGTTTTTCTGAGTCATACATTTTAATCACATTTCTCATTACCCTGGAAAAAAAAAGATCAGATTCCATTTTCCATATAAAACTTATATCGGTGATTTTTACTTCTTGTTAATATTCTAGCAAGATGTGCTGAAATAATTTAATGGCATATTGCTAATAAAGCATCGTTGTTTATGATTAATGTTTACTGTCTATTTACCCCATCAGCAAAAAGCAAAAAGTATTTTACAGAGATTGGAATCGACTTATCTCTATACTCTTTAATACACTTTACAAGGCTCAAAAATTAAAGGATTAGTTTTATCAGGGATCTCGCTCACATGGAGAAGCATCAGTGGGTACTCTTTACATATGCAAGTTTTTATGTTGCATTTACAACACCCCAAACTTGGAAATTGAAGACCCATCACTACACTTGAAAAACAATCACATCATAATGTGTAAACAACGAAAAGAAAGAAAAACATTGGTACAATCAGTAATAAAACTAAAAAGTCAAAATAATGCCTAACTGAAAGAATTATTGGGCATAGATGCCTCACAGACAAACTGCTTATGGTGGTACTATCCAGGCTCAGACATTACTATGACAAGCTGTGTAGTGAAGATGAACTCAGTATTTTTTTAATTTTATAACCCACAGAAATGTGTGAAACCTGAACACAGTGAGGTAATAATCATCACCAGCCACTGTATCTGAAAGATGAAAAATTCAAATTTAATTTTCTTCTGTAGCACTCCCATAGATTTTATTGGGATGGGAGCTGCCAAAGAAAGAGAAGTAAAATGAAGGTATTAAACGGTCTATTTGCTTATCAATGAAAATCCTTCACTCCCATTAATGGAGAACAGAAACCTTGAATGGATTCCAGAATTAGCATGCTATTGATGTGAGAATACCCAAAGTGTGTTTTGTCATGTTTGTGATTATCTTTGATTTTCATCTTTTAAAGCAAAATTGGGCATGCAAGCTACATATTAACTCTTACATTTTAGGTTATCATTTCATGAAATGTTCTACTAAGAAGTCCTTAAAAAAATTCACAACAACTCATTAGGCATCCTTTTAATGTGTTTTCATTTCCAACAACAGCATTTTTCTGTTCTTCATTATGGCTCAAACACTGCAGTGTTTAGCCCTACTGGGTCAAGTTATTTTCTCACTTGGGTTTTACTACTGAAAAACACCACTGCCTTGGGAGGATTATTCCACACTTGGACTTGTGTCAGGGGAGAGCAGAACTTGACTTGTGGCAAGACAGCATGGTTTGCTTTCTAAAGCACATTACAAGGGTGTTCCTTCTCACCACAAGCCAACAAACACACGCATGTGGGCTTTCTTACCCGATCAGAGGAGAATGCTGCTTCACAGGCTATGCCTGGGAACAGGGGCCAAGTTCTGCTTTGAATTTTTTGTTTTAGATGAAACATCTGTAGCTTTAAAACACAAATTTATGGACAGTTTTAACCTTGGCAAGCTTGGAACACTGAAGTAATGAATGTGATACCGTGGAAGGTAACAGGCTATCACTTCTGTAATTATAAAAATCTCGAACTTCCGACAGAAGAGCTTGAAATGCAGTTCTTACAGATGGATGCCTGGCCTTCCAAGGAGCTCAGCTTTCTGAACGATTTCTAATCAATATTACTAATGAGTGAAATGTAATGTTCCCTCCTGAAACAGACCTAATGCCAGCACACGACACATTTTTCAGTGGAGTTCTGCAAGGTTAAACTAAGGGCGTGCGTGGGACATGCAGCGACGGCCTCCTACCTGTAAAGCACACTGGACATTTGAAGGTGCCCCCCATGCCTTCAAAGCTGTGCTCTATCAGATGGCACTGAAGTTTGGCAGGAGAGTCGAATGTCTGATTGCAGAGTTTGCATTCATGGTTCAGTCCTTCATCTGCAGGAGAAAGCAAAGGAAAAGTGAAATTCACCACAGCCCTTACAAAGAGAAAGTCCAACACACTCTGTGAACTGGAGAGACTTTTGATTTTCCGAAGCTCAGGAAACTGGATGCCTCTCAGCACCTATGACTTCTGAAGTGTTCTTTTACCTGGAATGTTTCAGAATGTACAAAGCTTAACTGGGCGTTAAAAGTACAGATTTTCCACTTACAATTAGCACCAAAGAGGAAAGCAGAGCATTAGCCTTCAGTAGGAAATGATGACTGTGACCTGAAACGTCATTTCTTAGCAGAGCCACCAAATCACAACCAAGTACATTTGCAAAACAGCACATGAGGAATTTAAGGCCGACCACACATCACCTCGTCTACCATGGGTAGGAACCGTGAATACAGTTTTTGGCACTCTGGCTGAAGTGGAGTTTCTTGTAACTAGCATGAGAGGGGAGGGCAGCTTATACCCTCATTCACTCATGCTCCATGTTCCCAGTCCCACGGGCATACATGGAACCTTTTGCAAGCTACAGGATTTCAAAACTCCCTTTCTGGCAATCCAGGGGTTTTTCCCCCTCTTTATTTGCATTTCTCCTCTGAACAGCCCAGAAAAGTCCCTGTGTGCCTTCTGATGCAGCTTTCCCGCCCATGTCCTGCGGCTTTAAAACCCCTGCCGCTCCCTGCCGCTTGTTCCTCTGCTTCCTCCCATTGTCCTCCAAGGCCGGCTGGTGCCTGGCACCAGGTTCTCTTCCTGAGGGTGCTGCAGGATTCATCCACGCTGCCATGAGGGCAGTCAGCGGCTGTCCTACTTAGAAACAGTTGCTAGGTAAGAAGTGGCTTTCAGCCCTGCTGCAGAGGCCTCAATTCCCACAGCGCTGCTTAGAAAAGGTCCTTCTGTATGTCACTGGTGTGCTACACCAGTGCCATTGATCTCGCAGGTAAATACTGTATCTGATTATTAAAAAACAAGCGGGAATGAAACGCTTGACGAGTGGCACGGCTCCCTCCCATTTCGGAGGTGGAAGGAGTGATTTAGGAGAGCGCCCTGCCCGTGCTGAATACCCGGACACCAGATTGCCGGCCACCCTCCGGACACGGCGCTGCCTGCAGTGATCATTAGTGACTGTGATCACGGGCATCCACGGAGGACGGTGAGAGCAGGGACCATGTTTTGTATCCCACAAAACAGCCCTTCCCACCAGTGCAAAGAGAACGTGTCATGGTGCTCCTGCAGACGTGCGGGGCCACATGTCCACTAAAAATGATCCCTAGTGACCTATCAGAACTGAAAAAAGTATCAATGGAAGCCCTCAGCTTTAGACTAACTTTGCGTTAATCCAAAAGCTAAATTTAGCCTTTGTGTAAGTCATGGCATCTTTAGCAAAGGGTGGGAATTAGTGGGCTAAGCCAGGTGCTGGTGGCTGCTCTGCAGGTGAGACTACTGAAAACGACCATTGTGTGGTTTCTGTGAGGTGTGAGAGCCCCTCACAGTAAGAAGGGGCAGACAAAACCCAACAAAGCCAAAGATTTACTCAAAACTGTGGTGGGTGATGGAGGGTCTCCTTTAGAATAAACAGGTAAAAATACACTGATTAAAAGTATTTCTCTCCTGACAACAGCCTGTAACTGGGGACCTCTCCCTTCCCTGGACATTCAGCTCTCATAGTGTTCATATATATGATGCATCCATTGCCTTTCATGGTACAACTGTGTTTTGCACGTAGCAACTGTGAGAGGAATGCAGGGCCACATTTCATCACTTTAAAATGGACACGCTGGCATGTGACCACTTTTTTAAATCTCCTGCTTCCTGTCAGTCTTGGTACCACAGGTATAGAAAAGCATGGACAAGCATTGTCCACATACAGACACAGTAAACTGAGGACTTCCTTTCCTTTTCTACCCAATCCTTCATCAAAGCAATGCTGGATGTTCTTGACTACCTCCACATGCTGCAGAGCTTTCAGAGGGTGTGAAATGACAGGCTTGCTCCAAGAGTCAGCTGAAAAATGTTGGTGGTCCTGGCAATCCCATGTCCACAGTCTATTGCCACTGAAGTGTCTGTCTCTGTCACCTACATCAGACAGAAGAACTTGACTCCCAGTCTGCCTGATCAGGCACCAATTTATAGCTGTATCCACTGAGGACAGCTGTCAACATAAATGCAGGCAAAGGCTCAGGTCAATCTCAACTATTTTGACATTACAGTCTCTCTGGAGAGACTAAAATATGGAGGCTGCTGAGGGACATGTCCCATCCGGCCAAACTCAGGTACTCAGGTACCGTTGGCTGATAATACCCTGTGCTAAAGACTCCCAGGGGAAGATTAGGAGTAGGTGACACTCTCATCTGGTAGGTGACACCTTTTGTAAGTCTTCATAGATGAATTAGCAACATTTATCAAATATATGCAAACTATTTCATTAGGAGGGAAAATGTTAGCAGGTTCTCAAGGGTTTTCCTGGGATTGGGGTTCTCCACCATCACTGAGAAACCCTTTCAGTATGTTCAGCTTTTCCTTCTGCTGAAAGAAGACAAGTATGGCCCATGCAAGCACCATCAAGGGGTGCATGAAGGACAAGATACTGCCATGCACATGTACATCTAAGAGAGGTGGCCACATCCTCCAAGTCAGGCTGTATGCTGTGTTCTCCCAACAGCAACCTGCAGCTGTGGGCAAAGCTCCAGGACAGCATCCAGAAAAGAGGACAAAGATTCAACAAACCTTTCTAAATGCCTCTTCTTTCCAGAACTTGGTAATTAATTATGAGGACTGTAAAGACTGACACACGTCATCCAAACATTTCTCCTATATTCATATCCTTGAAGTAGTCATTACTGAAAAGATGTGAAGACAGTGCAAGTCCCCACAAAGGGCAGTTATGAGCTAGAAAGCCTGTAGGGTAAAGTTTCTCCATCAAACTGTTTGTGCTGATACACACAGTCAAAGCAATTAGGACAAAGGGAGCTCCATCTCAGGATCTTCCACGTGTCAAGGTGAAGATAATCGATGACAATTCTCAAATCACAGAGTTACTGTTGGCAAAGTGTAAATGAACCATGCTAATCATTCTTGAGCATGGGAAAATTAAGCGGGGAGTTCTTCAAACATTCCAAGGAGGAAAGACTTCCTAAAAAGAGATATTTTTACATGAAACTACAGAAGACAGAGGAGGATCTTTTTGGTGTGTGTGTGTTTCCATCACTTTAGTTGATGAGGAGAAAGTAGGAAGAAAGGCATGAACTTCTGATGCTGAAGCAAAACGTCTTTTACTAACACAGAATTTGTACTTACTCAAGAAGAACTGAACCCCATTAAATGCGACCCTATTGTATTTCCCACATCACTCAGATCCGAGGTGATCTCCTGATCACAAACATCAAACCCACTTTGATTACTCTATGTTGCAAATCCGATTTTCCTAAAGGCTTATAAACAGGGTTTGAAAAATCCCCTCACCCTCTTGCCTGGGGCAGATAGGAAACTTCCCCAGGCAAGAGACATCAATTTGTGCAGAATCTAAGCTTTCTCTTAAAAATAAAATGTTTTTAGTCTACTAGTTCTAAAGATCATATTTAAAATATGACTACATTTGTATAACTAATAGAATAATATTTTTACTTAGTCCCACTGTTCAGGGAGTTATAAACCCCTCCCTTCACACTCCTTTTCACCCATTTTGTGCCCATCACCTGCTCTGAGCTACATTCTTGGAACAAAGGGCAAGGTTATGCTCCTTGAATTTAAGAATGTGAGACTAGCATGATTTAAATTTAAAGGAGACAGGTAAGGTTACAGTATTGGCAGATGAGCCAGGAGTACTGGGTTCAATTCCAAACTCTGACACTGACATACTCTTATCACCTTGGGCACGACAGTATGGCCCGTGTTTCTCAGACTACCCATCTTTAAATAAGAGGTGCTAATTTTTAATTTCTACTTTAACAAGCTGACCTAATTAGTATCCCTTATGACTTTTAATACAACCAAGACAGTGCAACTGGAGAAGAGCCTAGGACTATGTACTATACTCATAAGACCCAGAATCACTGCCATCTGCCTTTGAAAAGGTTTAAGATAATATTTCTAGGCACACAACTGCCTACTTGCCTGCATCACACAGCACTGTGAAAGGATGAAGAAACAAGGCTTTGTCCCTGTCCTCCACTCCCCATAGAAAATTTAAAAGCACAACCAGCATCTTTTCTCCAACTGGCATGAAAGGTCCAGGGTGTGGCAGTTCTTGCAAAGGTGCCAGGTGCCGAAAGAGGATGCAAAAGGCTCTGTTTACATGCTGGCCCCCGTCTAGCTTTCCATGTTTAGCAAACAATTTTAGAGGGTGCTATGGAAGTGCAAAATATAATATCATTAATAAATAAAGGGCCAGCGAAATGTCACATTTTCAGTTTCCATTTGGGATAAATCTGAAATGGAATGGAGTGTCAGATACAGTCCAAGAGGCTCTCCTTCCCTGCAGAAAAGAGCCACTGCTCTTTGCTCTTACTAAGGGGAAGAAAAAAAAAAGTGCTGAGCAGCTTTAAAAAATTCAATCAAAATAATCTGCTCTTTGGAAAGGTGGCGGCTGACAGTAATTGGAAAATACTGTCTGACTCATTTATTAAAGTGAGATTCAGAGTCAATTGATTTAATAACCATTAGAATATTCTATTAAGGATATAATAGGTTGGCACAGCCCTATTTTTTATTAAGAGTTATAGGTAAGAAATAAGCAATGCTATGGAATTTTAGACAACTGCTGTATGGATTAGACTAAAAATATGGCTTGCAAAATAGATATAAAAGCAGCAAGTATCAGAAGGAGGAACAGGAAAGTACATTACAGTGCAAATGAGTTAGCTGAATGATGAAAAAGAAATGAACCTTTAATATAAAGCCTGCACTTTTCCAAATCTAACCGAGAACTATGCACTGCACTCTCTGATGTGGTACATTGTAAAACAAGTCAGCATGTCCTTCACATTATGGGTCCAACAACTCCATAAGGAAGGCAAGAACAAAGTACCCACTGTACAGCACAGAAGGGCTGCTTTCTCTTGCCCTAACATGGTTAGGATGTGACTTTGGACATGGTTAAGACCTCACAACATGGATAGGGATGGTTTACCCACCACTGGTAGTCAAATGAGTTTTATGTGTGCAGAATTTCTGCATAAGTAAATTACTTTCCATTTGTAATCTTTATTCAGATAGTAGGAAAATGTAAACACAAATCAATTCCAAATAAATGCATTTAATATTCAAATAAATGTTTAATATTTACACAAATATTAAGTGTTTCAGTGGGGGTAGGTAGATTTTAATTGAGGTGCAGGCCATTACCTCAGCGACTAACTTGATAATCAGCTATAAAAGCAAACAAACCCAGTCTTCATGCTGAGCTTATACACATATTTGGGGATCCTCTGTCTTTGCCTCAGCTACTGATACCATGGAGGGAGTTCCTGAGCACCTGGTACAGCAGGCAAGGTGCCCTCACGTGCACCCCCACTAGAGGCAGTGCTTTGGATGACCTAGCCCAGGTTGTGATCTGCACTCAAGACGAGCGCACGACTTGTTCAATTTGAGGGAGGCCCTGACACTTCAATATACACTTTAAACAAGTGGAACCCCTTAAACAGCCTCTAGACTCTGTGTCCCATGTTTATGCTTCTTGCTCTTCAATAAAAACAAAACTAGAGCAGCTACAAGCAAATGTTCACTGGCTGACTTACATGCAGCTGTTAAGTCGGTAACCACTGGAGGCCCTCTTATATTGTCTGATCAACACTACAGCCATTACCAAGTACCAATTTGTAACAGTTTATAAGTAACTCTTTATCTTATTCACCCTCGAGATTGTCCAGAAGGGTCCTTGTGCCTTCTACTCTGAATAAATCTATAGGCAAAGGTCCAAAGATGATGATGTCCTCCTGGTAAATCATCACGAAGCTGGGTCCATGCTTAAAAGCATCTGCTAAGAGATAGTGTAAACTCTGCCCTCCACACACAACACAGGAATGAAATGGCCTGCAGGCCCTGTATTTTTTTTTCAGGTCTAAAGCATGCACAGCTCCCACATTCAACCTGTTTTCTTTATAATTTTTTTTACCAAGCAAACTGTGCCCCTAAACCAATTTCTACTTCACATTGCTTCCACTCTTCCCTGAGTTAATTTTGCAGCACACATTTATAAGCCAGAGATCTGAGGAGTAAAAAAGGAATGCCACAGATGACAGCTAACCCCTCGGCTACAACATCTCACACTGAAAACTGGGGAAGGACAAAATACACAACACTATAATTTCCAGAGTATATAGACATCCGTGCTCCCTAGCATATAGTGCTGTGCCTGTCTTCATCTTTTTAATTCTACTGGCCACACACCTACACACTCCTCAGCCTCTCTGTGCTACTGCAGACAACTCATTCCTGCTCAGAATTTGGTTTTAGGGTCCACTACAGCAAGTGGGTGCATGGCAAGTACCCTCACATGCTAAGGAACACATAACACTTCTTCCAAGCCTGGAAGCTGAAATTAAACAGTGCCTGAAGTCTCCATCATCACTTTCATAATTTTCTTACTATTTGTACTAATGCTAATGCTTCTGTCCTTTTCAGTTTCTCAAACATTATCACAACCCCTCCAATGAAAAAACATTATTGATCACAGTGTTAATTTTGGAAGCTGACATGAAAAACATGGGAATATAGTGATATAGGAGGAGACATGACAAAGCCAAAGCATCCAGCTGGAAGTTGCTGCAGGAAGAAGAATACAGCTGGAATTTACAGCTGTGAGAACAACCTGTCATGGAAAACCAATTTTTTTTTAAAGTCCAATCTCCTAGCTAACAATTCAGTCCTGGTGGGTCAGGATGGAGGATGAGACAGAAAGACAGAAGCACACCTGTATTTCCCCTGCACTATGCAGGGCAGGTCACCATCTGTTAGGAAACAGGAGGGTGGGAGAAGGAAATACCTTCCTCACCCTCGAGGCACTGTTATCCTGCACACTCTCCCTCTCATGACACATACTACTGCTCATGTGGGCAGGCCGGCACAGTGGTCCATGTTTACTCTTAATACCACTTTTAACCAAAATCATGAAGTTAGCTAAAGAAAGTCAAAACATCAGGCTGCAACCAGAGCAATATCTTTCCCCTTGCTTTTTTCTCAGTTCAGAATGACTTATGGGCAAGGCTCTGCACATGCCTGAGGAAGTCGGTGGACAAGATTCAAGGAACAATCCTAAACTCTTTAGTCACCAACAACTGTAACCTCCCAAGAGGAAAGTAGAGACCAGGCTATGACACTGCCTTGAAGAATACTGGCCAGCACCAGAAGGAAGAGGATGGGACCTGCACTGCTGAGGCCAGGCTATGCTTATTCCTAGCAGCACCGGGTAGGAAGCTTTATTCAACATGCAGGGAATATATCCTACAGCCTTCTGCAGCATACTGCTACAGCTACAGCAAAGGGTGCTGATTGATGGAGTGACAAAGAGCTGGGATCCACCTCCTCAATTAAAGCAAAAGTTCATCTCTCCAGGGCCAGATTTTGAAATTAGATCTGCTTAAGGGAAAGCCAGTCTACTGCATCTTTCATTCCACTGTATTTTTGTCTGAAGCAAGGGATGCATTTCACTTCACCAACTGTTCACTTTTTTGCTTGGTTGCACTCACTTTGGCTGCTTGTAAGTGAACTCTTCTTACCACATGTGCCTTGTATGTTCTATTAAAGCCACAAATTGTCTGGCTTCCATGAGGCTGGATGAAAATAAAAGAAGGGCAGCTAGTAGGGTCTATTTCTTAATAATTGTCATGTGTTCAGCTCAAGTTAGAACGATTTAAATACAGTAAATGCCCTTTTCATCAAACAACAGCATTTTCTGGGCAACTGGCTACCAGGAGAGAGTTCAGGAATTAAGCAACAGGATTATTCACCAACTGATGGGACATGCATAATTTGCTACTCCTTGTCTGTAACTGCACCAGAAAAAGGTATTAAAATTTGTTCAGAAAAACGGCCTGTGTTGCATCACACAGCTACACACATTACAAGGTTACACTCCATCATTGGAATAAAATCCCATGTGATAGAACTTATTTTGGAAACAATTTTAGCATAGGATATAAAAAGAAATTTAAACCGGTAGGAATAAGCTGAGTGGTATGAGTTATTTGTAGACAGATGATCCAGCTCAACGTTTACCTTTTCAAAAAGCACTTAGTGAGCACTGATTAAAAACCTGGTGACCGATCCTTCAAGTACTGGCATAAGTAGCTCAGGGGAGCAGCCTCCCATTTTACTAGACTCCTGTCTAGTGGGACTAAATTCTGACAAAGTGTGCAAGGTCAAGCCCTCCATCCTTTCACTGTACAGTGAAATACAGATTATCATCTGCATATTACAGATAAAGAAATCAAACTTCAGAGCTGCTAAATGTCTGTTTCCACCACTCCCACCCTCAAACAGAGAATGAAAACTCTCTCACTAAATTTCAGTAGTTGAAGAATCAGACCCTGCTTAAACTGCCCATCATTATGAACACAGCGTTGGAATTGACTTTTTTTCTGTTCTCTTCTGTGAGCTAAGAGACTATTTCTTTCCAAGAAGAAACTTTTTTGGACCAAATCTTCTTTAGTGAAGTTAAATTACAATTTCAATGGCTCAGAGATTGCCTGAGCAAAATAGATATTAATGATTTAATCAAACTGTAGGGGGGGAAACTAATAAAAGTGTCACATTTGTATTTAGAAGAATTAAGAACAGTAGAAACATAAGTAAAAACTTTCTTGTTTTTAAGCATTGTTCATTACATTTCAATATTTTTGTTCATTGTGTAGGCTACAGTTTCTTTTTCTTCTTCTTTCTTTCTGGTTGGAGAACCAGCTTTCTTTGCTATTTGATGTTACATGCCTACTAGTAATGCCCACTCATCTGGGACTTCTGGAACTGGTCAAAGTATATCTACTTTTAAGTTCTGCACAAAGAAAACACAAATTTTTAAGGTACGAAAGCTGTTCTAAATTTAGTGGTACTGGGAAAACCTCTTGCATGGAGACAATCAAGTGTCAATATTAATTCTACACCACAGTGGAGTAGCAGTAAAAATTCTGGTTTGTACACAACTCTCATCAGGTATTTCTTTTGTTCTGAGTATACAGAAAGGGTCAGAGTTGCCTTCTTTCTTTTGGTATGCAGCTATTAGATGTCTGCAAGATAAAGTATCTAAATGCTGAAATGCTGTTTATCTAACCTACAAAGAATTGCCTGCTTATTCTTAAAAGATAGAGAAGAAAAAAGTAAAATTGAAAAAAAAGTGAGGATACGATAGGATAGGATAGGATAGGATAGGATAGGATAGGATAGGATAGGATAGGATAGGATAAGGCATGATAGGGCAGGATAGGATAGGATAGGGCTTTCCTGTTACATTCCATATTAGAATCAATAGCACGAAGAGATAGGAGTGCTTGTCATATTTCCTAATACATCAGATACTATTGATAATTTTTTTCCAAATCTGAATGCCACTATATGAGTCAAATATTATTTGGCATCTTTTTACATAGGTGAGGGTCACTTTGAAATGAGCAGCAATTGCTGGGATACTGACCCAGCTCTCCAACTCATTTAGGGGTGTATCAACTACCTGCTTTCTTTCCTTTTAAGCTCCATCTCCTCACCACCAGCTTTCAAAAAAATCAGGGAGGAAGAAGTGGTTCAGGCTGTTAAGGCCCTCAGGTCTATGTTGATAACTGGGCATTTAATTAGATTATTTTCACGTGAGCAAACTGCATTGACAGTTAGGGGAGATCTTCTTGTACAGCAAAGTATTAAAATGGTAAATCTCAATTTAATATAAAGAATTATTTATATTGCGCATCTGACTTAGTTTGCTGTTTTATTTAGGAAAGCATGAGAAAGCCCAGTTTTAATTTGCTCTAACCTTTCCCTATGTCTCTCTTTGATTCTGCTACAAAGTGAGCAAGCAAGCAGCTTTGGGCTCACATACAAAAAAGGACCAGACTTCATTCTAAACCTACTCCACTCTCCTTCCCACTTTCTCTGCTGGTACTAAGACTTCACACTGAGCTGAACAAATAGCTGTTGGGATTTCTATATTAAAAGCTCTTTGTTTGAGGATAAGAGAATAACGAGGGCCAATTAGTTATTCTTTCTCTCTTACATATATTGGGGTTAGCTTTTTTTTCCCCCCCAAATTCTAAATGCCGTATTCCAGCCCTTGATGAAACCTAATTCTCACTGAAGCAAAGACACCATTTCCCACTACGCTGGCAATTGAGCAGTGGTACCTAAGAACATCCCCTCTCAATCCAGTGAACTTTCATGTAGCAGAATGGCAAAGTTATGAACTTGAAAAAATAGGGAAACAAAGGAAAAATATCAGAGTAGAAGAAATAGAGAAGAGTTGGCTGAAAAGAGATGTACCATTGATAAAGATTGGTTGTGGAAGGAGCACAGAAGTAGCAGCAACGATAAAGAAAATAGGGGGTAGACTGAAAAGACTGATGGAGGAGAAGTGGTAAGCAGAAGCAAGACAAGGGCATGAATCTTAGCTGGAGGCAAAAAGGCACAGAAAGTCTCAATTTAACCCTCATTTGAAATTCACTGAAGAAATGCAGACCACCATATATTTCTCCAGACAGGGCTGGGGTAATGTAGCACAGCTCCTATGGCAATAATGATAGATGTATTTTTACATCCAAATGTCTGAAGCCAACAATGTTACCACTATATAATTAATAACAATAAACAATTAAAAAGAACAGCAGGTTACAAGTATAAAGCATCAAAGTAGGAAAAAATACAGAATCATTATGAGAAAAATAAAAGTATATGCTGTCAGGTCAGTGTATATCCTCTCCAGATAAAAGTTACAGAGCTGGAGAAAAATGCTGCCTGACATTAAGTGACTATGAGATGATTAACATCAGTGAGAAACTAAAAAGCACTTGTAAGGCTCTGAGGAAATCTGAAATGTGGTATGAAAAAAATGCCTGTAACAGCAAAAGTCAGGTGGCTGACCACTGTAAGACACTAGCCTTCTACTAAGACATGCTCTAATAAGTAACTTACAGGACTGCATTTGCTGGCTGAAATATTCTCCAAAAGGCCCAGTTTTTGTTGTGTGTGTGTCAGTTCATTTAAATAAGAAGAGCTAGGAAAAAACAGAGGAACCCGGGAAGAAAGGGAGAAGGACCCAGTCTGACCCTACACTCAGTGCTGTGCATACATGCACAAGGTGCCTAGCAGTCACTGAAACCAAATTTATTCAAGCCACGTGCTGCAGAGTGGGGAGAATGGGTTAAAAACCATGAGATGTAACTCAGTGTATGGCTGGAAGTCTGCACTGGGCAGTTTCCCCCACACAGGGTTTCTTTATAAGGAGGAAAGTGAGTATTTCAATTTTTTCGCTTGTTTGGTCTTTTGTTTAATGAAGACTGAGATTTTGATGCAGCACTGTCATTTCGGAGGCTCAGGTTGAAAAAGAAGTACTGAACACTGTGAGACTTGTGATCAAATTGTGAAACTGTGAAACCTAATTTACCCAAATGAAATGGGGGACACAAAATTAATTCAGATAAATGAGGATTTTGAATAAGCAAGGGACTATTTAGTGCTTTTAATACACATCCTGGGACACAACCTCATTACAGATCAGGAGTGTTGTGCTGTGAGTTTGTGTCAGAGTGGAAGTGTCACTGACACAACAAATAAAACCAAAAATATCCTAATCCCTGATCGCTTATTTTGTGTTTCCATACACACGCTACACGAGCCTGAAGAATAATTAACACTGCCGAGAAGAAGGAGCAACAGTGGATGAGTCTCACTACAGCAGACCTCTCATCATAGCAGAAATACAAATGTACTAGTTATCGTAACTGTGTTATGTTAAGTAGACCTTTGCCCCACATTATTGTAAGTTAGAGGAGGGAAAAGGGAAAAGGAAGATGATATCAGCATTCTTGATTATATTTTATTTATCCACAAATACTGTTGACACGGTTGAAGAATAAGCAGAAGAATAGAAGGAGAGACACAAAACACTTGCAGACACGGGTTTTTTTACATTTTGTTAGGGACGAAAAGACTGCCAGTGAAGACACTGATCCCTTTTACAGAGCAATCTCAGACATTACTGCCCATAAAAAAATGAAAGAAAAAACCTGAAAATATTTCTACAGCTATCTTGTGGAATTATAAAGATGCTGTGAGCGTATTTGTTGTTGGCAAATTTTTAATTTCTTATCTTTATGACAATTTGACCAAGACCTGAGCAAGTTCATTTGCACTATCATTTAAATATCATATACCCTGATTATGTAACAAAGGCTGGCTCCATAGGGTTTTGTTTTCATCATCAACCTCATAAGGATGGTAAGAAATGAAAGTATTTGTTAACAGAATTGTACAAGATGCGCATTTAACTTGCCTAGTTTTTTCTTTTTGAAAGCTAGAAGGCTATCGCTTGGAAACCCTGATGCTGTTTAAAATGAAGCATCTTCATCATAAACCTTGCAGGCAGCAAGTTTCTCTACTTACTCTGCACATTATGCTTACTTGTCAGTCTTTCTCCAAACAAAGTGGGGAAAACAAGCACATGAGATCCAAAGATGTAAAGCAGATAGAATATATCCCCCAGCCCCTTCAATTGCCTCCTTCAGCTCACTCAAGAAGCAATTTTAAATTTATTAAACCTGAGGGTGAGCAGAAGGATTTAACTAGGCTGGTTTTAAACAACACAAAATAAGGTCATGGAGGAGTATTATCCCTCCAGTCATATTTGAAAAAACAGGGGCATTTTGAAGTAAAAAAAAAGGGCAAACTCTCTTGCTGTGCCATGCATTACCCTGACCAGCAAGAGTCCACTGTTAGATTTTGTAATGCATCTTGCTAAGTGAAGCATGCAGATTTTGATCCTGTGACACTTTTACAAATAAGCAACATATTTTGTTGATGTTCATTTCTGTTTGATTGCTGGACTTGATAAATGACATAGCAGAAGAGAAGATGAAAAATTGCTGTGTTAAATCCTTGAAAATTATACAGCAGAAAAGGTGGGCAGCCTCTGTAGTTCAGCTGGGCGCCAGAAGCCAAAGATCAGAACTGGAAATAACAGCTGACGAAGAATACTCACAGAGCAGCAAGGAAACTGAGGTGGGGCAACTGAACTGAAAGCTGTACTCAAAAACCATCTCCCCACACCCTTCTCTTTCCAACAGTTCATCTATGCGACTGACACACCCTTCCTCTTCCCCCAACAGATAAAGAGACAAGCTGGCTATGAAGACCAAAAAAAATCCCCAAAAACTTCAAAGTGAGCTACAGCAAACAGAAAGTTGGCCAACATACCAAAATACCAGCATTTCTCAGAAAAAAACACTCTGGAGATCTCAGTAAAAAGTGGCAACAGCGGGAAAATTCCAAATTAAAATTGTTGCTTTCGCTTGGTTCATTATGTTGATAAAATATTACCTCATGCATAGCACATTATCTTTGAATGACATGTTCTGTGCCCTCTGTGCCTGAATCAAAACTGTCACATCATGATAAGTCAAATATATCTGCCAAATAACAGGTATCATCATTAATTCCATGAAAGGCCTTCATGAAAGAAGTGCAATGTTGCATGGCCAAGGTTTCAGTGATGTCTCTTCCCAGCAGTGCAAAACAAATCAATGTTGGAAGGGAAGAGTTTACCTACAATCCTGAATACGTGTATGTGTGTTTGTGTTAGAGAAACAGAAGAAAGCTAGCCAACACTGCAAGTACAATGGTATCAAGCATGAGTGAAATATAATATGATGCAACTATTACACGATTCATGCATTAAGAATCAAATGTCACTTCTTTAGTCATTTTACCTCTGATAATAAGAAGAGTATATATGGAAGGTTGACTGATTTCAGCCGAGCAAATGGAGCATACAGGCTTTCACGTGGGGTAACTTAGGCTGCACGTTTTACAGTGTATTTTTTTTAAAGTGCCACATGAATGATACACTCAAGGGTTTGATTTCTCAAACCTAGTGACTGCCAATGGAAGCTGAATGCCCATCTGCATTTATACACCTTCGAAAAAAAAAATACACCTCTTCACTGTGGAACTGCAGAAGCAGCTCCCTTTTCACCCCTCTGCTCCCTGCCCATGCATGCCATTCCCCCAAGTCCCCTCACTGCTTTCACCCAAATATAAATAAAAAGGAAAATCTGCTTCATTATATTTGCTTCCATTAATTGATGTTAACAGAAGTCAGTGAAAAATAAAGCCCAGCAGTGACATTTTTCTTTGCTAAAGCATGATAGTAGCATATTACAAACATTACAAAAAGGTCCCCTGGTAGGATTGTGAAGTTCCACTCTAGCAGTAAAATGCATCTACTGTATGTTTCCTGATTTGTTTATTTATTTATTAAATGTGGGATTGGTCACAAATGCAGATAAAACTCCCTGGCTCAGCAGCTGGGGTGCAACACTCAATGAGAGCACTGGATGGGCACCGTGTATTTTTAGCATTCCTTTTACCCCAGTCAAATAAGCGATCCTGTTTACTGGTGGCAATGACGCTCGCAGCTATTCAGTCCCAGTTTGACATTTTCCCTATGGTTGCACCTCTCTTGCTTTTGCATGAGTTGGGTGGTTCTGAAGGACACAACACTTTGTGCCCAGAGGTCCTTTTGACATTTTAGAACAATGCATTCATCAGGCTGTTGGTCTCCTGAGGTACAACCGGAGCAGCACAAAAACTAAGGAACGACAGAACCCAGCCCGCTCACCCATTCTCCGAGAAATCTCTCCCTATGCCAGCTGACATACTGGTTTCTGGGAAAACAGTTTCAAGCCAAGTAAAAGACTGGACTGCCTTCAGGGAAGGTAAGTACAGATGCTAAATTAGGCCTGGCAGGATTGCAAAAGTGGGGAGAAATAGAAACAAAGGGGTCAATTGTTTTCATGTCCCTGGTGTTGCCTACCAGGATAAATATAGCCTCTCTTCACTTGCCTCTCTCTGTGCTCAGGGCTTTGTAAAATGCCCTGAGTATCTACATACTCAGGCCCCTAATCCTGCTGCTTCCATAAGCTTAGTCAAATCCTTAATGTTCAGTCACTTGAATATTCTTAAAAATATATTTTTCTAGACCATCTGAAGATGTCTGAGAGCAAAGGGGATATGGGCAGCTAAGTGGTTCAGTCTGTAACCTGTCAGAGTTTGATGGAATAAGAACAGCAGAATATACTGTCACTGGCCTTTTTACCCATTCTGCATAGCTCACACTATATTCCAGGCGGGTGGCCCTAGCCCAGAGAACCTCTTCATATGAGAACAAGCAGCCAGAAAAGAATGTGACTGGGAGCACTGAATATAGGACACATATTTGTGCCCTTTTTTCTGAAACAAATAGTCACTTCAGGCAAGCATGGCAGACCTTAGATGTCGAAGAGGACACAAAGCTGGGCAAGGTAGAGCTGTGCAGGGGTCCTGACAGCATTTCTTCAAAGCATAAGAGCGCTGCGACAAAAGATAATGGGACATTAGCTGTGACTCCAGAAATAGGTGTTCAAAGCTGTGAGCATTAGAGGAGCACAGAGGTGGGGGTAAGGGAATCTCAAGAAGGAAGTGTAAGCAGGGTTGGATAGAAATCTTTGAAAATGATGACAAGATGCTTACACTTGATAAAGGGGTAAGAGTAACACAAGTAACTGTAAGTAAACCACATTAAGTCAGTATCCAAAAACAGCTTGGTGGCTTCAATTCTCCAGTCTGAGGGAAAACAACATGGTTAAACTGAATATAACTTGGCTTCTAAAAAGAGAACTGGCTGTAGAGGTGGAAAGAAATGGAGAGATCTTTGAGATGATGAAGGAAAAAGCAGTGGGATTTAGAGACGGGAATGGGTGGATTAACGGAGCAAAAAGGAGCCAAAAATAACAGTGGAGGAATACTGAGAGAACATTACTGACAGGTGTCTGCTAGTTATAATTATACATATCTTCTAATGCCAGTGTTACATTAGACGCTGTCTTAACATAGATATTGTTTCTGTCTTTGAAGATCCTAATCAAAAAGAAGAAATACCTTCTCTCTTTTACAGGACTTAACAATCAAACAGTGAATGAATTATGCTGCAGAGAGAGAAGCTGGAAGAGCAGCAATATGGATACATGTATAATAAAAGATACATGCATATGCATTTCAAATTGTATATAGAAATGATGCTTGAACTGCTACTTAAGCAGGATTACTCCTGAAACTGTAGCCTGAACAAGTCTCTAATATCAACTTGAATGAAGAGGAGTAAGCATTTTTCCCCTGATCCAAGCCTAATGGGGTTGCATGGCAGAAGAGGAGGTGCTTTAATGTGAAGCTGGCAAATACATTTTTTGAAGGAGACTGCAGTCAGCTTGATTGTTGTGTTTTACCAGCAAAATAACTGCAGCTACAACCAGCTACAATTAGGTTCTTAGTAATGTGTTCACAGGTAGCTATGCACGCAAAAATGAAATCCAGTCAAAGCAAGTTGAACTTTGATCCTCAACCTATCTTTTACAAAGCAGCACCGAGGGACCATGGTTTTTTCTTAGCAGCTTTCACACTGATACTATCACAACAATTAGTGCTTTTGAGACATGCTGGTGGGATTGACAGCTGGCTGATGACACAGCACAGCCTGGAGACTGCCATTAGATCATCACTATTGACAGGTTATCTGCTCACTTCTCACCAGTGAAAAGTTATTCTGTCTTTTGGCAATTGCAACTTATTCTTGAAATAGGCCTCAAAACAATCACCTTCCACAATTTTGTATTATACACACCACAACTGGTCCCAAAATATGTTTCATAAGGGGCAATCCTGATGTTTTAATGTCATCATTACAGAAACCCTGCAAATATTTCTAAGGCATATTTTCTCATCAACATATGGAAAAAAATATGGTGGAATAGGATTTTCATTAATCCTTTTAACACTCACATGAAAGAGAGGGTGCACACATACGCATACATGTGTACTTGTTTCAATTTCAAATTTACAAATCTAAACAAAGCTGCACAGAACTATTGCATGTAAAGACAGGTTAGATGGTTTTGCCCTGGGAAGAAACTGTACAACAGTGAGAACATTCCAGCTGAACAGCAGGAGAAGATGAACACAAGTTACCCAAAGTTAAAAACAAGCAAGCCATTCTGCATGCACCAGGAAGCAAGAAATAGTTGCTTTCCCCAGATTTGTGCTTCCCAGTTGATTGACTGTGTCCAAGAACATACATGCAGAAGGTCTCTCCCAGGTCCGGTTTCTCTGTTCCCTCCTACAGAATGTGTGGTATTTAGAAAGGGCTAAACCTTAGCATACGGTTTTTCCCTGTCTGGGAGCGTTGTACAGATTGCTGTCATCTACTCAACTGAATTCTCACAATGCATAAAAGCACACTCTCTTTAAGCCCTCTCTCCTGTGATATGAACAAATAGGGAAGGAAAACTGACAACTGGACAGACATGTACTTTGACCATGTGACTGCTGCATAACATGGCCCTGAAGAAACAGGGCTTCATACACACACTGAACTTTCTGGCTTAGGAGCAACACAAACAACAGCGTTCTAAATATATATCATTTAGTTACTTATCACTTTGGGTTAGTCGTGGGGAAGAGAAAACCACTGCTGTCCCATGTGCCCCAAGGACTGTCACTCTATTGCCACCTGCTACAAGTCCCAGCCAGTGCTGAGCAGCCTGGCTGATCCCAGGTGACCTCAGCACTCATCCCCATGCCTCACTTCGCAGTGCAGGGAGAAAAAAACCCAAAACAATAAAACAGAGTGTGTTCTTCATGGTCAGCCTGGCTGACATCCTTTGAGCTTACCTGCTGTATGACTTGGATATGAAGTCACAGTTAGAAGGCCAGCATGCAGTTATTTACGAAGTGAGAGAAGTGTTATTTAATTTGCAAAATGGGAACTAAGAATGCCCTTGCAAGCATTTGGGGCAGGGGCTGCTTTTTGCACATTCCTGTATTCTCATCGCATGTTATCGTGGGGCTGGTACCAGACTCCACACAAAACTTCAGTAAATTCCCTGAATGATGGTTTGGTTTTCTCTACCAATGCAATAAAGGAAACCAAACCAAGGGCTTCTTCCTGTATGCTTCACAGTGCCTCCTGATCACACTGAATTCCCAATGAATACCCAGCATTTCACATATGACTCTGACACCCTGCCAAATGAGGCTCTCTGAGCAGACTTCTGATTGAACCTCTTGCTTTCCAGGACTTCAGAACAGGGCTACCCATGATCGTAGAGCTTGGTACGTTTCATCAAAACACTAAAAATACAAAAGCCTAAAGCCTCTCCTACCGATTATGGATATGAGGCACTGTTTCATGACAATGCCTTGATAGCCTTCTCCTTTCACCAAAATTAGACACTTCTTTCCTTGGGAAGTGGGCAGGGAGCTAGAAAAAGGCTAATCACTTTTAAAAGTACTAAAAAAAATAAAAAAATCTCTACCTATAGGGATAAAGAAAAGCCTAAGGCTTTCTAATTTGTAGAAAACATCTCACGGAGCACACTAGACAGTTGCTAGGGGCCTCTGACTGATGGCTCTTGGGTCTTCTCCCTACCTTTGATCTGCATTATGAAATGTTAATGTCCACCACGTCAGGACTTGTTACATAAACATACCCTTTCTCTAACTGCTCAGCCCTGCCCGTTGCAACTTCCATTCATATTATCCATTTATATTTAAATGCTGGCTTGGAGCTTATACCCAGAAGCACTGACATTTTTAAACAGGAGCAGCTAAACTAGGGTAAACTGCTAAATATAATTTATTGATGATAAAGAGCTTGGTTCAGATTAAATTCCAGCAATTTAATAATGAACACATTCACATCCTGCATCCGGAATATGTATATGTATGTGTTTTTCCCTCCTCATTTAACTGGGAGAAGGGGGTCTCGGAATCTGTGATTTCCTGTTGATTAGATGTGAAGCAACCACAAGCACATATTTTTGATATCTCTATTAACAGACTGTTCATGTCTAACTGCAAAACTTGGTTGCACTTCTCTCAACATCTTTGCCCAAGACAGACCAGTAAACACAATTCCTCTCTCTATAATTAGCCTTTTCTCTAAGGGCCCTGAAGTAAGTCTGCATGCCGTAGATTTAATATCCAGTGCTATATCCATATGTGCTGCCCTTGCCTGGTCCCAGAGCATATAAACTCCCCTATTAGCAGCCTTGACTGCTTAATTATGCAGATTTTTTTTGTATCCGCCTGCCTGTAAAATTACTGTGTCTAACCTTTTTTTTCTCCCTCCTCTTTGCACCATGCTGGCCATTCTAATGAAATCGGCATAGGGGAAAGGGCCTGATTTGCAGTTATGGAGGCTGGATCGCACTGGCAATCTGTCCTTAGTGGGAGTTACAAAAGAAGTCAAATGCCTTCATCTGGTTCTCCCCTCTCATCCCCAAGGTGATTGAGTTCACTTCCTGATGCTTCCCAAGTTTTCCTCGGGCTGTCCAATCAGCGCATCCACCAGGGAGCCCGGCCTAGCTTGCAACAGTCTCCGTATCTAGTTACAGCCCCACCAGGGACAGTCAACTATCCACCCCCAAGCCTTCAGATGAAAACCTTTTCTAACAAGGCCGCCCAGCGCCAATGAAATAACACACATCTGCATATCCACTGGGTCCCATGTTTCTTGTGCTCATGGATTATGTATCTTGCAGCCTCTAATAAAGAAATGCAGTTCTTTGTTTAATGTTTATCTTGTGCTTGTTAAGCAAATGCTAATGTTGTATCAGAATGCTTTAGTGCTATTTGGGTTTTTGGTGATTTACTACAAGACAATCTGCTGTGAAGTAAATTTAGAGGGGAGGGGGAAGGAAAAAACCCACCACATTCAGGCTTAGAGAGAGCGAGAGAGAGAATGGTTTGACAGAGAAGGAGCAAGAGACAGAGGGAAAGACAGAGGGAGTGAGATGGGAGAGTGAGTGCAACAGCTCCCAGTACGACTTCCCTAACCCTCGGCTGACATGCCCACTTCATCACTAGCCAGTCCGATACCTGGAGGTACAGAATCAACCCAGTATGATTTTCAAAAGGGATGAGATGATAACTTCCCCTTCAGTGATAAGGTAAACAGTGTCCTGAAGGGTAAACAAAAAATAAAAAAGCCCCTTTTGCTGTCTGCCTTTGTGCCCTGATGGTTACACTGTGCTGTGTTATTCACAGACCACAGGGAAGCCCTAGATTTAATTGTTCATGTCTGGCTCCACTGGAAATAGGCAAAAGAGAATATAAGGTATTCAGAACCCCCTTCTCTAAACTATTTTTGTTTCCCTTCCCACTTCAGGGGGGGAAGAGAGAAGATTTGGAAGCTGATGAACAAATGAATGTCCTCTGTTTACCCTTTGGCAAGACAGAATATAGATATCCACAGTGCTAAGAGCTCCTGTCAGTCTCTGTTCAATTCCTTCAACCCTGTTTTGAAAGAAGATGTAAGTTCTGGAGTTCTGTTTGTTTTTCTTCTACAAATGAATCAGGGTCAATAAAACACAGATCTCCAAAAGGAGGAGACTTGAGTGCTAACTAGAAATGCAGTTGCCCATATGCCCTCCTTTTCACACCACAACATCCTTTTTAGCAACTACCCTTTGTCACAAAATCAGTTGATTTTGAGGACTGCACGAAATAAGGTTGCACAAGGTCCCCCAGGTCAAACTGAAATTACAACTTAAAACAATTTTGTGGACAAACAATTCTACACCTTCAACATGACAGAAGCCCAAAAGATCTTCTGGAATCACAAAGGTATCATGCAGTAAGGCAGTAAATTATTGTTAATTCCCTTTCCACATACGTGCACCTTTGAGCACATGAATATCCCACGTATTGCTGCACTCCTGTTCTCTTAGCATGCCTTTTACCCTGCTATCCAAGACTGTGATAGTATGTGAATGCATCAAAATGCTGCAACTGTAGATGTACAGTATTACTAATTCCAAATACTCAATGTCTTTAAAACTTACACTGCTCATTCCGAAAGAGTAAACTGGCATGAGTAAGTTGGTGCTCAGTCTTCTGGAGTGAGAACAGTGGACACTGAAAGTCTTCAGTAGAAAAGACGGAAAGTACAAGAAATGGGTATATGAGGTTTTCCACCTCATTCCCTTTTGATGTGCCTTGATTTTCAAAAGATCATTTCAGCTAGTAAGAGGGACTCCATTTTTTGAACACACCCAAATCTGTAAACTAGTTGCTGAAACTGCTGATAAAATATGCCTCTTCATAAATACCAGTTGGATATTTTGATGTTATTTATTTACAAGAAGCTGAATTCTCATTTTGAACATAAAATCTACTATCATCAAGTAAATTCATCTAAGATCATATTTGCTCTATTAATTTAAAGTGAAGGAATCTGTCTCAGCTAGCTCAGCCCTCTAAGCGGCTTAAGAACACAAGCAACCTGTGTTTTGTTCCACAGCCTTCTCCCTTCTCTGCTTTTCTTCAACCAAGCAGAGTAAATTTTCACCTAAGTGGTATATTTATTATATTTTTTTTAAATTTGGTGTATTACTATACAAAGCCATAGTAAGCTCCACACACTCTGCTACTGCACTGTTTATTACTAGATACAATTCAAGGTCTTGACTGTAATCTTCTAAACGCCCTAATGACCTTGGGTTGGGCTGCATTTGAGAATATCTCTCCACTTCCAGGCCACCAAGAAAATTGAGCACAATAGGAACAGTAAACCTGACAGTGTTTCCATTTAAATCCCCTAGAGCAAAGGAGCTTCTCCATAAGCTAACTGTAGAAGTCACTATCTAACCTGCTGACTTCAGCCAACTCTACACAACAGCGTCATCACCATGAATGGGCTTCATGGAAACCCTGTCAGAGACTTCATTTCCCTCCTGCGGTCTTCATCAAAGCTACCTTCGGTAATCACTACAGCTGAGAACACTGCTCAGCATAAATTAAGGAAGATGCTCAAGGACACAATGAGTCTGTGATATATATGTTTAGCCTTAAAGTTTGGAAATCTTCAGCCTCCAGCCTGCATTTGATAAAGAATGGCCATTATAAACAGGAGGTTTGACCTAGTGACTAGGATTTGTGTACAGGTCACCTTAATGCAACGATAAAATCATCTTCACTATCCAGTCTGTGTTATTCCAGTTTCCACATAGACAGATTCTTATTAGACATCACTAATGCACATGTTCCCGATAGCCTGTAGTTCACCTTGTATAGCCAGCCGCACTTTTCATCTATGCAGTGCATGCAGTGCGATATAGCAAACACAGAGTGGGAGATGTGAGATGCTCCTTTGTTACATGCCAACAATCCCTGTATTTTTTTTTAATTTTTTTTAGAATCTGAGAGTCATACAGACATTTTCTACAAGCATTTAAAAGGCATCTCTTAAAAGTCAAAATTGACTGCTATGGATCTAAGCAGGAAAACTGTGCAGGCATCAAACCGTATTAGTGATGAAGATATATCCTAAACACCCCTAAGTACCTGCACATCTATTTTGTTTTGACAGATCATATCATAGATTCATAGAAAATAGAGTTGGAAGGGACCTTAAAAGGTCACTTAGAGCATCCCCCTGCCTTAAGGCAGGATCAGCTATGCTGTACAATTTAGATGACCTCAAACTAACGAAGCAGAAGGGATGATGGCTAAAATGCCAGTGGATTAAGCCTGGTTCTGAATGTATTGATTACAAGGAAAAGAGCATTTGAAATCTGCTGTAACTGTGCAAGAGTCAAACAAAACAGGTAGTTAATAAGCTGGTTAATCCAGGTTGTTTGCTTCAGGTGATGGAGTCAAGTGTTTCTGACTGTGAGGAGTTCTTTTCAGGACCTAGTCAGATCCAGATAGGTTTCTTGTGGCTATGCTCTACCAGAGATATAGCAGTGCTTGATAGCTACCTGTCAGAGTCAACTTGCAAGAGTCACCATGAAGTTTTGGGTAACGGTCTCTAAGAATAATGAGTCTTTTCTGCTTGAATTTCAGCCTGTGATGCTTCCTGAATTTCTGGAAGTGACAAGGCACACAGTAAAGCCTCAGAGTCAAATCTAAGTGTCTCCTACATAGAGAACAACTCCTCTGTCAATGTAAGATACCAATGACCTAAAAATCGTCATTGAGATGTGGGAGTTTGGCTCCAAAACTTGCCACCTTTGACATTTAGTTTCAGTTCTGAACATTACTGTGGAAGGATTCATGGAGTGATTCTCTCCCCTGCCTTGGTAGATCACAAAGGCCTTAACTGCAAGATTCTGCTCTGTCATCAGTGTTGTAAATGTGTAAAAAGAGAACCAGGAGACATGTAAGAAAAGCAATATGAATTCAGCATATCTAGGTACTGGGGTAGACAGATCTGTTAACCTCCATCCCTTCTGATTTGGACTGGGGAAGTATTCTACCTAAGTATCTCATAGGTACTGATGAACAGGGGAGAGCCACCAGGTTAAAGCTCCACCCAAATAAACCATTATAATTCTGCACTTTTAAGTACTATGAAAAAATATGTGGAAATTCATTGGCCAAACTATTACTAAGGCTTATCTTCTAAGACTGTTTATTTGGAGAACAATTGTCTTTTATTAGCTATTCAGGAGTAGTGACTGCTAAGAGCTCTTCTCACCACTTTTGCTTACCAGGAAGACTTATATTTTCACAAGCATAGGCGCTGATCAAGATGCTATTTGCCTTTGCCTTTGGAGGTAAGATATTTGCCCCTAGGGACCTTTCACTGCAGGACCACACACTAAGAACTATAGTTGAAGAACCACAGTGTCTGTCTACTGACTTCTAGGTAAAATTCAGCCTGTTAGTTTGAAGTTTTAAAGCCCTAGCTGGTCTGAGCTGAGAGACAGCATTTTTCTTCATATTAAAAATGACAACTGTGGTCAGAAATGCTCAACTCACCAGCACCATTCTGACACAACCAGGGAAATGCTAATGCCAGAAAGGATTTGTAGATTTAGACGTTGTTATCCAAATGGGTTCAACTGGACTGGTATCTGGAAATGGCCTTTTGTAAGAGGCTGATTGGCAATTAGAGGGGTTCATGTGGAACAGTCTGTAGGACAAGCCTCAGACTGGGCAACATTCTGGGACTGGGGAAGATTTACATGGCATTGTTAAAGATTTAGTAAAGTCTATTCTACTTCTGTGCCATGAAACATGATGGCAGCACAAAATCAGTTAATTAAAATAAAAATAGTAATGTCAAACTTCAGAATGGCGGAACAGCCTAGTAGGAGTGAACCTCCCCTTATGGAACCCTCCCTTATCCACCTCACTCACATTTACAGCACTGAGGTACCAGCAAATTGTATGACAAGATTGACTGATCATCTCAAACCCTCAAGTATGTGTTACCAGAACTCAAAAGTGTAAAAGCTAGTTAATGATGGTGTTGGAACCCCACTGGTCACACCGACAGCTTCAGAAACGATGAGACAATATGTATCAGCAACATTTGTATGAGTGTCGATGTCTATGTGTATGCATTTATGAAGGTATCTTCTCTGGTGGTCCCAGTTGCTGGCAGATTCTTGGAGTACTTGAATGGGATGAGTGGGTTTTGGAGTGTGCTGTTGTGTGGTAGGAGCAATGGTATTGTCACAAAGCGGTAGTGGGTGGTCACCACATATGTTCCATAGGGAGAAATGAGAACAGCTGCAAACTATGCCACAATGTTGGAAAGAGAATTTTCTGATGGTACATTACAGTGGATGCAACCTCTTTCAGCTGTATAAGAGGTGTCAGAAAAAGGCAATCAACATTGTGACAGTTCTTTTGGTTTTAGTTGAGAATTTAAAAAAATAATCCCCCAAAAAGACTCAACCTCAATGCGCTATTTGAACTCCTAAACTACATGTTCTCCCAGACGTTTTTCTTCCAGGCTCTGATGGGTCAGTCATGGGTTTTTTAAAAAATTTAAAATCCCTATCAAATAAGCTTTCCCCCCGCTCCTTTCTTCTCAAAGCTAATACTGGGGTTGAGGGCCAAACAATATAATGATGCAGTATTACTTGCATTATTCCTGAAGCTTTGACAAGCCCACATTTGGTAATTAACATGAGAATGCCCCCTTGGGCCATTCTCCTGTTAGCTAAAATATCTTATAAATTACTGTAATAAAAGGAAAAAGTGAACACACTGCCTGTCAATGTTTCAACTTATCTAGCAAGAAGAGGAGACAATGCCATGATCTGGAAACACGCACACGCCAAATGGATGCATAAATTACGCTGTCTATGCCCATCTGAACCAGTCACCTGTCTGTCAGGGAAAAATATACACATAATACTGTGCAGGAAAAGAGAAGTGCATTACAATTTATATCCTATTTCTGTGGATACGAAGCAACACCTCTCACAGTCCGCTGAGGTACTTCTGACCCGTTACCAGACAGAACAAACTGGTAATTTTTGTTTAGTAAAAGTGATCACCAATGTAGTATGTCAGATGGCAGGATTCACCTCTTAGCCTTGTTCTGTTAGAGGTCGTGTTCATGGGGCTGCCTATACTTGGTGCCATTGGAAACCTTGTTCCAAATAATCCGAATGCCCTTATCTACCGTCAGTTTTGCAAATACACATTTCTGTGCTTTGAACTCAGAGACTGACAGCCCAGCAGCTAGACTTACACGGCAATTTCTGCTGTCCTGTCATCTGTGGTATAATATCATCCTGCAGCAAACATAAAAATCCACTGCTAACATCAAATGTATTCAAAACTGGGCACAAATATAAACCATGCAAACGCACCCTTAATATCCCAGTGCAGCAGGCTGAATGCCCTTATACAACCTGTTCAAAATAATAGAATTTGACATGAAAGAAAGTGCCTTGTATAATACTTCCTGGCAGGTACAATATTTTCCTTTATTTATGAATGCAGGTGCTGGCGAAAAAAATAGAAATGAGTGACGTTTTTTTCCTTAGAAACATATTTTATGGTTTTTTTCTCTTCTGATTTCAAGACTCATAATGCAGAAGAGCAGAGCAACTGAGGGGAGAAAAAGCCTATGCTTTATACAGGGCTACTTTAGTCTGTGTATAGGGTTGTGACACTGGAAGTACAGAGGAGGAACACACCAGACAAACTTACAAAGAACTTACATGCCTTCTTAAAGGGTTTACTTTTTTCCATAAGAAAACATTAATTAAAAGCACCAAACATCCCAAAATAATCTCTGTGACAAATTATTTTCTAGGCTGTTTTGATCAAAGATTTGCCACTTTCACTAATACAAAGTACCAGATTGCTGCAAGAGCAATAGTTTTCGAGTTCGATCCTTGAGGACCCTTTTTATTTTCCTGTTAAAGGCCTTGCAAAATCAATGCCTATAAATTGTAGAGTTATTGATAAAAATTCTGGGGCATGCAACTGAATGTAGATCAAAAAATGCCTGTGTTTAATCCATAGCAGACATAAATCGTTACTATTGCTGAATTTTAAAAGGATCTGATCCAAGCAATGTCAGGTTCCCAGCTCCGTGTCAGAGCCTAGTGACAGCTGATCACAAATATGACTGTGTTTTCCTTGTGACAACTGAGACAACGCAAGCCAGCTGATGCAGTTCCTCCTGTAAAGAGCAGGACAATACAGGAAGCTTGTTTTCCCAAGGATACCATGCATTTTTACACATCAGGCTGTGAAGTTACCACATGCAGCTTACTAAAACTTACAAATGACCATTTCACCTTTGCTTTTTCTACAGCAGACAAAAACATAAGGAACAATTCTCTTCTGGATGAGTTTTCCAATGACTCGATGCTGCAGTCACCAGGTCAGAGGTAATGAGGGCTGCAAAGCTTACAGTGCCACAGCTCCAGCTTGGTTAGATCAATGGCCTACAATTACCTACAAACAAGTCAGACACCAATCAATGTTTTGTTATTTCCTGTACTAGTTGCACAGGGAAACTTTGCTAGGTCAGGGAAAATCACAGTGGAGGCAACGGCTGCACCTGTTTGCAGTGCCTATCATGCCAAAACACCTTATGAGTAACCTTGAAGATCCTGTAATATGGTTAGAGGCCACAGGGACAATCTGGGTTCTTCAGATGAGCCTGGTTTCTCTGGCCTGGCATCAGGTCCAAAGGGTACTCTGCCATTGTAAGTTGGAAAACCTAAAGGATGCTAATGAATAAAAAGAACCTTAGCTCAACCCCCAGAATGTAAAATTCCAAACCTGGGCACATCATGGCACCACAGCACAGCCTAGCTCTGAAGTTTTATTTTTACAGCTATCATGGCAGTAAAAACTGCAATATGAGCCAGATCCATTCCAACAGATTCATTTATTTTTGAGAGATGTCAAAGGTGCCAGATTGATAGCCCTGGCGAGCAACATTTTCAATTTCTCTGCACACCAGGCACAGTGCAGGCAGCAGCAGTGCTACCTCCTGCCCACAGTTCCCATCCAAGCCTCCTCGGTCCTGAGAGGGACCTCCTAGATGCAGCACAGAGCTATCTCCGTATTACCTAGAGCTATTTCTGTGCAGTCAGCCTGTGTCCTCACTGCTGTGCTACAGTCAGTGAAAGCACCAGCCATGGCAGATGTGTTTTTGTGAGGAACATTTGTCTGCCGCAAACCGGAATGGGAGCGACGACTCATTTGTGCGCAAGTCATCAAATGTCTAGGAGGTCTTAACAGCTGTGCTCACACCACCAAGGTGGTATGACCTGGCAGCAGCAACTTTAATGCTTCCGTCCCTCATTATTACTGTTGTTTAGCACAGACAATGCCCTACCTTTGTATAAAGCCACCAGACAAAGGCAGTCTTGGACACAATTCCACCAGTTTCCTCAAATACCCCAGTGAGGCTCTTTACCTTTCCTGCACACATACATACACACGTGCCTGCTCCCCACCTTTTTGGTGATGCTCCTCATGCTGAAAATGCCAAGTGATTAGCTAGGAACAGCTCCTCTCTACAGAACTATCACCCCAATTTTTAAAAAAAGAAAAAAAATAAAACGCAATAAAAAGGTTAGAGAATGTCACTTGATCAAATACACACATAACTAAGCTGACATAAACATGCCTCCATGTCCTGTTATACTTTTTTAAAAGTAGAGGAGCAGAGCAGGAGTCCTGCTGGATTTCCCTTAGCAACCTGACAGGAGCCCACAAGGTCAGCTAGCAGGAAGCGTATAAAATTATACAGTGGGGAATTATCAGCTAAATTATTTCACTATACTCAGGATTTTTACTGTTCCTCCCAAGGCAGTGGCCTCTTGCTACTTGCAATAGAAGCAAGAATAAAAGGCGAGAAATGACAAAAGAGATCTTAAAAAAACGCATGTTTTATGTGCCTCCTGAAGATGGTGACTTTAATGCCCAACTAATTTTTTGTTGTTGATTTTAGATCAAAAGCATGATCTGTAGCTGTGGCTAACATGCACAAAAGAAGATGCATCTGTGTGCACGTAGCTGCATGCACCCACACAGGTGCATGAAGGTGACTTAAATTTCACCTTTGCATCGTCCCGTCCTGCTGCTGTCTCTATCCAAGCCTATGCCAAGCTACAGCAACTTGGGGTCTGCTCAAAATCCAGGCAGCTGAGAATGAGCTTGGAAAGCAGGGCTGCAAAATCACAGGAAGGAATTGGAATGGTGCAAAGTCTCCCAGCTGAAGTGCCATCACTTGAGGATCTACACCAAAGGGAGGCCTCCTGGACCAGCTGTGCCTGCTTTAAAAGCTGTTCTTGGGGGTGCTGTGAGATGGAGGCTTTTCCCTGCCACCACTGCTCTGCTCCTAGTATTAGATATGTCCTGGTTCTAGGGGAGGAGGAAGAGAAACCTGGAAGACCACTCACAATGTGGCTCATTTCATAGACCTGCAAGCATGATTTATCAATTAACAGGTAATGAAAAAAAATTCCCTGCAATTAAAGCCTTGATTTTGCTCAAACAGGAAGCAGTACCGTGCCACCATGTACTCCTGAGAGAGACAGGCAGCTCCTGTCACTAATGTGGAACACAGCTAATCTTAACAGATTCAGTGCAGGCCCCTTGAGAGATGCCATGCTGATGAAGGAAGATACAGTAGGGAGCCCCCCCTGCCTCCCCACAGGGCCTGGTTGATTGCAGAGATGAAGGAAAGGTGGAGGGAATGTGTGCACCCTGTTTCGTAGCAGAATGGCAGAGCTGTTGGAGGCAAAGGCAACTTATGACTCCAAAAGTTCATTTCTATCAGTTTATTCTTTCATTTCTGTATCAAAATGTTACCTATACTTTATTTTATGTTTTCACTTGGGACTTGTTTATTCTATTGAAACCCTTCCCACTTTTAAAAAATAATATATAGATACATATTTGCTCTACAGAGTGAATAATATATGTGTGTGTGTGTGTGTGTGTATCAGCTTAGTTAAAACTATTCTCTATAGAGTGAACATACTTCTCCAGATTCCTTTTTAAAAGTATGAAGGATTTTAATAGATTTCACAGGATACAATGCATTAGAGTTACTCAGAAAAAAGTCAGAGTAAATTAAGGGAGATGTTTCTCTTTTCTGCTGCTTGAAAATGACAAACACAAAGTACTTATCAGAAAAATGAAAGAAAACAAAGCCCAAAACAAACAAACAAAAAAGACAGGAAAAAATGAACAGCCACCAGGATTCTGAAAATAAATTTTTATGGGTGCTAGGATTTTTTCCTCTTCCAGGTAACTTAGTGGTAAATTTTGTTGCTTGGCCCTATCAGCAGGAGCTGCATATCTGAGCTAATGTGCTTCTCTTGTGGTCAAGGTAATAGGTTGAAAATTACCTCTCTTTAACTTGTGTCATATATGTCCTGTACAGGGCAGTTTACAAACAACAGAGAATGACAGAGTATTTTAAGATGGAAGAGACCCATAAGGATCATCAAGTCCAGCTCCCTGCTCCTCGCAGGACTACCTAACATTAATAATATGACTAAGAGTGTCCTGCAGATGTTCCTTGAACTCTGACAGGCTTGGTGCTGTGGGGAGCCTGTTCCAGTGACTGACCACCTGTTCAGTGAAGAACCTTTTCCTAATGTCCAGTCTGAACTTCCCTTGACACAGTGTCATTCTGTTCTATCCATTTGCCTTTGAGTATCTTGCACATCTTTGTCTGTATAGTAGGATCTATATGTTATCATACTGATGAGAGAAGTTAGATGGAATACTGCAAATACCATTACACTGACAATAAATACCCATAAATTGCTGACATTTGGAAACACACTATGTTATTTTTCATATTCATTAAAGCATCCCCAACACGTTTTCAACACCAGTGAAAAGCATCACTTCTTCCAAGTGGAAAAGCCAAGATGAGCCTGAGAAAGATAAATAATCACAAAGAAACTAGGGTACTCTTCTAGATATGTCTTAGCAAGCCATGCATGCTTGCTGAGATTGCTGTGTCACACCCCAGAAGTGGCTGCAAGACAATGCGTGTATGGTTGATCAGAGACACAAGATACACTACAACATGCTGCAATCATAAGCCTGCTGAAACTGTGAAGAAGGTTTCTTACCCACGTGTAGTCACATTCACAGCTGAAAACAGACAGGAAGGTACGGGAAACAGATACCAATGTTGTTGAACACTCATCTGGGGCTATGGCAATTCTCTAGTCAACATGAAAACATTTTAAATGTATCTGAACAAGAACTGGAGAACTACAGCGAGTAGAAATTGATTTATTCCAAAGATTCATACCTGTGCAAAGGTAGAACAGACCACAGAGTAGCTACTGGCCTGTGTGCTCGGAATAGCCATCTAATGCTGAAGAGGTAGTTACAGCACACGTCTGACTTTGGAACACTACCTAGTTCTGGTGGAAGGTCACAAAGCAGAGAAGCCCTATAAATGCCAAAAGCACTTAGAGCAGATTTCATGGAAATCTGGCTTTACAATAATCTCCAATCATTAAGCTTTCTTCAAAGCAATTTCCAAAAGGATTGATGGTTATAAACAACCTGAATTTCAAGCAGAACCTGGCAAACAATTCACAGTGAAAAATGTATTCAGCAATTCAACCTCTTTTTCCTGGCCACTACTTTTTACAGGTGGATTTTGTACATGTTTATTATTTTCAACCCTTTGATAGATGTTCGAGTCATTTATCCTAGCAGGTCTTCCTAGCTCTACAATGCTTTCACTAAGACAGCATCTTCTGGTTTTTGCTTTACTGAGTAGCCAGGCAGGTATGACCTGATTATGCATGCAGACCAAGAGGGAAAAAAACATTTTTAAGCTCTGTTATGTCAGTGGCACTCCGAACTTTGAGATCAGAGCAGAATGTTCTCCCACCTCAAAAGGCCATTCTGCAAGCTGGAACAGTTGCACAGAGAAACTCCTCTGTTTGCAGTGTGCAGCTCTGAAAGAGGAAATCAGGGATATGTATTGTGGCAGGACTGTCAGGGGAACAGAAGAACTGAAATGTTGTTGGCTTTCAGGGCAGGAGGATGCAGAGTAGGGCATGTTGAGAGACGAGGTCACAAAGGATGAGTTGTAGCTGGTTTTATCTTACCCTTACACTGCGAAAAGAAGATGGGGGCGGGAAGAGTCATTAATGTGAGATTTTCCCTAGGAAACTGAGAAGGACAAGTATGAAACTCACAATGGGATAACAAACTCTGTGAAATTGGTTCCCACCATCGTTTTCTTTATGGCTAATGGTATTGGTTCTGGCTCCCTTTCAACTTCTTTCTCCACTATCCCTGTTCTGTCTTGCCTTCTGTTTGATGGCTGTTACATCTAAATCAAGTTTCATTTCCTCCTAAAATACTTCTTGGTTATGTGCCTGAAATTACTTCTCCATTTGCTTTGTTTGCAGCTGTGGTATTTAGAAATGGACTCAAAGACACTATCTAGAAGAGGACTTCAAACCCAGTGTCTAAATTCACCAAACTGTGATTCTGAATTTTTATAGAAAATACAGTGCCTATTATTCAGAATTAGGATTCTCTAGTACATTCTTTCCAGGAAGACAGTATACCTTCACTTCCAAACCCCTCTGTCCAACACGTTTCTCTGAATTACATGAATTCCCCAGCTTCCTAGCACAGCTTTTAAGAAGGGTTGCTCTCTGCTTACTAATCAGGCATGTGAATGGCTTTCCTTAAAGAAAGAAACTTTGAAAACACATGAAAATCTACTGAATATCAATCATTATGGAGGTCCCTTTAAACTCTGTCGTAATACTCAAGAGAAGGCTTCCTGCTGAATTAAAATCTGCAGTTTCAAATGTGCAACCTTTCTTTAACTGCACTGACACTCCTCTGTTTTCTTTTTGTCTGGTGTTGATGATTTTTTCCCTACAGATTATTTATTTTGGACATCCCTTTAACATGGTCACAACATTTACCCTGCTTTTGTGTCAAAACACATTTATTTGGTCCTGATATCCTCCAGTTAAGAGACTGAATAAAAAATGATAAACAAATAAATTCACAAAAATCACAAATACTCCCATATATTAAGAAAATTTAAACACATTTTTGATCACTCTTCAAAAGCAAGGGATTGGAAAACTTCTAGGGGGTGAAGCTTAGCCCTAGAATGGACATAACAAAGGGTGAGTAGTGGTGTAAACTTCCCTCTGGTTCTCTATTAAAATATGTAATTCCTGATCTGGGCCACTCCCAGAGATAAGACAGCAATTCATTAGGTATGGGTGACAGTTTTGCTCTCCTATTATCCACCATTGATAGGATCAGAACCCTGGGACAGACGTTAAGAAACTGATTCCTCTGTCCTGAGGAAGGATTAACTCTTTCTGCGTGATTCCTGCACAGTAATTTGTTACCCATCTCTTTCAAGCAGAATCAAGTGCTACAAGGTCTTCTGAGGTGTCCAGAGACAGATGCAGCCTGATAGCCAGACCTGCCAGCATATCTGGCCATTTGCAATGGTTTGCAGGCTGGCTTAGTGGCCATACGGTTGTTTGGATGATATCTCCATGGGATTTATCTTCCACCTTCAAAAACAACCAACCATGTGAAAGGCTGCCAAATGCCCCAAATGTGAAATCTTTACACCAAAATGCTTTGCTTAGGATGCAGTGATTTATTCTTGGCTGTTTCTAAAGAATTGTGAAAAGAAAGAATACTAAACCTCAGTTCAGATGATCGCAATTTGAAAAACAAAGATAATCCAGGATTGTATTATAATTTTTATAGGTACAATTTGTACCTATCTTTCAGTAGATGAGAGAGGTGGCACAGGAGAAACGGATCATTAAACAGTAGTGTGAAGCCAGGGAAATTAACCAGCTGCTGTGAAAGCCACCTCGCTCCGTCTCTGAGCGCACGACAGACACGGCGAGAGGGAGGGAGGGAGGAAAAGAGAGAGGTGCCAATTGTACCTATAATGCAATAATTAAAAAAACTCTGCCTAGGATCCTGCCATAACGGCTTGCACAGGTTAGATCAAAGAGATGCTGCTGCTCACAAAGGGGCCTCTCTTTGCATAAATACATGCGCTCACAGGTAGAATATTCCAGCCAATTCAGAACTCTAATATGTAGTCAAAGGTAGCCTATAGAGGCTAGAACTCATTCTGTAGGGTTCTCTCATCTACCCATTACAAAAACTGTATGTGAAAGAGGAAAGGTGGTGAAACAAATAGTAGAAAAGATGGGGTAATATTTGCTTGCCAAGCATCACTCCAAGCACATGGATCTTGCTACTAATGGCTCACCCCGTATTACACACGTTGGGTACACTCTGCCACTGAGCACATTTCCAGACATGTTGGGTTATTCTCACTTAGCTGTAGGAGGCACAATTCATATTGCACATGTCTCACTATGAAAACTTCCTTTTGTACAGAGTCAAATGCAGGGGCTATTTCCATCACTTGCTGCTGTGCTTCCAGCTCTAACAATAGAAGATGGCACAAACCACTTTAAAGAAGTAACATATGCATCCTTGGATTATTGTGCTGAAGAAAGAGATAAAACAGGAACAAAGTAACAAATTATATTGTCAGAAAAAATGTGAACTTTTTGATTGGGGATGACATTTATTTTAAGTGTGCAATGACGGCAGGGAATCTGTCAGGGTAAGACATGGCAGAGGTTTCAACGTTTGTTAAGAGCGTCATGGGAATTTAACTAAAACTGTTAAAACTGACACTATTGGCTTTTGTTAACACATTAGGCATGGGAAAAGTGCCAGTCAGCATATCCTCCATAGCATCAGTTCAGTTAAATCATCTGGAAGATGCATAAAACTGGGTGTGATAATAAATGCAACATTTTCCACACATGGATAGAGGGAGCAGAGAGGGACAGGACCATTTTGACAAGAACAACGAGATCACTTTTTAAAATGTGCACCTGCTTTGTTATTTAAAAGTGTGTGAGAGGGAGGAAGGAGTTTCAGAAAAAAATTTTCTTTTAAAGACAAGTGAAGTAAACTTACTAGATGCAATACAAATGGATTCTGAGTAAGTGCTTATAGTAGAAAATAACTTAATACTGGAGTGTATATTTATGGAATTGGCTCGAGTACAATTAAAGCACTGTCTAAAGCATTCCACTTTAAAACAGACTCAATTACCACTTCATAGTTTGGCTGGCAGACCAACAAAAACAGAATGCCAGCCATTTACTCGCAAGAACAGGAGATACATTAATACAAATACAGTGGTGCCCCTGCCAGAGGATTTGAACAGAGCTTTGTGGACCTGAATCTCCAGCAAAATATCCTACTCAGAGGCAAAAACCCCAGAAATATGTTTGGGGAGTGCATATACCAAACATGAATGGGTCAAAAGTCCCCCATGCTACTATGAAATCTCTTTACATAAATAAATGCTATGAATGATTCGAAGCTCTGCATTCGGGTAAGGCAAAGCAGATTACATAGATCTAACCAACTCTATATGAAGAAGCATGTGAAACGGATTCATTTGCTACGCAACCATCTATGACCAAGCAATAAGCATGATCTAAAACTACCAAGTCAATCTCATAGTAAAATAAGATGATCAAGGAGTGAAGAATAGAAAAAGACCCCCCAAAAAACAACAAAGAAAGAAAAAGGTGCTTCTTTGAACACCACAAGGTGTTCATGAGATTAGAAAATAATCAGACTGAATTTACAGTTTCTAGTATGAATGGGACATTTCAAATAATCACTTTGCTATTTCCAGGGTGTTTCAACTGCAGCACAGCTATTTATTTTTAAAATGACCAGTTTTACTTTCCTAAAGTTCTTATTCAGAGAAGTTTCTGTTCATCTGCTTCTGTCTGCTTCAGCTGATAAAACACAGATGAAGAATTAAGGATAAAAACAGAGAACATGGCTGCCAAGAGTTGTCCTTTCTGCCATTTGAACATAACCTCATGTAGTTTGATCCATTCAGCATTTACCTAAGTGCTGCATCTAAGAAAAAAGAAAAAGTGGTAACATATGGAAGCTTGGGCAGTAACCAAAAGAACAATATTTTTTGGCCACATGAGCAGAGCAGTATGACGCCTCCCGGCTGGTAGGAAAGTAAGCGTGGCACAGACATAACCTCATTACATACTGGAGACTTCCACCCCTCGAACTTTCAGCAGACTCATTTCCTAGAGCCTTCAAGCTCTCTCATCGATCCGCAGCCATTGCTATGCACAAGGCAGCCTCGAAGGGCATGACACCTGTGGTATAATGCCATATGTCTCAGAAGTTTTATTATTTATTTTAAAATGAAATTTAAATAGCTATACATAGTAAGGAAATGGTTTTCACAGGGACTAAAGGACTGATTTAATAAAGATTACAGTCAGAGATTACTGGCAGCTAAAAAGAAATGCCAGACACTGAGAGGTTTTCTGTACCGCTCATCAGTAGGACATTTACAGATGTAGGAGAAAGAGTCTGATTATGTATATCACTGGGAAACCTATAACTAATGCTAGCAAGAGACAGACCATTCCTATATGTCTTCATTTAAAGCAGTAAGGGCTAAGGACAGAGGAGGGTCAAAGGAAAGCAGGCTTACACTGCTGCAAGCTATATTGTATAATAATTTAATTAATTAATTACCCACATTCCCAACCTTTAGACCTACTAACGTATTCTCAGATATTCACAGAGCTTTTATTCATTGCAGAACTTACAATAAACTCTTTAGTTAGAAGAAGAGAAGAAGGCAAGAAGGCTTGATTCCATTTCTGGAGAGATTTGCTCTTAATCCGCTAAAGGTTATGTTGGCTCTCTGTAGTATCAGAAAATTAAAAATGAGGCTTTTATTTTTATTATTCCAATGCATTCTACTTCATCTTTTTTCCCTCAGATTTTGATATAAAGTAATCCTAATTATTCTGCAAAACCTAAGTGGTTTCTTGGTAGCTAACCTGTTTTACCGAATTAAAATCAAGTCCATGCAAACAGGCACATGGCAGAGATAATTCTATTGTGATCATCAGGTATGTAAATACCCACAGCACTGCCCTTTCCCTGACACATGCCACAGAAAGCTATCTGCTGGAGCTGCCTCGGAGGGCAGCTCAGCTCTCCTGGGAAACTTTGAAAAATAATCGTCTTAATCATATGACAGTCCTGAACAATATAGGCCAGATCCTGCAGTTCTGTTCTGCAAGGAGATCCACCAAAGCTTACTCCTCCCTGCGCAGACAAGGACATTTGGGTGGCAGGATAACACCTGTGTTTTCAGGATATGTTTCATTACCTTTCTTTTCTTGTTATTTGAATCAGACTGAAAATGGTCCACTCAGTGAATGGACTGCAGAAGCTCATTCTTTCCTTGAAATTTTAATTCAGTGAGTATGACACCATGATAAAAACATTATAGTGATGTCACATAGGGATGACCATAATTTTCTGTACAAAGCACGGCTCTGAGTTTTGTCCTGGTGTCTTTGACAATAAGAAAAAAAACAGAAATGTAGAAAAACACAGAAATTATATGTCAAGCTGCTAATGTATTTTTTCACATAGAAAAGGATCCTGCAAAGTAACTACTACTTAGTTACTGACCTTACAAAATGCCCCACCTATTTAAGTACATTAATTTTGGACTTTACTTCTTGTTTAACAAATTATAATAAAACCAAAACAGCTAGGAGTCTTCTTTCATTGTTTGGCCGGCCTTTTTTTTTTTTTTAGGGAAGAGTCGAAAAGAAGGGAGAATGGGGAGAAATATTTAACAATTACTAAAGAGACTATGGGTAGTGAAAGTTGCTACAATTACCTGCAATAAATTTGACTGTCAAGTTTCATGCTACTGAACTTGCAGTGACATTTTATGAGCAAATTGCTCTATTTGTTCCTTCATTAATATAATGCCATCATTTATTTCAATAAGGTAGTAAATATTTTCACTATTACATGAAACAATCTTTTTCTTGGCTTATAATTACAAGAATGATGCTAACTGAATTCCTTGCTTTGTTTCAATATCCCTTGTCAGTGCCATAGACCTCTCTGCCTCTCTTGTTTTTCTCAAAAGCAATTTAGAAAATGCTTGTATTTTAGACAAAAGGAGAACATTTGGTGAAAGAAAATTCATCATTAGGTATCTAGAGGTTTGTTAATAGAAAAGGCAACTCCCACAGTGTATCCTAGTGCTCAAGCCAGACACACATGCTCAGGACCAGCAAGCTGCCTTCACAGTGGGCCAAAAGTCATTATCATAATTTTATATTACATAGACTACATTGAAAATTTAATATATCCCAGCAAAAAGAGACAAAAGACATTTTGCATAATGCTTCTGTGAGCTCACTCTCTCTTGCTACTCTTTTAGCCACCCCATGCAGATAATCACACCAGGAAAAAGAAGTTCATTACCTAAGCCAAATCAAAATTAGGCTTTTCTTTTTGATAGGGAACTTCATTAGTAAGCCCTGTCTTATACAGCTGGGAGATTTGATGAATCTATCTTGGAGTAATAATTCAGCACAATCAGCCACATTTCTGCTTTAAGTTTTACGTCTTTGTTACAAAAATTGGAACTATACATATAGCATGCAGTAATGTATCTACACATTCATAGCCTATCTATTCTCATTTCACGGTGTTTAAAACATGTCAGAGTGGCAGCACACTATGTTAGTAAACAGGTTCCCTCATTTCCATGGTTGAGGCTTCTAGGGACTAAAAGTCCTAAATAGTTGGAAAATGGATTTTGCTCCTTGCTATAGAATCTGCAGTTAAACTACATTACAGAATTGATTTCAAGAAAAGGAAAGATTGCCTCCTTTACCTCCATTTTCCCATACTCTTCTTGTTAAGCCCTTTCCTGATTATGACCCAGGCTGGAGTCCTTCCTGAATTTTCAAAGGGAAAAAATGCACTGGGGTAATGTCCCATCTGTGTTGCACTACAATTAATCTCTAAAAAAACACAAGAAACAAAAGGTCCGGCTGTCTGTAGATACATGGTTACAGATATGTAGGCACTGCCATGTAAGCAATATATAAATTGCAGAATCCAGCTGGACATCTGCAAATCACAATGTGGTTTGCAACAGTGACAGGATTCTGCTGTTTCAGACCATGCTTGGTACAGGGCTGCAGGTGGCTGTACTGTCATCTGGGGGCTCTTCTTTATGCATGTTTTCCCCCACAGACATGCCTGGATACTCTGCTGTCTTGTCATATTTTCAGTGCAGCAGTATTTTTCATCACGATCACACAAAACAATCTGCAAAAGTCATATTCACGCAGAATTCCCCAAATCCTTTACATACCAACAAAAAGTATCCCTGCCCCTGTTTTAAAGTTGTGACCTACTGCATTTCACAACAATTAACGGATTCACCCCAAAAGACAGAGGCAATCACTTGGAAACCTGAGAAAAAACAGTAAGAATGGGTTGGTTAGCATTCCCAAAACTATGAGCAATAGTCTGGCTGGTGTGCACTACTGTTAAACTCAGTCCAGAATGGAAGAAGATTTAAATATGCTGCAGTTGCTGAAAAATAGTTTTATTCATACCACATATTCTTTAGCAATTAAATACAAATGGTTTTTCAGGTTGCAAATGTGCCTCAAGGTATGTCTCTGAACAAAGGTCCTTTTTTACACCTATGGACATTCATTCCATCAAATTCTAATATCTGTATCCACATATGCGTCTATACTCTTGGTAAAGCTGGATTAGAGTGTACAAATACAGCCAAGGTTGTGGTGTGGGAGGGTGAACAGTGTGATCCTGACACACAAGTCATTCACTTGTCAACACTGAGATGGCACATCCATACACTCACAACAAGACTGAGATGAGGGTGTTGAAACTTTCAGGATACCAGCCATTCCCCCCTGAATACACATTGGAGGAGGCACTATTACTTATAGTGTCAGCTGTTCAGCTCTACTCATGAAAATGGCATTAAAGCCACACAGGTAAGGTGGATAGACTAGAAAATATGGGATGTAGAGAAAAGGCAGACTTCCTTTCTCCACCTATAGTGGGGGGCTTAGGTGCACCCTAGCAAGAGAGGCTGATGCTGGCTTTCAGGGATAGGAGACTTTACTGTGCAGGGACATCTGGGTCCCAAATGGGATGAGAAGTTGGGGTGCTTCTACCAAATTGACATTTGAAGCTCAGTGCACTGGGACGTGTGTAACTTTTATGCAGAAAGGGAAAGTCAATGGGGCCATGTTGCAGGCTCCCAAAATCTCAGTGTGGCCATGAGGCATCAATCGCCTTTTCAGCCCTGATTGGTGTGGGGAACCTGAAGGGCAGGCCCTTCTAAAAAAGCTGCTGACTTCATCCAAAACTGCTTATCCAGAGCTTTCAGGTGTCCCTTGGACCTCTAGATAAACTGGTTTACATTGTACAAACAAATCTCATTTTTGGCTCAGAGCATTTTTGACAGCCTCTCAAACACATGGAAATCTTAGGCTTGTCAGAGGTCCTTCATGTGACTCTCATAATGCAAAGCAGCCCTACATTTTGAAATATTTCCTTTGTTTTTGTTTTCATTGAGGGAAATCACAGAGAAAATCCCTGTAAATTGTCAACAGAAACACAGAAGAATGGTCAAGAAGAACCCTGTGTTTGCTATCAAACACATAAACTCTATGTATTTAGACACTGGAGATTTATTACACATCTAAATCCAAAGCAGGCAGATTTACAACTATATCTCCCCTCACTACTTTCAACATGAAAGGCATAAAATTCTTCCTACAAATATTTAAATTCAAGCTGGAATTTACCATGAAAATGGGAAAGTTAGGCTTGATTTACAATCTGGTCAGCAAGCTGAAATTTCAAATATATGGATATGCACATAGTTAATCCAAGTGCACTGAATCCAGTTCAGCTATTTTCTTTTTCACTAGATATCCACATGTTATTAGAAGTACACAGCTAACCAGGTTTCATGCAGTAGACAAAATAGCATTGTGGGATTACATTAGTCCGACAGCTGCTTTATGACTATAGCTTCCAGACCAATTTATTTAATATTGATCTTTAAACAAACATCAGTACAAATAAATTTGAGCACTCTAGTCCTGAGATTTTGTATCTGTAAAAAGAGGCCAATATTCAGAGAAGCAGTTCTGCCTGTATTTCACTCTTTGATTCTGTTTTCTTTGATCCTACCAGGTATCAAATACATCAATGCCAAATTAAAACAAATCCATCCTCAGATAAAGCTCTGTTTATAATCTTTCGTGCAGAAAGAATTTTTCTATCAATAACTTCCAGCAAGCATTTTAACTGATCTTTTTATTGCTTTATTCTGGTTACTACAAAAGGCAGCAATGCCATGTCCTGACTCAGTACCATGCTAAACTCTCTCCGGCAGACTGTCAAGGGCTTTGAGAACAACGTGCCCCATCTTTCAGACTGTCATGCAGTTTTCCTCCTATGTCCTTTTATCCAGTGTCAGGGATGGGCCCAGCTCCCAGTGCCTCCTTGCTGAGAAAATTGCTGCACTAGAATACAAGTTTGGGAGGCTGATGTGAAGTCTTTTATAGGGCAATGGTTGACCATTTGGAGGAGGGGCCAGCTGGGTGCTGAATATAAACAGGAGAAAAAACTTAGATAGGGAAATAGATAATGAAGCCTGGGATTAGACACTCAATTCAATTAGGCGGGTATATATAAATGTTAGGCATAAACTGATCCAACATAATTATTTGCACAGAACTTATTTGTGCCCTTCTTAGCTATGCTGAATGAGCACAGATACCAGATTCACTGGGGACACATCTTCCACTGGTGTGGAACTGGGCTAAAGTTCAAAAGTTTTTGGTCACAACTTACTCAGATCTGCCATCTGGCTTATGTGCACTGAGTTTTACGGATTATATCCATCTCCCAAATGGAATAAGTAGACATTTGTGTGTGTCAGGAAAAAAAAATAAAATGAAAATCTGCTGTCTGTGTTAACCAGAAGAATGGCCCTTAGAGTGGCTCGCATAGCCCTCACTTTGGCAGCAGACTGAGGGCTGCCGACCCTCCCAGTGGTGTGCCTTTTGGAGGAGGAGATGTATCCCTTCAAACCTGCAATCTGCTTGACTCCAGTCATCCTGACTAGGGCTCAGGATGTGCCAAAACTTCTGCTAGGATTTGTGAACAGTAAGTCTCGAAGGAAATTAGGGCTTAAAAAAACCTTTGCTTTTGTTTGTGATTTGTAGCTGTTTCTGGAAGGAGACTGGCTATATGCAGAACTGCCTGATATTGCAGCAATACCTGCTGTACCAAGGGCAGGGCATGTTCATGAAAAGGAAGCACCCTTACTTAAGACTAATAGCTTCCAAATTAACATTACAGAAAAAATTGCATTTTCCATTCAAATAGGATGCTTTATGTTGCTGTGCTTGAGATTGAGGAAGACTTCTGCTTTTTATGTCAATGTTCACTGAAGGCTGATTACCTGAATGTGTCTGTAGTGTTCCAAGCTAAGTAGGAGCAGGTTATGGAAAATACCAGCTTATAGTCTAAGGCATCATTTTGAATATATCATGAGCTATGAGTTTGAAGAAGTCCACCAACTATTTTGATGGTCAGTGCACAAAATAAAAAGAAAGGAGCCATTGCTGTGTGGGGAAAAGTTTGGATGCGGGCCGCATAAGACCAAACACTGGGCAGCAGCACAACCGTGCTGCAGAAACTGAGACAAAACTAAGGGCATTTAAAAGAATAATCTCCCAATTTTTGGAGACCTGTTCCTACCATAGATTTTATTTATTTGATTTTTATTGCTGTTTCCCCTGACCCTAATTTTAGAAGACACTCCCTTCACAAACACCCCATTTTCTGACAGGGCAGCAGAGACTAGACAGTGATTTGCAGGTGTAGACAGAAGAATAAGGAGGCTACCAAATATTCCAACTTCATTTGGGTTATGGTTCTGGCAACCAGTAAAAAACAGGAAACAAAATTATTTTTCTGAGTTTGGGACCTATTGAGAAAATAACGAGTGAAGAAATAATTCACCAATTTTCCAAGTGACTTCAGATCCTTATACATGATTAAATGATAAAGGAGTTATGAATTTGCCCAACAAATATTCTTTCAAATATGTGATCAATAGGAGGTTGCATCTTGTTTACTGCTACAGTTTAATGCCACTGGTATGTCGGGTTTGTGAACCATGATTCCTAAAGCAAAGAAAACACACAAGAGGATTTTTTTTTTAATGATGGCACTAATGACAGATCAGCAAATTATTATCTTGCTGTGTGATGCAATAAATAGAAGGCTGCCCTATAAAGCAAGCTGCCATCTCGGAAGACTGCTTACTGTTCCACCCATAGGTCTGAACTACTCCAGATTTAATTTCACAAGGAGTGGATTCAGATTATTTCATAACCCTTAAAGATGGCCCCAGCCTATTTTTAATGTGCTGCTGGCATTTGTGAAAACAGTACAATTACTGAAGCTGTTGCTAAAACCCACAGCTACAGAGTACTACTCGTCTAAAATGGTCTCTGGGACCATTGTGATGGAAAAGCTACTGACACTGCAGACTGTCCAGGAAAGCTATTGGAAAATCTATATGGTGCTAAGTCATAATATGAACTCTTTAGAGACTCTCTTTTAAGGGTGCTACACACATACAAAATAGTAAAAAGCATGTTGTGGCTGTTGAGTACTGAAGTCTATGGTGTATGTAAGCTAAGACAAGAGGAAAAAGCAATTCTGGTATACTTCTCACATTAATTGTGAAGTAACAGCCAAGTACAGTGTAGGAACCACACAGCCACAGTGGAAGGAAAGCAATTCTTCTAACCCTTCAGTGTTATTTGCCTTACTTACATTGAGGAAACCCAAATGCTCCTAACTCTCCAATAATAAACACTTGGAGTTGTATTTTTATAATTATTGCTGACATGGTGTGTAACTCTGCCATTAGAAGCATCCAAGAAGCTATGGCATTTTGCTTCCCCTCTCCCCAGCAAATGTCCCTGTAGCTATTTTGGTTTTGGTGGAGAACAGCCTAGTTGAAAGGCAGATTAAAAACCTCTGGCCCTTGCTACAGAACACGTACTCCAGCTCCACAGGGTCTTCACTACTGAGACTCCACAGGACCCTGCTAAAACTGTCTGTCTAGTTACAACTCCGCACAGTCTCACTCTGGCTAGGCCTTTGGATCAAACCCTTCTCATGTGAACACAGAGAGCGTCTGTGAAACTGTGGAGCAGATGTCTCCACAGAGACTCACAGATGCTGTCAGGACGGAACTTCAGGCTCAAACATTTGATGCATTTTAAAGAGGGATTCAGAATCAGACTCAAGCAGACAGATTGATCGTCTAACACTTCAAAGGCTTGAGCAGAATTGTTGTTATATTTTTCCTTTGTGCTTCCCCCCACCCACTGGCACTAATGGAGGTGACTTGTGTTTAACTTGACATGTTGTGTGGGGTGTACAGGAGGGGACTTCCACCTTCCAATTAAAGGAGTTGGGCAAGAATCATTAACTGAAGCAACAGAACAGAATGTGGGGCTGAAGGAGTTTAACACACCAGCAGACAATGAATGCTTATTGGAAATGCTGCTTTGCCACACCTGGTTCTGGTTCCAATCATGAATGTACAGTCTAGGTTCGGCTTCCAAAATGTGTTTCATTTTAGAGTAGGTAATTTGAGAAAATCCTGAAGTTTTAAAATTATTTACCTACTCCCTATCTTCAAGGACTAAAATATGCTACAAGATGAGACTGCTTATCTCTTCAAAGAATTCACACATACTATTATATTTTTTTCTCCATGGATTAATGTATGTGGTTTCTGGGTTTGTCTGTATGAGATCTGGGGGCTTTCTGGAGGACACGGGAAGGAATTTACAAGTCAGTCATTTGATAAATAGCACATTCAAAAGGTTGTCTGTGAAGAAAAGGAAAGTGAAATGAGGAGAAAAGGGTGAATAGATTTCTGCTCTTCATCTAGGAACCTTGGTAAGGTCTGTGCTTAGTATAATTTGCAAAGGTGAAGCCACCAAAAAAAATGAGAAAGGAGGACAACCACAAGTCCAGAACAGATAAAAGGGGGCCAGGAGCACTGGTGATACAGAACTACATGCATAAACATGTGACTGGAGATATGGAAATAATTCTGGAGAAAAGGGGTTTGCCTTCCTTCAGCAGCTGCTAGTTTGACACATTTTACTATCTTAGATACAACTCCTAGGCATCCCTCTTGTCCTGGGCTGAAGAAAAAGACTTGTCTGGCAGTTAGTTCAAAGGGGACCTTTCATCAGTTGGGTTGAGCTGTGAGTTAGTGATGGGCATATCTTGAAAATATCCATCCCTCTCCTGTCACCAGCTATGGGAAAACAAAAGAATAGAGGAAATACAGCTGTAAGTGTGGAGAAATACCAGTGAGATTATTAAGGGAGGCTTCAAACAACTTGGGGGATTACATGAACTACATAGGAAAAAAGATCTGCTGATGGGAAGAGGAAACAAAACTGCCTAAGACAAAAGTCCAAATGTCTCTTTTTCTCTACCATGTGTTCTCTGGATCAGCCCATTGAATGTAAGAAACAATAAAAAACAAACATCTCCACAAAAGAAGGGGAAATAGGGATAAGTGCTACAAGGCAGAAAAAGTTGCAAGTCTACTGGTATCAATTTATTGAGGAAGCAAAGCAGGATTGTTAAAGAAAGATGCCAAAGCTCAACCCAAAGTTTATAGCAGGAAGGTGTGTAGTACAGAAAGAGGGCCAGTTACTCCCTAGGAGAAAGTTTGGGGGTCTTGTCAGGCAGAGGCTGAGGAGAAGGTCACTTTAGTGATGTCCCTGCTACGACCATTACTATGTGAGGTCAAAGAGCTCAAGGGAACAAAGCACAGAATAGCCTCAGCTCTGTCTCTCATGTGTGCTAGTAGCGGGGCCAGATCAGTCATGAAGAGAGAAGAGGCACTTAGGCACAAAGGAAGAGCCTCTATCACCTGCAACAAAGGCGCTGAAGGAATTACATGTCTGAATATTTTCATTCAGCCGACTAGGAATTAGAGATGGCTCAAGGGGACTTAATTTCAACTGCAACCTTTCCTTCCCCTCAGCAATCCTGTTTGCCGGGTATATGTTAGTGCATAAAAGGCCTGCTGGGAGACTGGAAGGGTAGGGGGTTCTTGTCTGTCCGCTGACACAAGTGTCTTGGGAATAGCTGTCATCCTGTTATTAAATATTTAAATATTTCAAGAGCAAGCTAGATTCATCAACCTCTGGAAAGAGTAATCAAGAGAATGAAAGGTAGACAAAAATAAAAGGAAGAGGTTGGTTATTCTGAGGAAAGAAGATGGGATCACCAGAGGAGAAAATATGCAAAGAGGGAAAAAACTGGCAGAGAAAATTGATGAGAAAAGGAAGAATAATGAGAGACAAACAAAAGGGAAACCATTGAAATAATACAAAAGAAATAACAGGGAAAATAGAATTGGAAAACAAGCTAAAGCAATACCTGGGAACTCTGTGTCTGTACCAGTGAGAAAAAGGAAGCAAGCAAACAAAAAGGCAATACATAAATTCTGGATCAGGTGGTCAAGAAAAAACAAAAAGCAGTAAGAGACAGAGTGTGTCGAGAAAAGAAAGAGGATGAACATTATTGGGGGCCAGAAACATTCGAATGATGGGGAAATAAGGCATATTTTATGATCATAAACAGGAAATAAATGTATTCCACCCCCTGTACTATTTTCCTGCTTGATTGCCAAAACACTGTTTTTTCTCCAGAACCAAACACAATACAGAGTGTTTTAGCTCAAACACAGTTTATGACTGTCAAGATGACATTTAGGGGTTCTCCCATCCTTATTAAATGTACACCTGACAGCTGTAGCAAAGGAAGATACCTGGCACAAAGAGATGGTAAGATGTATTCCATCCCAAGCCTGCCAAACAGGACTTTGAGACAGAAGGGGGAATAAAAAAGGAACATAACTGAAGTGGTGATGGCAGGGCAGCAAAACTAATTTTTACAGACAGTATTCAAGTGTTGGACTTGGTGCTCTTGGGAGAGAAGCCCTGGAATGATGGTGAACATTCTTCAGGGTGATGGGACACACCAAGGTGCTGTAATAGTTGGGAGAGCCTTGGTCTAAACAGCTTAGGCTAGTCAGTGAGGCAAAGGGGTCAGTTCAGTTTTAACAGCATTCAAACAGTGCTTACAGCTGTGCATTTCAAAGCTCCTCACAACCAGAATTTAAATATCACAGTAATCATTTTACAGAGAAGGAACTACGATCACTGGGGTACTGCAACTCATCCAAGGTAACAAACCAGGTAGCAGGCTAGGAACAGCTCCAAGCTCTCCACCAAGTGCCCTTTCCACTTCACCCATGGACTCGTCAGATTCTCCTCCTAATATCAGCCTCAAAAGCAGCAAACATTACAGGCTGGAAGTCGAGCAAGTGCAAGTCAGTGTGGGTAGGAAGGCAGCTGTGCAATCAAAACAAGTTTAACCCACAGTGTTGTGGGGGAAACTACCAGTAATAGGCCAACACAGTAAAAATAAAACAAGAAAGAGAGATAGGGAAAGAGAAAGAAGTCAAGGATCGTTCAACAGAGAATTAAAAGGTGCTTATTCCATCCTGGCAAGGATAATCTAAACACTGTTGTGGTTAAATGTTTGCCTACTGCAGATCATGTTACAGCAGATTTTTCTATTCAAAGCGTTTGTTAATGGCTTTGCTATTCCTTGCATGGGTCTTGAAAAAAAGTACATGCTATGAATGCGATATCTCTGCTTTTGATGCCAGAGGTTGTGAAAGGAAAGTTGGGAAAGAACTAGCACACAGAAGGAAAGCAGCCAGCCCATTTAGGAATACTCCATTAACTCATAGGAGAAGATTCCCCCAGGACACAGTCCCAAAGAAGACCCCTGGCGAGTTTAGGCTTGTATATCATTTGTCCTATCCAGAGGGCGAGAGAGTTAATGATTATATAGACACCTTGCTGTGTTCAGTATCGTTTGTGCCTCTCGATCAAGTGATGCAGATTACAAGGAATAGCAGTCTGAGGGTTCAGTCAGATGGGAAGGAGAGAGACACACACACAAAAACCCATACCCCCCGCCCTCTCACCATCCCCCAACCCTGTCACACACAGAGCTGTTCACATGTTACCAGAACACCATGATAGATTTCACTTGCCACTTAAAGGTTTCAGACTGGAGGGCAACATTTACATAGATAAAGGTACGAGTAAGGGTTCTGTAGCTTTGCACTAGCTACTGGAGGTGCTCAGTTCAAGATGTGTAGGCAAAAATCTGGACTAAAAAGAGGGACAAAAATTCCTCATACCTAATTAACATAGCTTTTTGTCTAAGGAACCACCAAACATCATGGCATTTCAGGAGTTATTGATGGCATTTGGGGAGGTTACTGGGGATTTCATGGTCCCTACAGCAGATGATAAAAGGGGAGGGGGAGGGAGAGCAGAGGGTCCAGGAAAACTTATTAAATTTTGGGCATCAAACTGGATTCAAGGAGAAGAGAATCACACCCCACAAGGGATGGGGACAAAAATCCTATGAGATTACTGGCTCAGCTGTGGCAAGCTAATAAGGTTATTCTGAAGCAGATGCAGTCGTTAATACAGTGGTGGCATGGGGATCTCCCGAGAGGGGTCAGAGCCATGATAACTCACAGTAGAGTAATGCACAATATATTTGTGGCCAGATCTTGTGATGGTAACTAAATGAACCTGTGTCAGTACTCTGTCATTTAACCCACTTTGTTCTTAATCTCATTTCAGCAGTGTGGGGCTTCCTCATGCCACCTAGTTTCTCAAAGACAGCCTTGGAAAGTGGCAACATTTTAGGTAAGCTATAGGGCCATTAAACAGGAGATTCAGGTGGACTTAAAGTCACTTATGGGGAAACTGCTACATAAGAGCTCATGTTAATTCCAAATTTATAAAGATATGGAAGTTTGTGTTATTTATGGGTGCAGAGCAGAGAGTTGTTTGCAGTTTTTTGTGCACTGTGGAATGGCCAGAGCAATGGAAGAAAGAGGTGGGTTTGACATGAAATGTCGCATTGCTCAAGTGTTTCACAGTATTTGTGGTACCAGTAAAGTAATTTGTGATAAATGGCTAAGGATTGTTGGATTCTATCACAAAATCTACAAGCACCAAGCTTACTGGGGACCTGTGATAATGCTGCTCAGGGCCTGCACTCTGTTATGCTTACTGCCTGATGCATTCTTTATGGCTAGATATGTGTAAAGGGAACAACTATTCATTCACTAACTCTTGTTTCTGCCTAGTTGCAGTGGAAGTCATTGCCAGTCACCTCATGATTACTAATGGCTTGTGTTTTACCAGTACTTCACCCAAGTTCTCTGTACTGAGGGGTTTACTACCTGAGTTAGATGAACAAGCGAGGATTTCGTTGAGGACCACGTTGAGGAGAACAGGGAGATCAAAACTAGAAAAAGAGGGAGGAATTTTTAAGAAGGAGGGCCACTTGAAAGATAATATTGTTTTGACACACAGTGGATGGCACTAGCAAGGTACAAAGTCAAGGATAGAGACAGCGAAGGACATAGTACGGAAACCCTACACAGGGCTCCTCTTCCTTAAAAACTGGACATTGAAAAAAAATACTGTACAGATGAGGACCAGGTAGATGATGCAGTTCATCATCAGAGTAACAGCCAGCTGCAAAAGGCTCAACATCCCAGACCAAGCCTGGTAGGCAGGAAAGTTTATGAAAATTATTAATACAGAAGACAGCAAAAGCCCTTTACTACTATGGAAAGGAAGATGATCCAGAGAGCAGAAAACGTAACTAGGAAACCCAAGTTCCAGCCTCTAAACTGGCCTGGACAATTCACTGTGTGATTTGGTTAGATCAGTTTGGGCTTGTCACTAGAGGGAAGCTGCATGCTAAGTGTCCCAGGCTGCGACTTTGCAATACATCAGCTCCCTTATGGATGCCCCTAGCGTGCAGTTGGTGCCCATTAGCTCTCTATATTGCCAGCCATTCCTGTGCCCCAGGAGCATTCACAGAGGAAGCCAGGGTAGAATACTTAGTACCCTGAAAATTTACACCCTCCAATCTTTCGAAGTAACTTGCCCACATGGAAAAGCTTTTATTCTTCCTGTTCTTGCAGCCCCCTTTTGCAAAGTAAGAGCCTTCAGGGCCCTGTTGTGAGATTTAATTCATTTTTTTGCAACCTGCTGAGATTCCAGGTGAGAAGTGCAGTGGCCAGTAACGCTGTTTACACCTCCAACTATGCCAAAGAGCAGGAAAAGCCAATCCCCAGTATAGAGGTTGATGTAATTCTTCACATGTAACCTGTGCAAGGTAATACCATACTTTGTGTACATGAGTGTGCAGTTTACAGGGGTGAAATCAAAGATCAGCTGCTATAAACCCCTCTTTGGACACCATGGTGATTGTTACTGCATTATGGCAGATGATGCACATCAGAAGGTTTTATCCAGATAAGACAAAAATCTGCAGACATTTTAATCAGTACCAAGATAGATCTTGTTTATATCAAGAACCTTTTTAATGCAGCATTGCTGGTTTGGTCCGACATCATCTCCTGCAGTGTGTGGAGACAGGCCAGGAGTATGAAGGCTGCAGAGCAGAGCAGGAAGAAAGTCAACTGTGAAATTGGTAATTTTATGAGTTTCACGGGGGGTTTTGTTGTTAGACACAATGCATTTGGAAGAGAGTGCCCGGGGTAATACCATCCACATAGTGTCCATTTGTCAGCTATAGGTAATGATATCTTTAACCTAGAGTTCTGCAGATACATACAAAGGGAATCCAAAAGTAGTGTTTACCTGGCTAAGGGTGGAGATGTGCCCATCATTGAAGGGTCAAGAGGTATTACTGCCACATGAGTATGAGTGTGAGTGTGGGGAGTCCAACTGAAACTGAGGCATGGTTTGCCCTTCGGAAGGAGTGGAAAAAGTTACCTCATTTTTCAGCAGACCAGCAGAGTCCTTTTGTCCCTAAAAGATGGGCAGGGAGGCGTCCCTCACTGGTGTCCCTGACAGAGCGCATATTCTACAAGGTTGTGTCAAGATTAAACAGAAGGGCACGAAAGCAAAATAATGTGAGGGCTGAACAGCATACAACATTTGCTTCCTTTTTCTCACAGAAAAATAGCTGGCCCTGTTTTCCAGTTGTATCTGTTTCCTCAAAGGCTATCAGCTTTATGCTTGTAACCATTCCTTCGTATCTGAAACTTCAACAGTTAATATCAAGCACATGGGTTAAATGAGCAAATGCATTTGCAACTGTCATTCCACCTGCAGTGTCCTTATTTGGTTTCAAACGCTGAGGTCAGACCTAAGGAAAAAAAAAAAGGAGAGGGAGAAAGGGAAAAACAAAAAGGGAGAGAACCACTGAGGTGGAGGATGTTAAGAAGGGCACTAGCCACAGTCTAAAGGGTTAAGCAGAAAGCAAAAGGAGGATGAGAGTGAGCACAGTCATTGCTTTGTGTGAAAGACATAGCCTTTCCACCTCACAAACCTCTGTAGGATTCTGGGTCTGGATGGCAAGCTGTGGCTCCATGCGGGTTATGATTTACATTGAGTTTGGTTGCATGTTTACTGGGTAGCACACAACAAAGACTGGGGGGGGGGAGCAAAAGGAGATCAGCACAGATCTGTCTGTAGTGTTGTATCAGCCTAATTCAGAAGCGAGGTGGGGTGAATTAGGTTCGTCTCCTTTGTTCCAGAACACATCCCAAGGGGATTTCTTCTTCTGTGGGAGAAAACATACCTGTTGTGCTTTGCTTCTCTTCATAAAGGGGAAACATTCAGGTCAAGGTGTGCTTGTGAAAGGAGTGGGGAGATGGGGAATGCTGTCAGGCACATAAGACTCAGAGCCTGGGTGTCTCCCTCTC